>VZRQ01002798.1:542649-824499 GCA_013397975.1 Machaerirhynchus nigripectus | reverse complement strand
CCCATGAAAAGTGCTCACGCCAGAGCCTAGAGATGCTGTGAAAGTCTTTTACATATTGAAGAAGAGAGCCTTTGCTTTCAGGCTGGAATAGCTCATCCTTAAAAGGCTAAAACCTCATGACTATTATGACCCACGCTGGCAGTTGTGGGAAGACTGCAAGATTTGTGGCAGGGATTTTTCACTGCAGCAGATTCAGGCAGACTGTTGTTTGTGAAGTTTGAAATCACGCTAGAGAAGTTCACAGAGAGCTATCTTCTGTGGGAAGGATCCTACAGCACAGCAGAAGAAACTCTTTTCCTTAAACATAAAGAAAGACTCCTAAAAAATGAAATACTAACCAAAACCCCACGTTTGTTTCCCTTGAGCAGGTTTGGTGGAAGGAGGGAGGAACTGGAAGAGAAAGGCACTCTGAAAGTTTGCTTTGGTTTCTCATTATTCCTTTTACTTTTAATTCTGTTTGTAATAAATTTTCTTTATACCATTTAAGTTTGAACCTCTTTTCCCTTGACGATTTTCCATTTTCCTCAACAATCCTTATTTCACCTCATGAAAATGAAGTTTCAATTTCCCCTTCTCTGCTTAGCTATAGCAGAGGTAAATAAGTGAATAGTTTTCATGGTGCTGGCACCTAACTAGTGTCAAACTGCCACAAACACTAACTCCTATAAGGAATAGATACCTCCCAGTGAGAACAAAGTATTGGTAATATATCACTATATCAGTGCAGAAAATGGATTATTGGCCAAATATTTAAAACCCACTAGCTGAGACAAGAGTTTCCCATGTCTCTGTGCATCTGTACTAACAAGAGGAATATGATCTTGTTGTATTCATTTAGACAGTTTTGGTCCAGGTAGCAACTTCCATTTCCTGTTGTCTTGGTTGTGTCTTCTCTAAGTGCTGGCCATGGGAAATTTGGAGGCCTGAATAGGTGAATATGTTATACCTGATAAAATAAATGGGAGTAAGGTTAGGAATGGGAGTCTCTCATCCTTCACTCTCTTTCTGAAGTACGATTGACTTGCCAACAGTGTAGGGATCTAAGGGAACTGCAGCCTCCCTCACCTGTATTTTCCAGGATGAGCTGCTGTTGAAAAGTAATTTGTGACCTTTGTGGCTCATAGCCTCTCTTGTGAGAGGTCCATGAAATTTCCTGGGTAATGCTGAGCAATTCCTGAGCAATGCTGTCTCTACAGGTCAGTACTGTGCAGTTCTCAGAACAGCCAATGCCATCCAGCTCAGCTACATTTTGCAGTTCCTTGGGTACTCAAGGGAAATGTATTAGGATGACAGTCTGCTAACGTTCCATTGAAAAATGATGCTTGGAAGAGAGGAGTGACTTGATTTCAGGCATGGAACTTGAAATGATCCCTTTCTTATGCCAAATGAAATTAAAGACTGTAACAGAATTTATTGGGAAAAGAATAGACAGTGTATTACAAGACCTTATCAGGATATGGACATAAGAAAAATATAAAAAATTAACACTAACCCTAAACTTAACCAGAGAGCAAACCCTAACCCTAAACCTAACCAGAATCCTAACCCTAAGTCTAAGCCTAACACCACAAGCTAAACCAAAACCAAAACCTAAAACTAACCCAAATCCCAAACGAAACCCTAACGCTCTCCCTAACCCTAACCCTGGCCCTAACCCAAACTCTACCCTAACTGTAACCCAAATGCTAACCTAACCCTAACCTACCCCTGACCTAAACCCTAACCCTAACCCTGACCCTAACACTAACCCCTTACCCCCAATTTGAAATGTGTTCAAATTTTCTATGATTTTTTTCTGTGGACAAAAAACAAGGTGGACTCGATCTCTGAAGCATCTGGAGCATCATCTCATCAATAAAACTGTGTCTATACCTTGCCATAACTTATCTTCGGATTCTTAAATTTTGAAAATCTGATTCTGGTTTTAAGTCCAGCTGGCTGCTTGGGCCATCATTTGTTAGAAAAAAAATACCTGGAGACAGAACCTTGGCTGTCAGAGCAACTTTCTCTGTTTTCTGTTTGTGTCAGAGACTGAAAATAGTTTATGTCTCTCTGTTATCTCTGTTAGAAGATACAGCCACAAAAAAACCTCCTTGGAGAACTTTGGACTGTAAGTTGAACTGCTGATTAGATTAAAGGAAACCCATTGTTCAGTCACCTCAGGCTGAGGGAAAGGCATGCATCTACAATAGACCCTAGCCCCCAGAGGCCATCCCAGTGGAGTTTGGGGTGGGGGGGAAAGCACAGCTCACAGAAGCCAGGTTTACACAAACCCCCCCCAACCGCAGAGAGTGGGGAGGAGGCCTTGGGTACATGGCATAACTTCTGGTGAGAGGCAATAAACACCCATCCTCCGATTACACAAACCAGCCAGCTGCGGCACCCCCAACCCCACAGGGCACATCCACGGGGCATTCACGTGAGAGGCTTTGTCCCACAGGACTGCACTGATACAATAGACCCAGAGTCTGCTGTAGGAGACTGCCCCCCCCCCACTCCAGGGGGGACATGCCTGCCCAGCCCGAGTATATATACCCTTCGGATGTTATGTTTTATCGGGGGACCTACACCACCGGGAAGACCTGCTGAAGAGGATCATCGAAGCATCAGTGGGACCCACGGAGCGGTGATACTCTCTTTATCCTGTCTCTGTCCTTCCCCATCCCCCCCCCTATTTTTCACCTTTCTTTCTTTCTCTTTCCCTCTCTCTCTCTCTCTCATATCTACCATCAATAAATTCCATATAATTGTCATTGGCATATGGTCTCGTTTGCACCTTAATTTGGGCAGAGGAATTTCTAAAGAACTTTAATAACAATTGGATCCTAAGAGCTTAGCAGTACTGGGAAAAATTTGCAGCTTTGCACAACTTCTCAGTACCAGATAGACTCTCAGGGTACCCCAGAGAAGCTGCTGAGTTTGTTAAGATTGCATCATTGACAAAGACAGATAAACCTCTTTCATTCTTTTCTATTTTTGGCGTCTAATTTAGAATACCATCTTCCAACACTATGAGTCATGCCTTCAAATGTATTTCAATATATATACATCCACCTGTCTAGAAGAGGAAAGGGGATCTCTGGCAGCATGCTGGCCAGCTTGGTGAAGCAGGCTTTAAACTGAAGGACTCAGGGTAGGGCATCCAAAGAGACAATGTTCACTGCATCACATCCAACTGGCGAATAAGCCAGGCCAACCACAGCAGTGACAAACATTCCTTATCTGCATCCCTAGACGAGATCCAGAAGGCAGACCACCTCGAGGGAGTGTATGGTGGTGGAGCCTCTTGCACCCTTGCTGGGAAATCTGCACACTTGATTATCTCTCTGAAACACCTGCCCACCAATGCACACAGCATGGGAATAAACAGGAATGATTAGAGATCTGTGTGAGGTTGCAGAGCCACAATCTCATTGCAGTTACAGAGACATGGTGGGATAACTCATATGACTGGAATACTGTCATGGATGTTTTCATACTTTTTACTAAAGACAGACCAACAATGTGAGGTGGTGGAACTGCTCTTTACATGAAAGCATCTGGGATGTATCGAGCTCTGCCTAAGGGTGGATGAAGACGGAGTCAAGAGCTGCTGGGTAAGAATTCAGGTGCAGGTAATGTGTGTGACACTGCTGTGGGTGTTTGTTATAGGCCACCCTGTCAGGAAAAAGAAGTCAGATTTCTACAGTCATCTGCAAGGAGCTTCTTGCACAGGCCCTGGTGTTCATGGAGATCTTCAGCCACCCTGTTTTCTGCTGGAAAGACAGCCGGGCACACACTACCCAGGAGGTTCCTGCAGAGCTTGGATGATAAATGACTTGGATGCAGGACTTGAAGGTATACTAAGTAAACGTGCCAACAAAAATAAATCGGGATGAGATGTTGACTCCCTAGAAGGCAGAGAGACCTTGACAAAATTAGAGAGCTGGACAATCAAGAACCATGTAAACTTTAACAAGGGCAAGTGACAGATTCTGCACCTGGGACAGGGCAAACCTGGAGGTATGGATAGATTGGGGAAGTAGAGGCTGGACAGTAGCCCTGTAGAAAGTGACCTGGGGTTCCTGGTCCATGTCAAATTAAGTATAAGTCAGCAGTGCCCTGGCAGCCAGGAGGTCCAACCATGTCCTGGGTGCATCAGGCACAGCATTGCCAGCCGGGCAAGGGAGAGAGGAGATTGTCCTTCTCTACTTTGTGCTGGTGTGGCCTCACCTTGAGTCCTGGTGGCAGTTTTGGGCACTACAATATAAAAGGGACATAAAGCTATTGGAGAGTGTCCAAAAGAGGGCAGTGAAGATGATGAAGGGCCTTGAGGGGAAAGCGTACAAGAAGCAGCTGAGGTCACTCGGTCTGTCCAGCCTGGAGAAGAAGCAACTGAGGGTAGACCTCATCACAGTTTATGATTTCCTCACAAGGGGGAAGCAAGGGATAGGCACTGATCACTCTTCTCTGGTGACCAGTGACAGGGCCTGAGGGAATGGCATGAGGCTGTGTCAGGGGAGGTTTGGGTTGGATATTAGAAAAAGGTTTTTCACCCAGAGGATGTTTGGGCAATGTAACAGGCTCCCCAGGGAAGGGGTCACAGCACAGCACCAAGCCTGACGAAATTCAAGAGTTTGGACAATGCTCTCAGGCACATGGTGATTCTTGGGCTCATTCTTTGACAGGGTCAGGAGTTGGACTTCAATGTTTCCTTGTGGGTCCCTTCCAACTCAGGATATTATACAATTCTGGGATGAGTATATTTTTTTTTAATTAAAGATTTTAAATAATTTTATTTCTGAAAGTTAAATAAAACAGTGCAGAGAATGCCACAAAACTGAGAGGCTAGAAGTGCTATTTTCAGAAATTTGGCTACTAGGTGCACGTTCTCTGTTCAAAAGAAAACTGTTACTGTTTAATGCAACTGTTTAAACAGCCTGTTCTAAATAGAGCAGAAGAGTCAGCAAACTTACAGTTGCACAAGGCTCAGTCAGGCAAATGTCTGGAGCACATCTTTTATTTAACGAGGAAAGGTAGAACAATTCTACCATGTTCTGACTGTTCAGATATATGCTACAAGTGTTACAAGGCCCATTGCAAATTACTATTTCCACATTCATATAATCTTATATTATCTCTGCTCAGTCACTGTGAGGCAGCCTAATCTATTCCTCACCATACACACAATTTTTTCCTAACCACTAAATAGCATTTCCCATTTGGATTCTGATACCCAGCAATGGGCTCATTTGTTTAAAGACAGTTTCTACATACCCTACTAAAAAATGTCATTTTGAAGACAGAGAGTTTAAATGCTTTCCCAGCCTGGAAGTTTAACCCATTGGTTGTGTATGTAGGGGCTTATGTATGCATATAATTTTTATTTAAGTCAATGGCCTAAATGACAATTACAAAGTATTGCAGAGACTGTATGATGAGTTGTCATAATAATGACTTTAAGATTCTTTTTACTTCTGAATTACTAGTAAAATCCATTTATGAGCCCTAAGTTGGAAAGCACTTACACAGCTGCTTAACACCAAGCAGTAGCTATTCAGTTGGAATGATCAAGAACTAACCTACTTTTACCTTAGTATTAGGTGGTGGTGAGTTAGTGATGGCTACCATGGTTTTCCCTCATATGAGGCCATGAGAATTATGTGAGAACACCTGGAAAATTGTCTGTAAAAAAAAAAGTCCAACTATCACTTGTAGTAATGAGACGGATGAATAAAGGGACTGTCTTATTTCTTATTATCATACTTATCATACACTGGGGCTTTTTGAAAATTTGTACTTGCAGGTGTTAGTTTATTTGTCTTGTGCATCATGTCTCATTGACATCTCACTTTGCACCTCATTTTCAAACATGTCTGCAGCCTGTTTGGTTGCTCCTAAATCAACATGTAGTACCTTGCATGGATATACAAATGTAAACATAGAAACAAGCTTGTAAGGAGATCATATAGCAGGATGACTTCCTCAGATCAGAACAGATATTTATTATAAGGAATGGCCAGTTTTCCATAACAACAATGATTTCATGGAAAATGTAAGCCTCCACAAGATCATAACATCTACTGCAAAATTTAGAAACTGATCACTTCTTGATCAGGAAAAACAAACCATAATGTTTGTTTTGAGGATGATCTACCTTCAGATTGTTTGTTAATCTAAAAAGTCACAATGCCTCTGGGAAATCTATTTCTGATCCCATTTCCATACTTCCCTGAAGAAGGACTTCCAGTTAGACTAACATGTCAACTCAGCTTAATGTTATGGGAAAAAGGATATATTAATATTATCAATTCAAAATATAAATGTAATTCTTTGTTTCACAAGAAATTCTGGTATTTCAGCTTGATTTTTGATGAAAACAAATGTGAAAAATCAGAATTTCCCATGGGAGAGAGAGAGAATTTAAAATTTTGTTATTTTGTTATATAAATTTTACGATTACCTGTCCTTAGATGACTTAAACATGAAGGGAACACTTGGAAACATGATTTAGAATTAAGTTCTGTGCTGGCCACAAAAAGAGAACCTACTCTAACACTGGGCATGACCAGCCTACAACTCATAGGTTATATGAGTTATATGATGTTACAGAAGGTCAGCTAGGTCTACTTACCTGGCCCTCCACCTGCTCTTGAATGACATTTATCTTGAGATGGCATTCTGGCAAAAGACTTTAGGCTAGATAAATTATTCTGATGTTGAGAGGCTGCTCCTGCCTGCCTTTATCATTCTGAGCTGCATTGCTCATGTGTACACACTTTCAAGGGCTTTGCTAAGTCTCAGGGGAAAATGGTGGTGAAGAACAGGCCAGTTATCACTGTCAGAACCATGAAACCATGAATCCTTCTGCCTGACTTTCAAATTGCCTGTGGGCCAGAGAATAGCTGGAAGTGCAAACCATCCCTGTTGGAGGAAGACACCAGTTTCCTTTTTCCTAGGACAGTTATGGCTTTTTGTGTTCCAGCACATAGGTATAGGAGGTTCTTAAGCCTAACCTGAAAGGAGGTTGTAACAAAGTGAGGATTGGTCTCTTGTCCCAGGTAACAAGTGACAGGAAATGGCCTCAAGTTGTGCCAGGGGATGTTTAGATTAGACATTAGGAAAAAAATTCTTCTCTGAAAGGGCGGTTAGGCATTGGAACAGGCTGCCCAGGGCAGTGATTGAGTCACCATCTCTGGAAGTGTTCAAAAACCATGCAGATGTGGCACTTAAGGACATAGTTTAGTGGTGGGCTTGAGTTACCTCCAAAAATTTACTGCACATATTGCATGATGAGACTTCTGTGGCTAAAATGAGTATTAGAACATTGGGATGTTAAGGTTTCATCAATGGAGCTGTACAGTATTTTTCAACAAATAAATCTATTTCCATGTAACTGAAGCCTAAACAAAAGCTAATTATGAGTTTCCAGTTCTTGTACGAGGAATTAAAAGTCCAATTAATTGCATTACAAAGACAGTATTGGCAAAATGTGTGTGTCTTGAATATGTCACCTTGCCATCAGATATGTCCCTAAATCCAGGACTGAAAACCTTTTCAAGCAAGACATCAGCCAATGCAGAAAAGTGATGTCTGATTCTAGATGACCCTGGAGCTGAGGACAGGGCAATACTTCTCTCATATTAAAGCAGTGGCTTTCCTGGCAAAAATCTTAATGCCAGGAAGTGTTGAGATATACCTTTTCACTTTTTTTGCATGACATCTTCCTTAGATGTTATTAAAATATATGGTAAGTTCATAATCAGAATCTAAATCATTAATTTCAAGCTGTTATTTGTTCTTTCCAGGTGGATCATACATTAGAAAGGACTGTTTAGTTTGAAAGATAGGTTTTTAATAACAGGTGTGTGCCTTCAATCACATTGTCCACAAATGATTTTATAGTAATAATTGTGCAAACAGAAACTCCTTCTTGCTTTTTAATTTAAAATTTCTTTGAAGACTTTAGGAGTAGATCACCTGCCCAAGGGTGCAGTGCCTGATTTTGATTTCTTTTTGATGAGTCGACAGTGAAAGGACTGACATACTCTCCCAAGAAACAAGACTGTCTGAGCACATGTTCTTGTGTAGGGAAGATGATTTGCAAAAACCAATGATCCACCTAAAACTCCTCCAGTTTGAAATTACTTTAAAAATATTTATCATCAAAGAAAACACAGAATGCTTTGTTTAAAGCTGTATTTCAATCATCCTTTAGTTTTCCAGCTTTACATGACACTATGTTAATAATGTCTCCCACGTGTTAAAATACTCCCCCTGAAAGGACTTTTCTCCTGATATTTTCTGCCTTGTTTGTAAAGTCAAGTACAAAAGAGAAGTAGAGTTGATAAAATAATCAAAATAAACAATGACAATACTCAAAAGGACACCTACAGGACATCAGAGTTACCAGTTCTGGGAGATGAAGGGAGCAAGTACGTGCCACTGCACAGGTCAGATTGAGCCGACTCAGGCATGGTCAGCTGTGCTTTCTGAGGCTTTGGCACGCAACCCAGAGGCACACTGGCCTTGACCTTTATTAACAAACAAAAGGAAACACAGTCTGCTAAAACATGGTATAGAATCATATGAAAAAAATTTGCAAGTTACTGTTTCAAAACCAGGGAAAGGGAAGCCTGATAGGAGACAGGTGAAATTGTGCATCAGTTTAGGGGGGAACTGCTGACTTGGTTATGTGAAGGGAAAAAGACCTATCTTCCTTTTCCACAAAATTGTCTTTCTCTAGGAGAGATGGAATTATTTTTGAAAGCCCCAAGTGTTGATAGCCCCTTTTTGGAGTGCTATGGTGATAAGCTCATTGGAACACATGTTCTTGTGAGCACTGGAGAGAGACACAGCTGATTTGTTTTTTTTCAGAGCAGCGTAAAGTCACAAAGTTTTCATGCAGCATTGTGACAGACATCTAATTTTTATTTGTCATGTGCTGTAAGGTGAATTGTAATATTCATATTGGATTCCTCAGGGTAGAACATGAGGGTTTCAGGCACTGATTCATGCTCTTACCTGAAAGAATTGCAACAACAATTTCATGTCAGCTTGAGTCCCAAGAAGGCTGGAGGTTCAGCAAAAGCGTGGAAGCCCCAGTCCAAAATCTGTAGAAAGAAATAGCAAAGAAATAACAAACAGTTGGAAAAAGGCAAGCAGCACTTCTGCCTTAAAAGAGCTTAAAAACATAGTCAAGGACTATCTGCCTCGTAGACTCATGACTATTTGAATTGAGCATTTGTGACTGAGGAAGCAGTCTGTAATCTCGATCTCCTGTTATTTTTTTCAGTAATTGTTGAGTTTTGATGCTTACTTCCATAAGGAAGTAAATCTGTAAAGAATTTTATTCTTATACAAAAAATTTAACGAGCAAAAGACATGAAGTAGAATTTGGATTTTATCCCGAGACAGAACTGTGAGACAAGATCTACAAATGTGGGGCGCTTTTGTATCTGAAGTGCCATTGGGTTTCTCTTACGTGCCATGAATATTTTAAGCAGCTTACCTGTTGCCATAAGAAAAGTGAAAGGAAGAGAGACAGAAAGAGAGAAAGAGAAGAAAGGCAGGCAGGAGGGCACCTGACCCTATATATAGTAATGTTAATGGAAAGTGATCCAACACTTGGGGTGCTTACTTGAATGAACTATGAATTAAATAGAACATTAAATTCCCTGACAAATTGAGAGTTGTAGTTTTTGGCACAATGATTTATAACATATTCGGGCTGAAAAAATGAATTCTATCATATGCACAATACAACCTATGAAGTTATAAATACATCTGCATAAATACTGTGTAGATGGGGAAGGGGGGAGGTTCTCAACAGAGAAGAATAGCTGCTAGAGGTAGAGCAATCTGATTCTGAGTTAGAAGTTAGTTTTGAGGGTAAGTGAGGTGCCAGGCTTCTATTTCGTATAATGAAAATGAGAAGAAGTGAACTACAGAAATACATAAAAAAATGTTCTTATGGAGTCCATTTTTCCTGCAACAGCTATTTAGAAAATGTAAAAGGAAATAAGACTACTCTGATGTTTTCTGTTATCACTGAACTTATGAGGATTAAATTATTCCTTTGGCTGAAAATAAGATACTTCAGCATTTTAACCTCATCCTCTTACTTTTAATCTGAATTTTTCAAAGTTTTAACGTGGAGGTAATTGCCTCTCACTGCTGAGTAGAGTAATATACAGAAAGAAAAAATAAGTTCTCCTTTTGGCCAGAAAGTACCAGTATTGGGACTGGACAATTTAACAATTATTTTCTAGGCTTAGAAGTTAACACCCTGTTGAGGCATTTATATTTGTCTGGGTACTTGCACAGGAAGAGATTGCTGCAGTGGGTTATAACTGGCTTACAAAACAAAGGTTTTCTTTTTCAGTCTGTGGCCTTGAGATTTCATTGTTGTAATCAACCAACCAAAATACTCCATTTTGCACCACAAAACAGCCTCCAAAACCAACCAGTTCCCCAGACTGCCTTTCACCTGTCTATTTTGATGAACACAGACAGATTAAAAAAAAAAAGGAAAGAAAGGAATGTGCTTTGATTTTTCACAGATTGTAAGGCAGTGGAGAAATCAGTGTACTCAACACAAATATTTACTGCAGCTGAGATTTTGCTAGAAATTAACAACTTTATGAGAGGTGACAGCACCAGTATGACAATAATATGAGTTGCCAGAGCATGTGATTTAGGTCACAAAATAATATCTTTTTATTGAAACCTCTTTACAATAACCACATTGCCTATAAAATTTGAACTGCATACCATAGAAGGCCTCAGCAAAACCTTTGAAAATGCTGGAAACTTTTGTTCAGCCCTTCAGTTATTCATAGCATCATATAAATAATGCTTTGAGCAGGACAAATCTATGCCCCACAGGAACATGGCTGCTGAAATCTAACCGCAGAAGTCAAATTTCTCCTATTTGAAGTGATAATTTTCTTATCACATTCTACAGAAGGCAGAGTCATGCACTGTTGTGCTTAAAAACCATTAATGTGGTTCTACTGGAGTGCAATTAGAAAGTGCTAATGCTGCGGATACTCTCATATGTTCAGAAAGTCATTTTTTCTTTATATTCATATATATATGTATAAATTTATGTATCATAATAAAGTATTCAAATAAACAGATTAATTTCCCTTTATTTTTCCTTTTTTTGACTTATGCATTTTGAAATTATGCTAAAATATAGTAAGAGTCAAGAAGGTGAGAATAATAATATTTTTTTCTATCCAGAAAAATCTGTGATTTGGGATTCTAATCATACAATTGAAAGTGCAGACATCTACTTTCTTGATTTTCATTATGATTAATTTTAGAATGGATATTTTGATAAAAGAATGAACAGTGAATTCAGTGGAAGATTTTTTCTATCTCCAAAAAAAATTTTCAGGTGAGTTACTCCTAGATGTGTTATAATTTCAAACTGAGTTTTGAAAAGCTATATTTGCAAGTCTTTTTCACCATCTTCTTCTTCTTACCTCATCTGGATGCATTTGGATCACACTTGAAATGTCAAACTACAAAGATTAAAATTTTTAATATTTGTGTACATCACTGAAGTACTTATGAAAATGTTAAATATATTCCTTTTCAGTGAGCTAAAATTTGGTACGGCAGGCCTAAATGCACTTTTAGCACAGAAACCCTGATTACATCCTAGCTGTAACACTAATGCAAGGCTGTCTGAATGGGCTGACAGGAGTTACTTATGTCCCACTGCTGTTGCTTTCAGCAGTAGAACAGATTCTTCTAGGGATGGATCAGAGATGGAAAGAGACCAATCTGTCCTAAGCAGACCCCTTCTGTTCTAGTGTGTATTCAGCCATGGAAATGCAGTCAGTCCTATCTATCCTCACTATCAGGCTTCTTTTCCCGTGTTTTCAGAACAGCATCTTTATGTTTATGGATTTTTAAGAACCCAATAACCCAAGGAAGCACAGTAACTTTCTCTTAGTGGAACTTCAGCACAATCTCCGAACAGGCCTATCGGCACAGGCCCTCTATGACAGACCTCTGTCAGCCTCTTTTACAATGCCTCTTTCAAAGCAAAATCTTCTAAAAAATTCATATTAGCAGGTGATACCAATGATGAAGCAATGCATAAAATTTGGCAGAGAAAAAGATAGGATTTGTTGTTTAATGGTTAATTGAATAACATTAACTGATTAGTAGATCAGATTCATAGTGGACAGCATTAAATTTGAATAGCATAAGTGAGCCTTACTTTATTTGTACTGACAGTAGTTAGGTTTTACTAATAAAGACTACTTGTTTTCTCCCAACTTGAAATACATCTCAGAAGTTTTACTCTGGTTTTCCTTTTTCTTTTAGAAAGCTCCAAACAGTGAGGGTATTTATTGGAAACTAGCAGTTTGTTTTCAAGAGAGCTGGTCAGTCTTCCCCTATTTGCACATTCCATTTACATCCATGCTGGCACATTTTAACACAACAGAGAGGTAAAAACCTCAGTATTTTGTTTTAAAGCAGAGCTACAAGAGGAGATCATTGTCCGTTATTTTACCTATAATATTTCTAGCTGGGATTTTTTCTTTTCTTTTTGTTTTTAATGAGAGAAAATAAACAAAAGATATTGCCATATATTTCAAACTGTAAGCTTTTAAAAAGCATCATTATCTGGTTTTTTCTCTCCAGTTACAGGAGCAGAACAGCCCACAGGTGCTGTGCAGGGTATTTTGTAGCCTTATTTATATAGAAATTAATCTCACCTGGCAAAGTAAAAACTATTTGCTATTCCCAACAGTGATGACCTAAAAAGTCAGCATTAAGCAGTATTTGTTAGACATTTTATAATGTAATCAGGCCCTTTTATTGATGCTTGCTGCTGAGAAGGGCATAAAGGTTCTCCCAGAGAAAGTAGTGGAAACTCAGTTTCAGCAAATCACTTAAGCAGGTGCTTATTTAAATATGTGTTTCAATTTAAGCAGGTGTTTATATTCCATCAAAGTAAACTAGTCTCAAAAATGTACTTCAGTGCTCTGCTAAAGCTGGGCTAGCACCTCGATTAAAGCCTAAATTTGCAAACACTTACATTTCTGGCTTTTCTCTAAAGCTCTTTGAGACTATCAGAGCCCCAGCTTAGGTGTTATGCATCTGCAATGAACATTTCCTTTCTCCATATGAAAACTCACTGGCTGATGAAGAAAATATAGTTCAACATTAAAAAAGATAAATGAAAAGTAAAGTCTTATCTCTTCTGTATTAAAAAATGCTAGGTCAAAATGAGCTTTCATTCCTCGTGCAAGGTGAATAACCATGCTTGTGAGGAAGAGCAGTTGTCTAGAAATGCAGCGTTCTTACCACTGAGTCACAGCTGAGCCTGAAAACAGATTCCTCACTTCTTGGGATCCGTAAAGGCCTCTCGACCTTTTCATAGGAGCCTGTGTCTCAGTCACATACCCTGCCCAGATGTCACTGTCAGTAGCCACATCTGCCCTGATAAAACAGCCCATTTCTTCAGTCATTTCAATCTAGAAAAATAGCTTTCTTATATAGTTTCTTAACTTCTGTGCTGGCTCAGGGTTACCATGTTTCATAACATGAAGAAGGTCTGTTTAATAAATTCCCATTTCTGAATGTTTCAGATAAAATGATGGGAGTTATCCCTGCATGGTAATGGTAGAAAAAAACATGTAACTAATATGTATACTGAGCCATGCCTCTGCTACAAGGAGTTTTGTATATTTACATGTGGTAACTGGGTAAAGAAAAATTATATCTGTGAAAGAAATGCAAAGAGGGAGGAAGGAAAAAAAATGTCATTACAAAGTATAATTCTTTGAACATTTTTTGCTAATAAAGCAGTGTTTGAGGGTTTGGACATGTGGTGTGCACACTTGGTTTTATTCCTGATGTCTAAATTATTTTTCCCATTTGAGTAATTTAACTTCCAGAAATCTATGTGTGCTTCTGGATAAAGTCTGCATAGTCATCAAACACATAGATGTTAAAAAAGCAATACTCTCTCTGTCTCAGACCTCCTTCATCAAGGATTTGCATATACCCAGAAAGATCAAATTTCTAATTTGTAGAGTATTTGGGGATTTTTGGAGATGAAAGGCACCATTCAAATGTTAGCTATTACCATTGCAGGAGGCAATCTTTACTATCACAGTAGGGGTAACTGCTATAATTAGTGCCAAATAGTGTTGCTACTGTTTTTCATTTATATTACTGACACTTCTGAAATTATCTTGTGGGGGAAAGCAGAAATAATTTGAGAACCTATTCCTGACTCTGATCCCTAATTAATTGACTGTATTACCCCTTAGAGACATATACTCTTTTACCTGAAATATTACAGTAGTTAATGTTGGCATGAATGACACTATATTGCTCCTTATGTGCCATGGGACAAGGAATATAATATCATACAATTTTAAACTTTTACTTTCCTTTGAGCTTCCAAGTTCAAGCTGGTACTCATCCACAACTGTGTTTCTGATCTGCTGAGCAAGGTGTTGATTTATGTAGGAGCTATTATTAGTGCAACATAATTGAGAGGCTTGCAAATATTTTACGTCATTTCACAAACCCAGATTACTTTTTCATCTTTTTTTTTTTTTCCAAAATAGTGGTGTATATGGCTTTTTTACTTGTACATTAAACTTGGCATTACTGTGTTTCTTTACCTGCACTTTACAATATACAATTTATTTTAATACCAGAATTGCTCTCCATGCTAAAGGAAAATTTCTCTTCCACGCGAAATCACTGAAAAAAACCTCAGTGTGACATAGACAACCAGTAACAGAACTGCAGTAAAATTAGCGTAACTGGCAGCTTAAGGTTTTGTCATGTTTGTGGAGAACATTCAACACATTCAGCAAATGTATTATTAACTGTGAAAAACAGTAACAGGCTCTTACAGTCAATTATTTTTGATAACTTGTAAGACTAAAACCCAGTGGACACCTTCTGATCTCTTGGCGCTATAGCACTAGCAGCAGTTAAGCTATTTTGGCAGCAGCCCAGCACCAGGTACTTATGATCTGTAAGAAACATCTGTTTTTCATGGAATCATAGAATGGCCTGGGTTAGCAAGGACCTTAAAGGTCATTTAGTCCAAAACTCCCTGTCATGGACGGGGACATCTTTCTGGAGACCAGGGTGCTCAGACCCCTATCCAACCTGGCCTTGAACACTTCCATATTGACATTCCTGAGCAGCATGTGAATCAGTGTTAGGCATAGTATGCACTGTACTGTAATGGCAGCACAGATCCAAGCCAAAGGAATATCTCAAGTGAAGCTTTCCTATGAAATATGTGAGTATTTCCTATTGAACTTCTGACAAATCATTCAAACTGCTCTGATAGTTGTCATACAGTATTTTAAGACACAACTTATTTCAGTTTTATGAGAATTGAAACTAAAAGTGCGTATGTGGCTTTTTTCAGAGAAGTTTGAAAAACCCATACTTTATCATTAATATGTTTAACACACTAGATACTGGTAGGAACTTGATATTGTTGGATATAAATATTCATAATATTTATGGAAGATGGGAAGTTCTTTCTGTAAGTCCATCTTAATCCACTGAGCTATCTTTACAACTTGAACGACTGTTGCTTTCCCACCATTATTTGTCAAATTTAGCTTTCGTTATGCCAGATGATATAACTGCCCTATTTTCTCATGAAAGGTATTTTCCCATGTAAAGAAACTTCTTTGTCAAGGCCTGAGACCATACAGAACACCCAAGGTAACCATCACCTCCAGTACTTCTGTGACTGACACAGAGACTGGCCTTTTCTCATTCAAAAGCACTAATGGAAATTTACTCATTTACTCATTTACTTTTTATACTTCAGGCATAGCTAAGACAATCCCGGCTCTGTGAACTTTTTGCATGCTTGCTTGTTTTTGCACTTCTGCAGATTATCTAGAACAATTTGCTTAACTTTTAACTTTGTGTTTGGGCTATGATTTAATATGCAAGTATCATATCTGTTTTTCCAAATCATTTACTCCACCATGACTCTGATGGTGTGCACATATTGAAGGTAGGGGTCTTCTGACACCATAGACTTGTAGATAGAAATGTTTCTGTTGTAGGATACATATGTACATGTAGGATACATATGTACACATAGCCAAAACACATCAGAAATCTACCTATATTGCATTGTAAAATAATTTTCAACAGGCTCTTCTATCACACTCTACTCTTTAAAGGTTATGATTGTCAGACTTGTCTCCCTAATTGAAGCCACATTTTTGGATGTCTTTCATATGCATGCTATATTTATTTATGTCTCAGGAATTCTTGAACTTCAGTTCATTATGCAGTAAAGATAGCAAAATTGTAGCACATGCATTTCACAGACTGATTCTAAATTAAATTTTCATTCCTATTCCTAGGCTTTCCAGGTGTCTTAATATACTTGCAACTTCACAAAGTCATCAGTAGCGGTGAATTTCATTAATAATGTTACCCTTTGGTTCAGGTTATTAATGAGAATGTTTAATAAGAACAGGCACAAGATCCTGCACTACCCTGTTATTAATAACATTAATATATTTAATACTTGGAAACCACTCTGCTTTTTTTATGACATACTATATCTTCTCCATTAGACTGCTGTACTTCTGTTGTGCAGCAAGCAATTGAATTTGGTGCTGCATATTTTGATTTGTGCTAACACCCCTATACACTAATCTTACTAATATGCCTTACATTTATTTATGCCATAAATCAAGTTGCCCATGCATCCTTACATTTTTGCAAAATATATTTATAAGTCATTGCTTCTGTATCATGAGTAGAGGTTCATTTTGGGTTGACTTTTCTGCTGGACTGGCAAAATTATATTTTTTGCAAGGTACAGTAAACATCTTCTTTCATGACATAGCCATTATTACAAATGTTAAAAACACTTTGCTATGAAGTTTACCTAATTTTTAATTCCATTTTATGATATACACTGTTCTCTGGAACTTTCTAGTATCTGGTAGTTCTGTAAACTGTGTAAATGTAAAAAAATTAAATGTAAATGTAAAAATGTAAATGTAAAAAATTTAAAGTATCTGATAAGTTCTGTAAAAACCAGTCTAACACCCACATGGACAGCCAAACATGTGAATTTAATGTTGCACCTGCGGTTTAAATTGGAGCTCTGTGTAATTCTCAACACAGTTAAATATGCCTGATTTCCATCATTAGCATGAGAGTAAACTGAAGCTCAAAGTGATTGAGAGCAGCCCAGCAGAGAAGTACTTGTGCATGGTGGTTGATGAAAAACTCACCATGAGCAAGCACTGTGCACTCACAGCCCAGAAAGCCAAACCAATCCAGGGCTGCATCCGAAGCATCATGGCCAGCAGAGTGAAGGTTGCCCTCCTCTACTCTGTTCTGGTGAGATCCGACCTGGAGTGCTGCATCCAGTTCTGCTGTCCCCAACATAAGAAGGACATGGAACTGTGGGAGCAATTCCAGAGTGGGCCACAAAGTTGGTATCAGAGGACTGGAGCACCTGCCCTGCAAAGACAGGTTGAGAGAGTTGGGGCTGTTCAGTCTGGAAAAGAGAAGGTTGTGTGGAAACCTCATAGCCACCTTTCAGTATCTGAAGGAGCCTACAAGGAAACCAAAGAGGGACTCTGTCAGGAAATTTAGTGATAGGACAAGGAGTAACGGGTACAAACTGAAAGAGGGAAAATTTAAGTTAGATATTCAGAAGGAATTTACTGCGAGAATGGTGAAACCCCGGAACTGGTTGCCCAGAGAGGCTGTGGATGCCCCAACCCTGGCAGTGTTCAAAGACAGGTTGGATAAGGCCTTGAATGACCTGGTCTAGTGGGAGATGTCCCGTTCCATTGCAGGGGTGATTGGGACTGTATGAACTTTATGGACCATTCCAGCCCTTAACATTCTATGATTCTGTAATACTGGTGATGTGCCAAAAATCCTGTAATGAGATAGTAGTAAATCTGTTAAAATAACTGAGAAATCCTCTCAGAAACACACTTGTATCTTCTGATCTTAGCTGCTTAATCTGTTACAATGTTACTCAAGCTATTAATATTCATCCAACAAAACTTCTTGTCTGTATATGACACATTTAAGCATGCTATACTAATATACTCTAATTATTCATTATTATTGTTTTAAATTTTACAAGTATTTCTTTTGTGCAGTTATTTTACATGGTTGCTCAGTGACCAAAAGTTCTTAGTATTTACCTGTGTAGGCTATGATTTTCCAGAAAGTACAGCAATAGCTGACCTCTGTGTACCCATTGATTTGTACCATAGCATTGGTATGAGCCAAAAGGAAGTAAGAAAGGCCAAAAGAATACATTTATTTGTGTCATCCTTGTAGCTGATTTAAGCCACTGCATGAAAGAAGTTTATTCTCTCTCTATATTAATGCTGCTGAGTGCTAGCTATCCATGTGGTGGTGTTTGCATGATGCAGCAAAGGTCACAGTATTGCTTCCACTCTTGAGTTTCTGGACTGCCAGCTAATCCAAAAAGGCTCAGAAACAGCTAAAAAAATGCCGTTGGATAGAAGAGATATTGAAAATATTTCCAAAATTGGTTAGCAAGCCATGAGTATAAGCATGCTGTGCAATGCCTTCTACCTCTCTGCTAGGACCTCTGTCTGTCACGGGAGGCTCTGCCAGCTCACCCAGTGGGTGGTTCAGGATCAATGGTTGTCTCCTGTTGGGGTCTGGTCTGCAATTCTCCACCATTTTAGGTATCGGTGACTGATTTCTCCCTTGCCAGAGCTAAAGAGTCCCATCAGCTATTCAGTTGAAGGATTTCATGCTGCTAGCTATTTACTTGCAGAGTACTGAGACATTTGGAGCTGACTGTGAGAATATCTCTCTCCTTTAATGCTCTGAAGAGTCTGACTGTCACACACTGCAAATTCAGAATACTCATGCAGGCTGAGAGACCACCTTGGCATGAATACAGCACAGGTTCACTTGTCCATGCTATGGAATAGATTTAAACATTTTGTTTCAATTCTGTATATGAAAAACTGTAATGATGGCAAAGTGAAAATGTGTTTAAGTAACGCCTTTAAACTCATAACTACTACATCTGGATTAAAATCTATCAATAAAAATCTATATTTAAAATTATAAGGCCTTATGCTATTTAGTGTTATATGTTTACAAGTTCAGTATTAGTTTTACTAAGGAACTGGATGGCATTTTTCTTAATGAATGTGCAATACCTGAAATATCTCTGCTTCTCAGACATCTAAAAAGTAGTAACCCTCTATATTAGTCTCTCAAAAAATCAACATCTTACATTTAAGAAACCTTCAGCTCACATGCAACAAAAAAACATACGGAAGCATTTTTAGGCATAACATTGATTGTATATTCCCTTACCTTTTTATAGCAATTAATGTTAAAAGTGATCAGTTTTACTTCTATCTACTGAATATTAATTAAGTAATTCTAATCTATATGGGAAATACAGAAATCAGTCTGACAACTGGGTTATTAAATGGAAACTTCATCTTCAAACAAGTACAAAATCAGAATAGCTAAAATGAGTTGTATTATAGAATAAGACTCTGCACTTGTGGAAAAGAGGCCTAAGATTATACATTCCAGTAAGAGAGATTTCCTCCCTTATTACTCCTCTTCAACCAAACTCAGTTAATTCCCTATTGTTTCCTCATCACAAAAACTGAAAATTACTAAGTACCTTTTCTTCATAGTCGTGAATCTTGATCTTTTGAAAATAAAAACAAGATACAGTGTTCTGAAAACAAAATCTGTCTGATTTCAAAACATGCTAAGCCTGTTCCTAAAGCATCTCAAAACAGATAAAAAGATAACACTTTAAACATTGTTAGAAAGGCCCACCATTTCTCTCTCTGCTTAGGAACTACTAACATCAACAAAGTTTTTGTTCTTTTCAGGATCAAGGCTTTGCTTTGTCTGAGATTTTCAAATATTTTGTGACATGACCATAGAGAGAAGTACTCTCCCAGTTCCTTTTTTTGGGGTTATTTTGCTGGTGTGTGCTGCAGGTTAGGTTTCATGGCTGACTGGGATTAATGAACACCAGCCTTCTGAGAGGGGCTTTAGGAACATCCCACAAACTGAGTGGCAGATGGGAAAACAGGTTTTGGCAGCACTGGCTTTCTAATTACTGCAAGAAGAACCTAGCATCATGTCTCTGCCCCAAGCAGCTGTGCTTTAATTTGCAATGGAAAAAATCCAATCAGATCTGGTTTTCCCCCTCTCTTGACTTAATCCTGTCTTGTTTTATTTTTTAATATGATCATGTTATTTATTTAGTTTAATATTTTAAACTAAGTTTCCCTGGGTTTTTTTTCCAAGGAGTTACTGACAAGAATTTCCCTGTGATGGGATTAAATAGAGATTAGCCACTGCCAAGAACTTTCCTTTAGTGTGAAAGGATTATTTAGGGAACAAACTGTTGTCATGTTCCATCATCAAGAATTGGGATTCCGGAGGCAGACCAAACCGTTCAAGCTGTAAAGTTACATGTGTTCCAGGGAAGACTCAAAGTGAGGGCGATAAACAAGAAACTGATATTTCACAGTAGTCAGTGTGTAAAAGTATCTACTAGGCAGAAAGCATCAAACTCTCCAATTTATCATTTCAGCTGCAAGTTAATGTACATATAAAAGGAATCGGAAGGCTTAGGTCTGCGGCAAGTAGACAGGCTGATGATTCCTTTTCCCAGTTCTAGTAACCATCAGAGTTCCCATGATCTTAATTTGATTTCTTTTAGACATATCATGAAGTCAGGCAGCAGTTACACTCACAGCATCCCCATGCATCCCCAAACGTCACGCACAATTAAAAATGGCCCTTGCCATTTTCATATTAAGCATGTATGCTACTACCTTCTTGTCCTGGTTCCAGCCAGGACAGGCTTAATTTTTGCAGTAGCCAGGAGGGGGCATGGCCAGGACATGGAGGTTACTCTGTACTACCTCATGTCATTGCCAGAGCTGGGCTTCTCTTGATGAACAAATTACACGCATATATATATAAATATATGCTTGTTTTGGGAAAGAACCACAAGAGTTTCGTTTAGGTACAGCAGCAGTTGCAGTTGTTATGTGTAAAGGGCCAATCAGAACAACATATTAAGCACCAATTTTCTTAGTATACTACATTGCAGAAGTAGAATTTATTGTATAGACTCAATGTCTTTACCACTTGTTATATCCACATCAATTCACAAAAGGCCAGATTTTAAGCACCCATCACCTGTGTAAACAAGCCCAGCAGACTTGTGATGTACATGCTTACATTAAACTGAAGTTAAAACTAATTTTCTCTTAGAAGTTAAGAATTTTAGAATTTTCTCTTAGATTTAACATTATGAGTTCTCAATTATTATTTCACAATTTATTATTTGTTCATAAGGAGGCACTTGGCCTCACAAAATCTATTTTTTACTAGAAAAGTTGGGTCTAAAACAAAAAGAATGTGGTGAATAAATTTTCTCTGTGCCATACAAAATGGCATACAGTTTAATTTTCAATTAGATGAAATTTCTGTATGTTTCCTATTGTCTTTTCTTTTTCAAATAATCATGGAACTACAGCACTTTTAAGACAGTAGAGAGAGTAGACAGAAGACTCCTGCTATCCATTCTGGCTTCCATTCTACTTTCCTAGACCTCTCACCAAACTGATTTTTATTAAAATACAGTATTTCATCAAAAGCAGTTTATCTACACTGTTTTTTGACTTAGAAGGACAGCAAGAACTGTCATTGTTTAAGAAATATTAATATATCTAAGGCTTGAATAGCTTTGTTACTGCAATACCCAGGTAATTCTGAAGCAAAAGGTTCACCCATCCTGACCTACATATTGAATAGACTTATACAAGCACTGATTGAAGACAGGAAGTATTTCACATATTAATTCTCTAATAAGAAATTTATATTAACAGAACAAAAAGCAATTTTAGGGCTTATATCTTAAAATAAAAGGTTGATTTTGGGGTTTTTTTTAATGTTAGATTAGAGATAGAGATTTTATTTAAACTTATCATTAGTTTTGGACCACCTCATTCATTATTATTGTCCTGTTTTAATAAATGGAAAATGACATCATTAAAGACAAAGCCAGGACACAATTAATCTACAACAAAGCTGAAACTTGAAGTCCTGAAATACAGACTCAAGCATAGGCTAAAACCAGATTGAAGCATAAATAAGGCTAAAAAACCTTAAAGTGTCCAAACAAAGCTTGTGCAAAGTCACAGCTGATGGGCTAATATCAATTCAGTACAAACAAGAGGAGTGCCTCATTTTCACCACCATTCCTATACCATAGGTATACAGCTACCTATACCTATGTATACATAGCTACATCAGCTAAATTGCTAATGGGAATGGCTAAAAAGTAGATTTATATTTTTTTTCACACAAGAAATTTGTTTACTAATAGGGAGCATCACAAAAGTCATAGGAAAAACATTCTGAGTAACTGAAAGTTAAACTTACATTCTCTCATAAACAGGATTTTGTTGTATAAGAACCCATTAGGAAATAGTTTTTTTAAATATTAATTCTATTTAACAAATCATGTGGTTGATGTCAATAACATTGCCTCTGTTGTTACAACTAAAAGCAATGTATTTGCAAAGCACATTCTGGCAAGATAGTAAAAAAAAAATTACTGTTATTTATTGTACCGTAACACCATTCCAGCTATAAAAATTAGGACTAAAACTGCATTATACTTTGTTTTAAACCTTTGCTTGATGAACTTTCAAACAGTGTCAAAATGCATCCCAAGGCAATGATTTGCCTGTGTGAGGCAGCAATTTTTCTGTTTCCTGCTTAAACTTGGAATTTTACTTTATTTGAAAGTTCTCAGCAGAAGTAAATGAGGGCAGGTGTGGCCTCATCTTATTATTGCTCTAAATATTTAAGATGTGTTATGATTCTTTAGTTTCATGGAGAGTGAAACAAATTTAAATATTAAAGAAAATGGACAATCTGGTTTAGCTCTGGCTTTTATGGTCTCTTTATGGTCTAAATATAAATATTTACAGACCCTGAATCTAAGATTCCTGAGTGATGGAATAGTATTTTCCACAGAGCATACATAACACTCTGTTCTGTTCTCATGACATTGACCGCTCATCACTGGTGAGGAAAAGGTAAAAGTATGCCAATGTATATCTGTTAACATCTGTTATATCTGCTTTATATGGGAGAATAAAATATATAGCTTATATAAATTCTGCCCAATCCTTTATGAGATCCCTCCATCACTCATTCAGCATGTGTTGGATGCAGCACATAGTGCATCTAATGCGTTATAGTTGTATAACAGGTGAAAAGCACATTTACAGAGTCTATGAGACGAATCTTACACTGCTCTCCTGGAAAACAAAGATTAACCAGCATTATACAGGATCAGGTGCAATATGCCCCTAGGAACATACAACATAATAAATGGCAACCTCTGTTGTACCTGAAACTCATATTTGACAAGCATTGATTCACACAGAACTGTGAACCACATAGACATCCAACTGGCAATTACTGACTGTTCTCCCTCCCTCTGTGCCAGAGATACCTATCACAAAGCCTGATAAGACAGTAAGAAGACTAAACAAAGTAATGGTGTTGAATCCATAAATGATACTATGGACCACAGATAACTGTACTGAAAATCTCAAAACAGAGGAATAGTCTAAACCAAGTATTACCCACACTACAGTAATTCTAAATTTGCACCAAAGTAATCATGGATTAAACTCGATGGGAAGAGTCCCTGACCTCTAAACCAGCATGTTTGTGTGAGTGTGATTGCACCTGCTTCAAGACCAACATGTGATCACTCTACAAAGTCACCAAGCCAAAGTGCAATTGAAACTGTCACACAGCAAGACATGTATCATGTATATGAAATGCTACATGGAATTTCAAAATTGCAAGTCAGCTAACAACTTAGGAAAAACAAAAGCCAGCCAAACATAAAAGGTAAACCTGAGTACGGGTCAAAATCTTTAATCATCTCCACGTAACGGGAAAGATATTTTCCAAAAAGAAATGCTGTTTCTTGCAGGCAGTGAGAAAATTATCACAGCCATGATGCAACAAAAGACCCTAAATTAGGAAAGAACTAGCTCAAACACATTTTGAAGCTTCACCTGTAGGAAGCATCAGTTGAAATATTCATCCTTCCTCCTTCCCCCGTTGAGTGGCACACAGGCATATGCACACTCCAAGAGATCTGTGACAATTCTGGCACATACAGAAGGCCATTCTTGGAAGGCAAACATCCATGCAGAAGAGTGTGGCATCTTCAATTGAGACAAGTCTCAAAATATTTTGAAATTCAACACTTGGAAAGAGACTGAGGGAAAAGAAATAATTGTAGCATTTGGAGATTTCTCTTTTGTCACTTTTTTTCCCAGTGTTATCAACTGGAAGATGACTCATTGCATTTCTGTAGTTACAGTTTTTTCATTAATTAGATTTCTTATTAGGAGTGGTCATAGATAAATCAGACAGACGTGGGTTTTGCAAGCGTCAATGAATCTATCCTTTGGTGTGCAAGCCAGTCCTGTCCTCTTCTAGGAATAATGAACATTGACAGGAGTAAGGAATTTACCTTTTTTAAAGCGTATGTGCAGGAAAAACAGAAAAGTTACACAGAATAAGGGAAATTTCTTAACTCAAAATAAAAATATGACATAAGATGCCTTTCATGAGGGATGCTTGAAAAGGCATGAAAATAGTTTTATTCAGCAATCGTTTCCTCATGATTTAAAAGTTTTCATTAGCTTCTTAATAGACTATATTAAGTCTTAGATGGCTAAAGGTACTGAAATGGAGTCTTTCCTTAAACTCTCTTACATATTTAATCTGCCTCAGAAGTTACATGTAATATTAGAAGTTCAGAGCTTGGGAAGAAAAATACTTTTTTTTTTCTCTAGGCATTTTTCCATCTTTCATTACCCTGCTCCTTTCCCATTTTACATACGATATTAATTTGTGGCTAAATGCTTTGGGATCTCCATCTTGATTCAAATCTCTGCTTTGTAATGTTACTCGAATTAGGAAACATTTGTAGCAAGGAAAGAGTAGCTGAGAGTAACTTTAGATTGAATATAAGCCAATGATATAAAAACAAATTACATTCAAGTCAAACTTAGTAAGTCTCTAGGAAATATAACAAATGTATTTTAAAGTTATTACTGGTAGAAGAAGGAAATATGTAAGACATTCAATGTGTGTGTACAAGTGTCTACCATTCTAAAAAATTTGAATTGCATATTATATATTAAAAGTCAGAATAAGAGAAAGGAAATACAAAACTCTAAAATCAGCCTTGCAGAAATATTATTTACTAAGCACATTACCCAGAACTTCAAAAATAACTCAACTAATATTTCCTATATAATATTAAATCAATATTTGTAAAGGTCTTCAGTGAATATTAGTTATAGACAAACAGGAATAGAACAATCTCTTGGAAAAGGAATCCTTTAGGATTACCCAAGATTTGCAAATGATAACTTATAGCAACATCCTACTAGGTGCTTTGATGAAGTTTCCCTTGAGGCTGATGTACCATGAGGTTACTTAATGAATGTAAAACTTCTCCTTTCTATCAAGTAAGAAAATCAATTCCTCCATCTGTAAACTGCAGCACATCTGTGCTGCAGCTGTTTATTGCATCACAATATATATTGAAATTTAGAGTCAAATATGATGACGGAAGTAGTTTCAAATAAAATTAAATACTAGTTAGAATGAACTTTTTATTTGCCCAAGATGTACTGCTCTGTACTGTTCATGAAAATGCAGCCAAAGTACTTTTATGATCACAGGGCTAGAGCCTCTGGCTGTTCATTAGATGGTTTTGATACTAACTGCATGTTATTTATCTCTGATGTTTATATTATTTATCATGTTATGCTCACTGAGGAAGCAGATCATTGTGTTTACCACAATAAGGAAATCCTCCCGATTTTTCTACCAGCTGTTGACTACACTATATTCTGCAGGTCTATAATAATTTTTCTAATTAGAATATATTCAAATAGTCCCATGTAAAATGCTAAGCAGACTGTGTGACGATTGACCAAAAGCTTATACTCTTTGAAAATTAACTCACTTATAATGAAGCAGCCTGTACAATTTGAAATGTGAGAATTTCCAACTGTTGTTATGATTCATTTTGAGAGATAATAGAAACTCTACCAGGATCTTTATTGTGCCATCCTCTTGCTCTTTTCTTTGTCTCTGCTGAATTCCTAAACTTTACTCACTCCTACAATATTTATTTTTAGGTATAAATAAAAACCCTGTCCAAATTCAAAACAGATATGTTTAGAATTAAACTACATTAGACTATAGAAAGAAAGGCTGGAGGTCCACTCTTAATAAGTCTACATTGCTTTAAATCTTACCTGTCTCAGCATGAATGGTTCATTAGGTGAAACCTTTCTTTTTTTATTGTCTTCAAAACCAAAATGTAATCAATATCATGACCAATATTGATCACATTTGATGTCTGTCTGACACCTATTTCATGGGCATGCTCCTGTAGAGGTGACAGCAGCAGAGTTTTCCATTTGCATTTCTCTTCGTAACAGTCATTATTAAGCTGACTTTATTTCTGCTTCCTATTTCTTGGTGCTATATCACTGCAAATAATAAATATTAAACCTGAACTCTTTTCTTAAAGGAATGAATTGCTAAGAAGTCCGAAACCTTTTTCTATTTAGCTTTAAAATTATTTTGTAAATACATCGAGTAGAGATTTTGGGCACTAGTTAGGCCAGAAAGACTGGCTATCAAAGCGACTGCATAGCAATGTATCATTCTGGAGTGTGAGCAGTGATAAAGAACACTGCTAGGAGAGGATATGATTCATAGCACAGTATTAATACTTGTTGACATCATTTTACAGTTAGGTATTCATTTGCAAACGCTGATATTCATCCCTCAAACCTGTCCCAAATTCTCTGACCAAAACAGTTTGGACTCTGCCTCTGTTTTCCCAGCACTCTCGGCCAGATGCTACCGTTTTTACCAAGCAAAACATGGAAGATTGCACAAGAATCAGGAAAAGTGAGATCCTATTGCTCCTCCTAACATCTGATAATAAAATTCAAAGCAGAGAGCAATGTTCACAGATCCTCTAATTCTGTCACTGGTGGAATAATCAGTGTGCTTATATTATTCTTGCTCAGTGCTTTTCTAATCTGTTCCTAATAGTATCTCACAAGGAAGACTGCATGATCTTTCCAGACCATTTATTGCAAGTATTGCTTTCCACAGTTAGAAAAAAAAAATCTTCTACCTTGTAATACTGGCAACAGTTTAAGGGCAGATTGTTCTTTTCTCCAAGAACATTGCCTGACCACAATATCTCCACTCTCTTTTTTTCCTTCTAGACTATTTTAGGACTTGCACTTTACATGTGCTATTATTTTCTTTCAGAAAAAAACAATATTTAGAGGCTTTAATTGGACTAAAAATGCTACTAAATGGTAAATGTTCTGGAAAATGCAAACTGGGAGATAGAGAGCTGAACAAGAGAGTAGAAAAAAGATTGACCGATGCAAAATGTACACAGGAAAATAGAATTTTGTGGTAACAAACTTAGAACTTGTTCCTTAAAAGGATTTGACAACTGCCTTCACCTTCCTTTAAATCTTTTCTAAAAATCAACTTGATCAAACCCCCATATTTGCTAAATAATTGTTATTTAACTACAACTAGATGATGAGGTTTTCAGATTCCATTTTGCTTTGATGCTAATTTTTGCTAGGCCCCTAGTAGACGTGGTATAACTTATTACATTCAAAAAACTTTCCTATCTTTCCTAAAAAAGTTATTGATTTCAAACAACACTGTGCCTAATTATATTTTTTATATATAATATTAAGGATAGAAAATAACATTTAATCTTTTATCTGAGCTATTTCATTAAGGATTTAACCCCAGTATCTCCTAATATTAGAGCAGTACGTATTTTGTATATGAATTTTTCAGAAAAAATTTTACAGCTATGTACATGAAGCATCTGCAACAAACAGAAAAGGAAAATATTTTTGTACTCTTTTCATAGAGGGATTATGTTTTACTGCTGAGACCTAAAACCATTTGTAGAATTATGTTAGTATGTAAAATTTGTCAAATTAAGACATGATTTGATTGTCATAGCATGAAGAAGAGAGTAAATATCTAGACATAATTGTCCACATAATTGTCCACAATTAGGGATGTCTTGGACATTTCTCTGAAATAATGAAAAGAAAGTCACAGTTTATCATCCCTCTTCAACTAAGTTGAAGAGAAATTCCTGCCAATTTATTTGTCACTCATGTTCCACCAATTTGCAGATTAGAATCTCTAATTTTCAGAATATTTTTATCCCATACAAACAACTGCATTGGTAGCAAACTCTACCATTGTACAGGACTATGTATAAATATTGGTTTATGCAGAAAATGGTTTCAGATGCACCACTTAGATCTTCTTCTAGCTCTGCATGCATTTTATAGTTACTTTTTTAAAGTTACCCCTCAATGCCTAACTATGAAAAAAAGTTTACTTCTGATTTGGGGTGGATACTGTTGCAAGAAAACAAAGTTATCTCTTCTCACCTCCCTGAAAACTCTGTGTAAACAGCTGTGCATGCCACAGCTTGGTTTCTGAATATGAAAATCTTGAAAGAAAAGGAATCTTACCCACAGAAGCTGAGAAAGAGAAACTCTGTGAACTGTAATTTCATGGTTCTTGCAACATGAAACTGCATGACTGGAGTATTGGAAATAAGGTTTCTCCAAATTTTATTGAAAGAAATAAGATTTTGAGTCTGTTTCTATAAAATGATGAGTGTTCACAACTGTAATTAGTTTATTTTATCTACATCATCACTTTCTTAACTGTGAGATGTGCAACGCACATTCTGTAGTTCTGCAAAGAATTCTGTACAACTGGGGTCTGGAAGTTCTCTTAGCAGACAGCTAGTGGGTGATTTAAGCATAAGCTACTGCAGTTCCTGTGGGTTTGAGGGATTCTTCAGAATTAGCCTGGTGCCTTACTTCAGCTGTTCTGTTCAGGATTCTAATTACCCATTAGGTAATGAAGGGGGTCAAATATTGCAAAGAGTATTAAATTTAGATATTTCTTTTATTTTGAAATAGAAGCACTCTGATTCTATCCTTATGCAAACACACACAAGGATACGAAAATCTAGACAGAAGGACTTGACTTGAAAACTTGGTAAAAGGTGAATGTGACTGAGACATTATCTCTGGGTAAGAAGAGAAAAGGAGCCCATAGAAACAAAGAATATTTCAATCCAGTCTGAACTATGCATATGATTTTTTAGGAGAGATAGGAAACCCAAGACCCAACCAACCCACCAAAAAAAACCCCAAAAAAAACCCAAACCAAAGCAAAAATCAATCAAACAAAAACAACCAGGCAAACAAGAACAACAATAAAAACCCAAACTAAAACAAAGCAAGCAAACAACAGCAACAACATTTCCCCCCAAAACACCAAACAAATACAAACCAAAACTATAATAACCCCAAATCCTGGGAATGGATTTTGGGACAAAATGATGAGTGACATTTTGATGCTGTAAGCCTAGTGAACTTTTTCATTCCTCTTCTGCTAAATAGCACTTGAATCCAAGTGCCCAGCTGTGAATTATTCTCTAAAATGGAAAGGTCAAGAATATCCCATGACAACTATCTCAGTCTAAGATTAGCTAAAGACCACTTCATAAATGAATTTCACTGGATTTCATTATAAGCACATATTAAAAATGCACAGAAATTCTGTTATGCAGAGTAGGATGAGACTAGAGAAAAAACACATGAGATGAAGGATTACTCCTAGACACTACAAGTATATGAGAAATAAAAGGGGAGGAATGGCTCAGTGTTAGGAATACTTTGCTAGTGAGACAGCAGGCAATATGCTGAGGTCAGACAAACATGTTGGCCTAGACTGACAGCAGAGACAAGGATGGCCTAAGTTTGGAATGATGAATGCAGATGATCTAATGCAGCTTAAGAAATCTTTTCTGTTCAAGCTTAAGTCTTCTGTCAGTGCCCATCTTCATTTACTGAAATGAGACACCACTGACAGGGGCATTACTGGATGAAATCTAACACAGCTGTACAGCTCACCTTTGATCTCAACAAACAGAGGGAAACTCCAAGTTATAGAATCTTTTTATATCAAGATGTCCTATATAATCAAGGACTGGTTTTTTTCTGTGAGCCAATTGATTACATTTCAATAGAGATACACAGCTGTCCTGCAAAACTGTCTCAGAAGCTGTGCAATTTACTTGCTACAACACACATGTCAAATACTTAATGTTCATGATCAATAACTGTAAGTAAATTGCAGCTGAAAAAAATTTTTGCAGCAGCCTACTGCCTGAAATTAGTTGGTAAAATGGTTTCCACTGAAAAGACAAAAGTTTGTTTGAAATATTAGCTTGGCATTTTACTTTATTCTGCTGAAATACATATATTTAATGTAATGTGAATGTAGTCAGTTGAATCGTATCTGGCAGACCACACTGGGTCTACAGACAACTCAATATAAAATAAGTTGATGGGTTTCAGTGTACTTTGGCAGCAATGGTGGCATAAAAAATCCATTGGCATTGGCACTGTCTCTGTGAAATGGCCTTTCAGTATGTTTTCATCAGAGACCACATTCTCTATGCTCAGTGTTGTGATGCTGATAGCGGCTTTCCCTTCTATTCCTCTCTGACACAAACAACTGCTATGTCACAGATGCTTGAAATTAGATGTCGGGATTACAAAATGAAGAAGAGGAAAATCAGAACAGCAGGCATATACTTTAATAGTATGCATTAATAACTTAGCTACTGGGTAACAGAGATATTGTTACCCAAGACCTTATTATAGAATAGATCAAATCTCAACACACTTCTTACATACCACTGCTGTATCACTAATGTCCATGGCATGTGTGAAGTAATGCCACTGATGTTGTTTTTATACTTTTTTATTTTATCCGAAAGACCTTAATAATTAACATTTTCATTTGCAATACTTATGAAAAGCAGAGGTTTCTATGCAGATATTAAAACATACACTCAGAGAAACAGCAAACAAAATGCTAGCAAATGCCAAAAGTTTAACTGAAGCAGGATACCTGTGTAACGTATCAAAAATAAATCACACTATTTCTTAAACAGACATTTTAAATGGAATATAAAACACTGGAGTAGAGCCTTTTAAAATCTTATGTTTACAATGGAACTTGAGGAATGGAAAGTATTGATTTGTGCACTATCTTCTTTCATATTACCAAAGTATGTCAGTATTTCTGCTAAAATGACGTATTGTGAGTAGTACAACAATTTTACTTACATTGTCATTAAGCTTCAAACTTAACATCTCAATTACATCACAGCGGCCATTCACAAAGTCACATAGTCCATAAGCTATTTGCACAAACTCAGGAGGGCAATGAAATAAAGGATAAATTTTCACAATGGTAAGTCTCTGCTTTTTAAATTCCCCTGTGGCTAGCAAAGTGACTAGTTTTAAAATAAGTGACCAAACATAACATCATTGTATATGTAGCTTATATTCTGAAAAAATGCCATGCTCTGATTTTCCAAGTCATACTGTTTTTAGGAAGAAAGCTCTAACAAAGCAGAACATTGGACTAGATATGTTTTTACATGATTTTTCCATATGCTGAGTATTCATTCAGTTCTGGTATGTCATCTTAAAAACTACAGTAAAACAAAAGATGACAGAGGTGAGAATAATAAGAATAACTGATAGGAAAGAGCTACCATACAAGGAATGACTAAATAAAGCTTTTCAATTTGGAAAAGAGACAGCTGGAGTGGGCTGTGTCCTAGGTGTCTACAAATCATAAAAGGAAAGCAGAAAATAAAGACAGCAGCACAGGAACTAGAGGGCTGTCTGGGAAATTGTCTGGAAAATGTTCCACTGAAAAGGCAGAAAAGTACTTTCTTGTGTGTTACATATTAATCTGGGGAACTCACCACCCCAGGTTCCTAGGTTCCAGAAGCCTGCATGAGCTGAAGATGGGATTAGAGAATTTTACCTGAGAATGGTTCTCTCAGCAGCTCTTAAACACAGTTCAGATTCAACTTCTGCTGAAACATCTCGTAATAATTCTATAAAAATTAACCGTGGAAACCATCCAGATATACAAGGGTAATGACCTTTCTGCTTAGGTCCTGATCAAAGTATTTGAATAAGAGTCAGCCTAGTCATTATGGCATTTCTCTGGTTCAACGGCACATGAAGTAAGAGGATTGCTCATTTTGTCATGTAAAGCTGGTTGCTTTGTAGTAGTTCAGATTTTCTCCACAGATTACCTGGAAATTCAGCAACTTCATCATCTCTTAACGTTTTTCAAATAATAAGTTCGTACATTTTTTTCCTTCTAATAGTCATATAAATAGAACCTTAATGAATACAGCTATATTTCAGTCTATAGTTTTGTTGAGTATTTCTTAGATGAAAATAAAAGAGAATTTATAAATAAATCTTTAATTGTTAACCAGTGTAAATATTATTGCAAATATACTTCAGATTAAAAAAAAATCAGATTAAATATAGGGTATGGACAGGGTTTGCTGGAGAAAGATATTTTCACATACTTAATTCTCTGATCAGAAGAACATTTAAAAATACCCTTTTACAATATGTCTGTATTTAAAATTAAGCCAGCATGATCATCTTGAAAATTTAGTGTGCAAGCTGGCTTTTTTTAACACATTCTTTTTGTTATGTTGTTACTTCAAGTAAGATAGCACCCATATAGGGTTTCTGTCTTCACCATAATAAAATTCTTAATTGATTCAGAGAATGTCATGGGTTAACTGTCATTTTAGTGCCTTTTTTTGGTGCTACTTACATCTTCCTTAACATATTTTTCCCAAATGTATCCATATTCTTTCAGTCTCTCTGCGGTGCTTCAGCTTGTATTGTGTAGAAACAGAAGTGTTCCACGTCAGCTTGTTAACAGCCTTCATATCTGGAGGCTATTGTCATATACATCTTCCTAAAATATGAGTTTGCAGCTTAGCTACGGATAGAAAAATAACTGATAAAATGTTTTTATTTTCTTCAAATAAAACTGACTTAATTAACTAAGTGAACACCAGGGTTGAAGGCAAAATACGATTTAAATGTGCTGATTCTATCCTTTCCTCATTTCTTGTTAATACTGTAAAACTTACAGGGTTCCTTGGGGCAAGAGCCGTGTCTCTGTTTATTCTGTAAAATGCTTAGTACAGGAGGAACCTCCAAAAAAATTACATCTTACAATTCTTCTCAAGCATTCCCTTCGTTGTGTTTATACTGACATTTTAAGAATATTTAATTCTCTCAGTCTTGGAGGTTTTCAGTAATTCACTTAGGAAAGAAACAGATGCACACAAACGCAGTGAGTGCCTGGGAGAGGCCTGTGAACCTGTGAAAAAAAAAGGGCCTAGAATTTTCAGAAGTCTGACTTTTCCCAGTATGGTTAGACAACCACACACCATTAATGCAGAAACAGCTTTAGATAGTAAGCAAATGAAAACACATGCTTAGCATGGCAAATAACGAGACTGCAAAATCGTGTCCTACAGGATGCTGACAGGGAGCTGCTGTGTTACAGGAGCCCAAAAGCCATGCTCAGTGGAGCCTGGGTAAAGTCTGCAAAACTCCATCTCTGCCTGATGGGAGTCCTACCCTCCATCCCCTACTTTGGCATGCACTGCTGGTATGTGTTGTCCTCAATCTGCATAAGAAACAAATAATGTTATAGACCCGCATATTTGCAGTTTCCCTTGACAGCAATCTTGCATAAACTCATGGAGTGCGTGCAGTGTGGAACATGGTGAATTTCTTTAGAATCCCTTGTCTTAGAGAACTGGAATGATTCATATCCTAACTCTGACATACCCTTCTTTAACAACCTCAGTAGACTTTTTCTGTATCAATATTATTCACGCAAGCAGTTGTTCCATCGACGTTTTGCAAAACATGGTGTCAGTTTTAGAAGTCCAGGGGAGGAAAAAATTTTTTTGGTGCATGCATCTGTCCGTCTGTGCTTTTTATCTTCTTTCAAAGGTAACAAGACTCACATTACAGGAATCTTTAAAAATAACTGTCAAATATGTACGCTCTTTCTATATTTGTCTACAATGCTCAAGGGTAAGTTTTACATGTTTCATAGACTTGACCTGTCCTGTCAACACTGTTTGTTGCCTCCCGGTTCAGAGCTGTACAAGCATGTATGGAAACTGCTGTATCTGCTTCCTTAAACCTTGGGGTGGCACGCAGTGATTATGTCATTCAGGCAGAAGAAATGAAGAAGCCAGTAGCGTTTGGTTTGTATTTTTTTTATCCTTTTGAAGCAAATGAAAGGAAAAAGGGATCAAAAAAGGTTCAATTTTATGCTTTTTAAAAAGCAAAAAAACCCCCTAAGCAATAATATTAATTGAAATTTTAATTTAATTTTATTGCTTGTGTTGTCCATATCTCAAGTAGAAAAATATTAAATGAGTAGAAATTTTGCCTGTAGCAACCAATTTTTGCAATCTTTTAGTTGAAATGGTTCTTATAAACAGAGTATAGATAGCGATACAATTTGAGAGGTGTTTAAATACAAAGGTTTAAGTGCCATAACAATTTATCCACAGTCACCAGGAAAATAAGTCATGTTCCCTTTTAGTCCCTGTGTCATTGTAAAAGTAACTTGTTTCTTCTTGGTTAGTATATGGACATCTACTTCCTAGTTCCATAAATATCTTAAAAAGCAGAGATGTAGATTTAATATCAATTCAGTAAGAACCAAAGTCTAAGAACTTTTTCAAGATTATATTTGATTTATGTAGCAAGACTTTGGTAGGAGGGGTGCAGTGGGGCTGCCTGGTTGGTTTCAGTGCTTTCTGTGTGTCACTCAGGGTCAATTCCCCCATTTAGGTCCCCAAAGCTGAGCCTATCAGTGATGCTGGTGGCACCTCTGTGATAACTTATTTAAGAAAGGGTAAAAAATGCTGCCCAGCAGCTGTGGGAGAAAGGAGTGAGAAAATATGAGAGAAACAGCCCTGCAGACACCAAGTGAGTGAAGGAGGAGAAGGAAGAGGTGCTTCAGGTGCCAGAGCAGAGATTCCCCTGCAGCCTGTGGAGAAGACCGTGGTGAGGCAGCTGTGCCCCTGCAGCCCACAGAGGTCCACAGTGCAGCAGACAAGCACACTGCAGTCCATGGAGGATCCACACTGCAGCAGGTGGGCATGACTGAATGAAGCTGAAGCCCACATCAAAACAGGCTTCTGGAATCAGCTGCAGCCCATGGAGAGGAGCTCGCATAGCTCTCTGGCCCAGAGAGCATCCATGCTGGAACAGGGCATTGCTGATAAACAATACCTTGTGGAAAGGACTCATGCTAGTACAGCTCTTGAAGAAAGATCCACACTGGAGCACTTTGTGAAGCACTGCATCCTGTGGGAGGGAATCCACATTGAACAGGGAAAGGCATGTGGAAGAAAGAGTGGCAAAAATTGTTATGAACTACCTCTAGTCCCTATTCCCCATGCCACTGTGCCACTTAGGCTTGAGCAAATAGAAGAGTCGGGAATAAAGGAGTGATGTTGAGCCCAGGGAGAAGAAGATAAAAAAGTGGGTTTAGTTTCGTCTCTTTTTCTCACTATCCTATGATATTTTTAAATGTCAATAAATTGAACTGATTTTTCCCAAGTCAAGTCTGTTTAACCTGGGTAAGTGGTAACTGATCTCACTGTCCCTATAGTGAACAATGAGCTTTTCCTTATTTTCTTCCCCATCCTGTTGAGGGGGATTGAGAGTGGCTTGAGGGGGTGTCTGGCATCCAACCAAGGTTAACCCACTACAAAGAAAAAAATTTACCTTTTCTTTCTTAAAGTAGAGTTTGGTGTCATAAAAACTGGTCCTGCTATAATTTTTATTTTGGCTAATACATCCCTCATCTGCCTCCCACTGTTCACATTTATTCAGTGTAAACAAACTATGCCCAGACTATGAACTGATTCCATCCCTCCCATACCTCTTCTGCTGTAGCCCCAGGGAAGACAGAGAACAACTATTAAAGCAGCATTTTACATCAACAGCCAAATAAATACTCGTCATTGCAAAAGTGCACGGCCTTTGCACTCCTGTTCCCTTTGACTCAATCCCCATTTTATCTACACTGCTCATGAAAAAGATCTAAAATATTGTCTAGACTCAGCCATGAGAAAGATTTAATGGGAAGAAAAGTTTCTGCCTGCAAGAATCTTCTCTGTCAATGACTTGTCATTCTCAGTAGGCTGCTGCAGAAAATCAAGGAAGGAATTACTAAACCTCTGTATTTAGAAAATCACCTTTACTTTTAAGCTCGGGAATGTTTGGAACATGATAACATTAAAAATGTCAAGATGAGCAGCAGCAATCATAAGCTGCTGCAAAGACCAACACAAGTGTTGACAAATTTCACATTTCTATCAGAAGTCTATAGGACAGATTTTGCAATAAAGTGATCAAAAAAGTATCCTAATTTTCTTTTTATGATCCAGAGTAATAATCTAGCTCAAAAAAAGAAAAGGAAAGATGTGATTTTATTTTTCAAAATAATGTATTTTCAAATCGATATTGTAATTTCTTCATATTTTTATAGACAGCATTAGATCTGGGATAAGGAAATGGTGAAAAAATAGCTACTGGATTTGACAAGACATTGAAGGAAATTCAAATCAACATACAACTTGAAGCTCATTGTTTATAAGAAAAGAGTAAGTAGTAAGCTGGATACAGTCAATGACACCTAGCTCAAACTTCTTAAGAAGAAAAGCCCAGCAACAGTCTGTGAGGTTCTAACAGAAGTGGAATGCTGCATTCTCGGCAAAAATTTAACTTGATAGTGTTTTTCCCCCCGCTATGCTTCATACTCCATCTGGTCACTGGATAACCTTCCTCTTTCTTATTTTTTTGTTTCTGTGTTCTACACAAAGCATCCTTAAAATCAGCTACTGTTAAATGAGCTCCTAGTTTTTTCCTCAATATTTTCATTTGTACTGTCTCCTTAATTTATGTTTCAGTTAATCCGTTCTGAGTACTTACATTCCTTCCTGTCACATGTATTTACTATCCCAGCCTTTGGCAGCTAACTAGAACCACAGTCATGTCTATTGACTATGTTACCACATGTTACTGCCTATAGGTGACTGACAGTCACGGAATCAAGTCAGCACAGGGAAAGAGTCCCAAACTCCTAACCAGAACACTGCATGTAAGAATGCTGACCTCTCACACAGAGTATGCAACACTGAAAAAAGTCTGTTCTCCAATTATGTTTTCTCTTCCAAGAAGAACACTAAATATAAGTAGGAAGTGATCAGAATAGTTCAGCAAAGGAGGGTCTGGGTCCCTCCTGTGGATTGTATATATAGGAGATACCTCTCATTTCTGTTCTTGATCTAGGAACTTGAAAACTCAATGTCTCTATTTCAAACTGTTTTTAATGTACAACCTTCTTAGTTCCACGTTTCTCCCAGTTTTACAGTGCTCCTGGACAGAGAGAAGATTTTCTTTATATCCCCACAATTCTATGCAGAAATTATGATCAAAGTAAAATTTGAAGAAACTAGTTGATTTCCAAAGCTAAATATTTTTTGTAAGCCAAATTAATCCTTTGAAATGGATCAGCAACAAGGATTTAGGCATAAAATCTTGACTAGTTATCATAAGGAGATTAATTTGATGTTTGTTCATCCCATAAACATTACCAAGGTAGTCACCAATGGGCAAGAAGTTAATGTTCTTTTTGCAGCCTGGCAATGCACTCTGAAAACAGAAGTGTATGACACAAGGTATAGGGTGTTTCAGTTAATGCTATTGCAGGGANATTTTTCCCAAGTCAAGTCTGTTTAACCTGGGTAAGTGGTAACTGATCTCACTGTCCCTATAGTGAACAATGAGCTTTTCCTTATTTTCTTCCCCATCCTGTTGAGGGGGATTGAGAGTGGCTTGAGGGGGTGTNACTCTGAAAACAGAAGTGTATGACACAAGGTATAGGGTGTTTCAGTTAATGCTATTGCAGGGACTAGGTGGGCAGCAATTCCATAGAAAACAATCTATGGATTATATTGGTTCAGATGTGGACTATGGACCAACAATATCATGATACTGTGAAGTCCAATAATCCTACTAGGNTGTTGACAAATTTCACATTTCTATCAGAAGTCTATAGGACAGATTTTGCAATAAAGTGATCAAAAAAGTATCCTAATTTTCTTTTTATGATCCAGAGTAATAATCTAGCTCAAAAAAAGAAAAGGAAAGATGTGATTTTATTTTTCAAAATAATGTATTTTCAAATCGATATTGTAATTTCTTCATATTTTTATAGACAGCATTAGATCTGGGATAAGGAAATGGTGAAAAAATAGCTACTGGATTTGACAAGACATTGAAGGAAATTCAAATCAACATACAACTTGAAGCTCATTGTTTATAAGAAAAGAGTAAGTAGTAAGCTGGATACAGTCAATGACACCTAGCTCAAACTTCTTAAGAAGAAAAGCCCAGCAACAGTCTGTGAGGTTCTAACAGAAGTGGAATGCTGCATTCTCGGCAAAAATTTAACTTGATAGTGTTTTTCCCCCCGCTATGCTTCATACTCCATCTGGTCACTGGATAACCTTCCTCTTTCTTATTTTTTTGTTTCTGTGTTCTACACAAAGCATCCTTAAAATCAGCTACTGTTAAATGAGCTCCTAGTTTTTTCCTCAATATTTTCATTTGTACTGTCTCCTTAATTTATGTTTCAGTTAATCCGTTCTGAGTACTTACATTCCTTCCTGTCACATGTATTTACTATCCCAGCCTTTGGCAGCTAACTAGAACCACAGTCATGTCTATTGACTATGTTACCACATGTTACTGCCTATAGGTGACTGACAGTCACGGAATCAAGTCAGCACAGGGAAAGAGTCCCAAACTCCTAACCAGAACACTGCATGTAAGAATGCTGACCTCTCACACAGAGTATGCAACACTGAAAAAAGTCTGTTCTCCAATTATGTTTTCTCTTCCAAGAAGAACACTAAATATAAGTAGGAAGTGATCAGAATAGTTCAGCAAAGGAGGGTCTGGGTCCCTCCTGTGGATTGTATATATAGGAGATACCTCTCATTTCTGTTCTTGATCTAGGAACTTGAAAACTCAATGTCTCTATTTCAAACTGTTTTTAATGTACAACCTTCTTAGTTCCACGTTTCTCCCAGTTTTACAGTGCTCCTGGACAGAGAGAAGATTTTCTTTATATCCCCACAATTCTATGCAGAAATTATGATCAAAGTAAAATTTGAAGAAACTAGTTGATTTCCAAAGCTAAATATTTTTTGTAAGCCAAATTAATCCTTTGAAATGGATCAGCAACAAGGATTTAGGCATAAAATCTTGACTAGTTATCATAAGGAGATTAATTTGATGTTTGTTCATCCCATAAACATTACCAAGGTAGTCACCAATGGGCAAGAAGTTAATGTTCTTTTTGCAGCCTGGCAATGCACTCTGAAAACAGAAGTGTATGACACAAGGTATAGGGTGTTTCAGTTAATGCNTTTTTGTAAGCCAAATTAATCCTTTGAAATGGATCAGCAACAAGGATTTAGGCATAAAATCTTGACTAGTTATCATAAGGAGATTAATTTGATGTTTGTTCATCCCATAAACATTACCAAGGTAGTCACCAATGGGCAAGAAGTTAATGTTCTTTTTGCAGCCTGGCAATGCACTCTGAAAACAGAAGTGTATGACACAAGGTATAGGGTGTTTCAGTTAATGCTATTGCAGGGACTAGGTGGGCAGCAATTCCATAGAAAACAATCTATGGATTATATTGGTTCAGATGTGGACTATGGACCAACAATATCATGATACTGTGAAGTCCAATAATCCTACTAGGAAGTTTAAACAGACATAATATATTACATGTATGAACTAACGATTTGAACCCTATCTTTATAAAGCTGTCCTTCCCAAGACCCCTGTCTAATTCTCCATAATAGATTTTAAGAAAGCAAATATGGGGAGAAAACAAAGGCCATTGAAAATAATCCTAAGTACACTAGCTGAATCTGTGATGAGAGAAATGGAATATGAGCCCATCACTGACTGTGAGGTGACTGTACGTAAAGAGTTAACAAGGGAGACTATATTGGTGATAGAAGTTCCAATGGTAAGGATACTGAGCTCTAGTTATTCTGCTTGCAGACCATGAGAGGTTTCAAAGAACAAGTAGAAGAACACGTCTCACGAGTGATATAGGCCCTGCCTTCTGACAGTGAGGAGAGACAATGTTCTCCAGGGTGCTTACAATCTCTTTCCTATGATTTCTCTAATTTTCACAGAATGAGTTCTTTTTTTATAAATGCATTCCATTGTTAACTTACTTACTACATCACTTTCATCTGTATTCTAAAGAATATATTGAGCCATTGCAGCAGTGCCTATTTTGTTCCCAAGGCACACTAGATATTTCTCTTTCTTAGACATGTAAACTGAGTCTTTAAGAAGAGCTGATCTGGTTCTGCTTCAAGTTCTGCCTCTTGTAAAATCAGTAAGTGCTATGTTAACAAGCCACTTTTAATAGAGAATTAGACTTCTTTAGTCTCTACACATCTGCACTAATGCTCCATTTTTCATTTTCACATTTTGATGATTCAGTGCTTAAATATGTTGCCATTTCTTCAGCCAAAGCAGCTTCTTATGCCAGACAAGTGTTGGTATATTCATACTCTTCTGATAGATGTTAAGCCACACTCTGCTGAACCTCCTAATTGATTTGGTAAAGCAACTGAAGTACAGCTGCTGACTTTGAAAAAAGATGTATTCAGCTTCTAAGAATACCCAGGAGAGGGCAATTCTATTATCAATCTGACTGCAATTAAAATTCTTTGATGTATCTCTCTGTACTTTTGACTTTATAGTTTAGGTTTTCAGAAGAATATCAGCCGTACTAAAAAGCTTTGGCACCCCAACCAGTCTGCATCCTCAGTCCATTGATCCTTTCATTATCGACAAATCTATCTACTAGTGTGAGATATTAATGTTCTGTCAGCTACCACATTAATAAACAAAACTGCTGGAATAATGAAGAAAGAAATCCAAGTAAGGAAATAAATCAAACCTGGATTTTCTATGAAGCTGGATAGCTCAAGGTTTTATTACTTTGCAGAGACTTTACAGATCAAAATTAGCAGGCAGAACAATGTGGATGTAGTTGAAGTGGGTATCTGCTAGAGACTTTCTCATCAGGAAAAAATGAAAAAATTAAAAAATAAATACCTTCCTAAAAGTTCTCCAGCTGTGAATTTGTTTGTGAGTCATCAAAATATTGACTGTTTCTCCTGGCAATTCCCTCTGGAAATATGGCCAGTAGACCAGCTGGATCAAAAATTAAATTTAGCCAATTTAAATTTTATGCAGTCAGCATGGGTATATGAAGGGGAAATCACACTTAACTGAATGGAATAAAGAAGTGTTCTACATCAGATTACTCCCTAAATGCACTAAATCTCTTCAGTTTGATCAAACCATAATCTGTGTGTTTAAGTTATGCTGTATCTAAATTATATCATCAACCCCTGTTGCCAGTGCCATCAACAGTGTAGAAAGTTAATGTTGGAGTATCTCAAATATGTCCATTGAACTTTTAATTTTAAAAACAAAATCCACATTATACCTTCTTGAAATTTTAGTTACAGGAAAAGCTTAAATTGTCTCTTCTGTGTTACACTCAGACTTTTGAATCTCATATGGAGCACTCAAGTTTTGTATCAATCTGACTGAAAAACTTGTGACAAATATGAAAAACAATTTTAGGTAGAGCAAAAGTTTCTATTTCAATTTTCTTGATTTAAATTATACTTATTTTATCAATAGAAGATCTGATGTGTTAAAAAAAGCACTGATAAAAGAAATATTTCCTGAAAGAAAAATAGTTTTAAAATTGTTATTCATATTTTATTATTTATATCATTCCAGAATGAGTAAAGTAGATGTTCAGTGAGATGGAGCTAGCCAAATACACTATGAATATTCTGTTTCACTTTCAGACAAGTTCATAAGACTACTAAAATTTGATTCAAAGTGAAGCCGGAAGTTAAAAATCTCCCTGCTTTTATTCATGGTTCAAGCAAAATGGGAAGCATTTCAATTTATAATGGATTTTGGGAGCAATGGCCCACATCTTCATTTATTTTTTAACATGAGTCAGAATTTTGGTGGTTACATTTCTTGACAGAATTCTTTTAAAGATTCATGTACTTCAGTGCACTAAGAATTCTTCAGCTAAATCAGTATCCTACCTTGAATACTCAAAAATTAGTCAATGGGTTATACATTACAAGGATGTACTGGTAATTTTTAGAGAGGAGTAATCTGTATTCTGTGATATGTGATGTCCTTCTAGGTAACATAACTCTGGCTCTGCTAATATATTCAAATCCATAAAAGTAGTCAGAGATCTTTTGAAAAGATCTGTCAGGGATCTTTTTAGTAGTTTACATGAAATGAACTAGTTCCTCAGGCATTCTCATAAAAATTGCTACCAAAAGTGACATCCTTATGAATGTGCACCACTGCTACTTAGAGCAGATCCCTGGAGGCTGAAAGTTCAGACAAATGGTGCTGCAGTTCAAATGAGGCTTTCAGTAATTCTGTCTGTTCTGTGGTGTTCAGCAAAGCAGTGCTTAGAGCTCAGAGTTTTCAAGGTCATCAGTTTGGCACCATTAGGACAGAATCGAAAAACGTCATCCTATATACATAAGAAGCCACAATTGTAATGTCCTGTAGGTATGGCAAATGTTCTCAGTACCCTTCAGACTTTAAAAAAGCTTTATATAATCTGTATTAAACATGTTGCTTGTATTATTTCAGATAAAGAGATCAATATCACCTAATGTGTACACAAGGTTATTTCATAGCCTCTCAGTGTCTCTGAGGTTTATTGAGTGCCTGAGAACATACACATACATACATGATCTGCTACCATCAACTGATGAATGTTAATATTCTCTTACTGAAAGTGTCATCTTACTTTAGATTGTAATAGCTGTAGATTTACTCTCATCTCCTATCTGGCAGAGACTTTTTTCCCTTGGTAAGAGGAAATCAGATTATCAGATCATTATTTGATCTCACTGACAGTGTTTTTGCAAAGACTGATAAAAATTTAACACAAGAGACATATGGTGTTATTGACTTGCCTTCTAAGAGATTGCTTATTTTACTTAGAATTACTCAGAATCTAAAATTTACTTAGAATTTTACTCAGACTTAGAGCTTCAGGCATGCATTGTGTAGGCAAAGATAACACATTTTTTTCTTGAGCACACTAGCAGTGAATTATCGTGGGCTCTATTAGAACCACCTCCCAGAAAACATGGAACGAAATCATCTTACTGCATCTTGGTTTCATCCTGCAACCGTATCTATTATGTCTGGTTCTGGATTCCCTCCACAGCTGACTACTACTCTTTAGAATCTGTTGTCATTATTCCTTGACACATCACTGCTGTTTCTGAGAGAAGGCCAGTCATTCCCTTGACTAGTAGTGGTGACAGATAACAGGCATTTGAAAGGATGGATCAAAGATAATTTTCAGTGAAAGAAAGGAAAGCTGGCAGCGTTTCACTCACTAGTTGTAGTGGTGGTGGTTATAAGACCTTCAGGCTCGGCCTTAGAAAATACCATACCATAGAAATATCTATGAAACAATGAACAGAAATTATTTCAGCATCTTCATTTCAGTACCCTCTTTCAGTATAAAAAGGCTGTGTGTGCATGTATCAAGGGAGTAGACTGCAAGGATTTGCATTTGTGAAGCAAAAAGGAAATCCAACACCTTTAAAGCAAAAGAAGAGTAGTGTTGTTTGCTTCCAAGCTAAGATGTTGGAGGCATGAGTGAAGAAAGATCTATCATTTAGAGTGATATTCTTTCAGTACTAAATTAATCTTTATCTTCTTCTTTCAATGCTAAATTAATCCCTATGTGGTTGATGCTGTTCTACCTGGGATGCAAGTTTACAATGAAATAAAGAATCACTGACCTACCTATCCACTCATACTTAGTAAAGGTGACCTGCCCTTTTCTTCACTACATGAATTTTACAACATGTATATTTACTAATGTAGGACATTCAGAAAAACTAAAGTAAATTTCTCTGCAGTTTCTGTCCTTGTCTGAAATTGTAATGCAGCATTGCCATTCTACTTAAGCTACTAAATAACAGTTCTATACTGCAAATGGCTAAACTTCCTTGAGAACTAATATGCTATTCACACCATGTGGTTTCCTAACATTATCTTCTTGGGCTTTAGCAGACACTATACAACAAAGATTAGTAGCAATCTAATCTAGTAATGAAAGCCTCGTGATTGTTTATGAACAGTTTCTTTCAAAACATATTTTACTCCTTGATTAACACTTATTCCCATAAAGACTGCAGCAGTATTACTCGTGCAAATAAATTATTGTAAAAGGTGTCTAATATGTGTCTACAATTGCGATTCAGCCTGCTGGATTTTCAATCATCATTTTTAAAAGCTTCATATAAAATCTTTTGGGTTTGGATATCTTTTTCATTCTAATAGTAGATTAAATCAGAGTGGAGTGATAATATCTCTAAATTATTTCCCAAATTGGAAATCTTGGTGTGTCCCATACTTTTAAAATATAATAACAGTAAAATTATTTTTTAAATCACCAAAAAAATACACCTCTAGGCCTATTGCCAAGCATCATTCTGCTTATAATTGGCCTCTAACAATCTTGCAGTTGCTTCAGACCAAATTAAAAGTAGCTGGCCACAAAGGGCAAATCAAAGGGAGACCTGGTGCCATTAATAATCAGAGGTGATAATTGCAGAGGTGATAATTGCAGTGAGAATGGCAGAGGAGACACTAAGTGCTGAGTGATTAAAGAGAGACACACAGACACTAAAATGTGGGCAGTGTAGGAAAGAAAAAACAAGTAGAACCCAAATGATACTAAAAATATTTTGAGCTGTAACATCTGTATGTGAAGACCACCTTGTGATTAAAACCCTATCAGGTAAGAATAAGTGTATTGCAATTATTCTCACTATTTCAAGTGCTTTCTTCTCTCATCCTCATTACTTTCAAAAATGTCTTCTTTTTACCTGCTTCTTTTACTCACTTCCTTTCTTTTGACTTGTGAACCACTGGGAAGTGTGAGATTGACCAATACAGTGACCAATGTCTATATTAGTCTTTCCAACAGGCACAACAGGAGCAGTAACTGAACAAACTTTGTCCTTGCTACTGCCTGCCAGCCTGTTCCATCTCTGTTGCAGCCAAGCCAAATCTCTCAGAAAGTGAGAAACTTACACTGGATTGGTCTAGCTAATTCTTTCACCCACTGCTAAGGAGGCAGAGTGTCTAATGTAAATATGGTAATAACCTGTGTTTTCTGGATCCCTGTCATAGAAGAAGATCAGGTTGGTCAAGCAGGACCTGCCTTTCATAAATCCATGCTGGCAGGGCCTTATTCCCTGGTTGTTCTGCCTGTGCCAAGTGATGGCACTTAAGATAATCTGTTCCCAAACCTTCCTGGCCACCAAGGTGAAGTTCACAGGCCTGTAGTTGCCTGGATCCTCCTTCCAGCCCTGCCTGTAGATGACTGTCAGATTTGCAGACAGCTGGGACCTACCAAGTTAGCCAGGACTGCCAGTACATTATTGAATTTTGGTAGACGGCTCATCCTGTAATATATTGGTGCAGGTTGGTAAATGGGAAATTAAGATCCCTTTGTTTCATGGGTTTCTTTTATTGTGTGGGTTTTTTCCTTAGAGAAAGATTTCCTTAGAGAAGATTCCACATGAGTGACTACTACCTGGGCACATTAAAAGATGATATAACAATAGCAGTTAAGTATGAAAATCTAGATTATATGAAAATCTATTTGTGATCTATGATGTACACAAACTATAATAACATGAACACTTCCAGAGAATCTCTTGGACCTCTTCTGGGAAAAAAAGTTGCTTCTCTAAAGCAGAATACCCAGATTTATAGTTTTTCCCAATAAATAATAACAGTGTAAAACAATTTCTATCAGCATGGTTCTCACCTAAGCTATGGATAACTGGAAAGACTGAGGGACACAAAACCAACACATTCACAACACACAGATTTCTTGCCTTCTTCATGTACCTTGAACAAAGTTAAATACACAATGTTTGAAGAATATATGCACAGCTGATAGTTTTTAAAACGTGAAGATAAATGTCAAGAAGATAAAATATACTGTAATATTTAGATAAATATGTTTTTCCATGGCTAGGCCTTTAGAAGATACACAAACAAGAAAGGAATCATGATATGTGATACCTCAGGGATGAACTCTTGGGAATTTTCTGGGAGAAACTGTTTCATCCACAGGAATCTTGATTTCAAAAACCTTTCATACTCAGTGGGTAGGCCGAGATAGTCTGTTCTGGCTTGTTTTAAACATTATCTCCTTCTCTTCACTTCTTTTAGTTTCTCTTCTCTCCATTCTCTCCCATTTTAGTTCCCCTAACAAAAAGTAAAAACTTTTTCTTTGACCTGATATTGAGCTGCCTCTCCCACACACCAACCCTTGCACTAACTAATGTAGACACGCGGGATGAAATATGTCCAAACAAGCCTTCTCCCAAGTGACACAGAAAGCCCAAAATAGCACCTGCCATTCTAGGTAAGATTATTAAATGCAAGTTATATGCATCATTTAAAATCATTAGCATAAAATCAATAGCTCTAGGAAATAATTACAGTTTTCACCATGACCTTGTCCCTCATGGTACTTCATCCTTAAGTGTTATTTAATTAAGGCACAAGAAGGATAGCTTTCCTTAGTGATTATGCATGAAATTTAACTGACTTAGAGATACGGAAGGAATCCCTCTCCTCCATTCTCAAAAGCCCTTTACTTCCTTATTTTTGATTCCAGTGGAGCAGTAGAATGAAAACCTTGCCAGAAGGACTAGAAAGGATGTGAAATTTCCTTTGCTAACTACCTTTAGGAATAAACTTGACAGTTTATTATGTAGTGTAGTTTTATCTATTTTGCATTATTTAAGATGGGTGAACTGAATGACATCCTGAAGTCCATTCCAACCCTGTCTTTGGACCATTTATCTTTAATAAATAAATAGCTTTCTGTAATCACCTAATCCAACTCTACTTTAGTTCTCTCCCTGTGATTACAGTGTGCATCCAAAATATGTGAAAATCAAACCTGTTCTTCTCCAGCTTCAAGATTTATAAAGTTCCCTTATGATCAAAAATGCAGGCATTTTCCTTTTTTCCTACACACCAGAATTTGCAACAAAACCTCTGGATTTGGATCTTACCTGAGGCTTGATGATCATTTATTTACTGTTTGAGTTCAAAAGTTCTCACTGATACGGCTTTCTAAGGCCCTTTTCTCAGAACAGACAGAACATATAACTAAGGTTTAATTCAGAGAATTAATATATGCATGTTTATTTCTAGTCTTAAAACCGGGACAGACTCCTTGTGTCCTTGAAAAGGTGTCTTAAGCTTTCTCAGCTCCTCAGTTTCACCAGAAAATACAACTGACATTTACAATTTCATGGTCGTAATATAGTATGTTGTTGAGAGAAAGGACTTTTTCAGCAGTACATTTGCTGGCACAGAAGATTTGTTGTTACCAGATTTCTAGCCAAAGTGTATCAATAAATGACACTTGAAAAGTCAAAGGAACGCAAGAGTTTTCCAAAAGAGGAGCTACTATAAGACACATAGAATTTTAGAGCAAAATTAACAAAATTGTTAAAAAATTTCATGAGGAAATATTTGAATACCATTGGAAATTTGAAGCTATAGAAACACAATGAAATTTTGAACAACTGCTGAAAACAGGCAGTTAAAAAAAGTGACAATTGAAACAGTTGAAACTGTAGGCAGCACTGGATTCAAAAGAAGGAATTTGTAAAGACCACAGCTGTCCCTCTCCATATGCAATTGTAATTCAGTTGAGGTGGGATGAAGCAGCTTGAGCTGAGAGAACTTAAGGAAATAAGCTGTTTCATTAATGGTACACCACAGCATTTTTACAGAAGCATCATCTAGGATTTAGCCACAGATGGATAAAACTTGCTCAAGGGAATAGTCTTAGAAAGGAGGAAGATAAGAACCCTCAGTGCAGAGGCAAAAAGAAAAAAAGTCCCATAGACCAATTTTGGCTCTTGTGGTTCTCCTGAGATAAGAGCACTGGAGGCAGAGCACTGCTTCCCAAGAGCATAAGCCTGTGGCTGCAGTAGACAGTGACTGCAGAAATGTTTTCCAGAAAAAAATCTCATTCTTCTCTTAAATGGCCATTTTGTCTTTTATCAGTATGGTCTGATTCCACAAGCTCTCAGAGGGAAGAGGTAGAAGCTGAACTATGAGGTTCAAATTAGGGTAATATAATAAAAAATATGAAGTGGTGGACCATATTTCAATTTTCAGCAGCTATGTTGCCATTGTTTTAGAGATCATCCAAATTGTTCAGCAGCATTTAAATTAAAACCTAGTCCTAAATGAGAAATATAGCATAAAGCTGGCTACTACCTCTTTCTATTTAATTCAGGCTGTCACCAGTGAGGTTGGTTCTCCTGCCCTGCTTTGTTTTTGCAATGAGTTTTAATAAATATTGACAGCAATTACACAGAAATAGGACTTTAAACAGGCCCTATTCAATCCTCAGAATGGACAAGATGCATAACGAATATGCTACACTCATTAGAGAGGAGGGTGATTCTGAAAGATGGCCTGTCTCAGTTGAAATTTAGGACAGTTTAGATACTTTCAATATTGTGACACAAGAAGTTCTCTGAAATTCTCACCCTTGCCTGTACCCTAGTTGTAGCCTTTACATTCTGGTTCACAACAGATACAATATGAGCTGATATGTGCTGTACTGGGAGCAGCAGACTCTTTACAGTTCCTGTGGACTCCTTCATTTTCAGGAAATTCACAGTCAGCCATCTATCTTTCTAGATGCTTTTTACCACCAGAGACACTGACCTCATATAGGATCTCCACAGGGAAAACTTCATGGGAAAGAGGGAATGTACCGCAGCTCACCAGAAGCTCTGATTTCAGGTATTTTTTGTATGGTTACGAATATCAGTGATGCTGCATACCTTTTTTGAAAGATAGCTACAGTTGTACATGTGAATGAGGTCATTGTGCATGTACAATAGAGAATTGCATATGTGTTGGGTAATTTTCATAAACACTTCTGTTGAATTCCTCTCAGCCATATCTTAGAGCATTTAAATTAAGTACACAATTGTACACTCATTCTCTGAATTATCATATCTTTTGTTTGTATAGAATATTATCAGTAATATAGAAATGAACTTTAATTACTAATCCTTAGAACATTTTATGGCTGTCAAGAAACATACAAATTGAGTCAAGTGGGACATACTGAAGCCTGGGGAACTGCTGGAGACTAAGTATCGCTAAGCAGCACACATGATAGTATAAATATAAGATAATAACCCCAGCTGACCTTCAATTTATTGATAATTCAATCTGACAGGAATTTTCTGGTATGGCTGGCAAGGTGACTGATTAACTTTAGGGACAAAATCTGAACTCATGATTTAGGGCTGCATTGAATTTAGGCTTTTATTATTAAACAAAGGGAGCAGGGATGAGTAAGAACTCACTTTTATAGTTAACTGAGACATGGTTGATATTGCCTAAAACCCTGAATTATAGAAGTCATCAAAAAAAAAAAAGAGTGGGAAGCTTATTACTTGAATACTCAAGCAACCCAAGTAACAAAAATTCATACCAAAGATAAAATAGCAAGTAAACAAAGAAATTGAAAGCAATGAGGAATGTCAAAAATAGGAGATATTTTTCACAGGAAAGGCTGAAATAAAGAAATCCTCATATACGAATGCAGAAAAGTAAGAAATGCCTGTGTTAACTCTGAACAAATATCCACAAAAGTTAATGGCAAACTTTTTGAAGTCTATGTCTGTTAGAGTATAAATTGCTTTTCTTGTAATTACAATGTTTGAGTGACAAATTTTGCTGAGCATTTCTCAAATGAATTAGATTTCCTAGCAGGTAGACAAATTTCACTGAAGAAAAAAAGCAATTCCTCATGTAGTGTACATCCAGACAAGAAAGAAAATCCAGTCAAAATTGTTCAGTAGAAATATTTTCAAGGAGAAATGATCTGCATGAAAATAATTCTTATGTAAGTTTATAAATATAAGTTTAATGTTTTTTAATCTATATTTTCTGAAAACTATTCTATTCTTAGAATACTTTTCACTTGTACCAAAATATTTCTTATCCTAGAATTTTAAATATAAAGAATAAGAGAGAGAAGTTCTGATGCATGACTACATCTGTTTCTCAGGGTCTGATTTTCATACTCTTGATTTGGTTGAATCCCTCAGTAACTTTTCATTTCAGTGGCGTTTTTCCATTTTTACATCAGTTAACAGGGAGGAAAATAAAGTTCTGTATGGGACTCACACTGTGTGTCAGTGTAAATGGGTCTCATAAAATTTAGGCAATATTCACACAGACACGTGCATATATGTATGTACATATATAGATATGTATATAGGCACGCACTTATCTAACAATCACTACCTCACATCACCGTGCATTAATATATTTTTATATATTATTTTAATACTTTAATATTAAATAAGTAATCAATTGATTAATTTAAACTAATTAACAATAATGTTAACTATTTATATATTAATTTAATATTTTTATATTGTTTTAATATGCATTTCACTGTTCCATGCTCTACCTTTACTGCCTAAACAAGAGTTAGGTATATGCATACACCTGCATTTTCCTAGGGTTATTTGCCCTGTCCAAACAGAGCAAAGCACCTCAGTTTGCAAGCTTTTTTATGGCACAAGTAGACACCTCATTAGCGTATATTTTGGGACAGTCTCTCACCACAGCCTCTTCTAATGATCTAAAAGCCACAGAGATTTGTATAGTATGCTACACCATTAATATAAGCCAAATGCTGTGTCAGCACTGATTCTCTTTACTCTCTTTGGTGCCATTAGATACACATGGTGAGATTTCATTCCCATCATGTTTATGGTTTCAGCATTGCCTAAGGGGATTATAAAAGCTAGTCATGTCTGTGTGAGTCTTGTGGCATAGCTCAAGGAATATCCCTGAACTCAGAGCAATAACAGGTTGTCTTTTTTCCCCCCCTCTGGCTACATTAAATAACGCTTTGGTATTTAAACACAATTTAAAGTATATAGATGTTGTCTGAGAAAGAGAGAATTTCACTCACTGTGAGTGCAAATACAAACACGAATATAAGAATAAAAGTATTACCATGCTACACCTTGCTCCTCCCTGATCTGAAATTTGTGGAAATTGTAAAACCTCAAGAACTACAGAGCTTCTCTCAATGACGGTAGCCCCTGAGAGGGAAGCAGATTAATTTCGGAGCATGAAGGTATCTTGTATTCCTCATCGGATTAAGAAAGGAAGATTAAATGAGAGTTTAGGCTGATCTGGAAGTGGCAAGGTGGTACAAGATAGGATTTTATACTGCTTCTTCAGTTTTACAGTGTAGCTCTTGACATAGATACTATTAGGCATGGATAATGGTATCACTGTGTATACTGTAAATATAGAAACACTATTAGGTGGCATTTAAACAATCCAGCTGGCCATTCAATTTTTTGTCACAAGAGATTGAGCATAATGTTGACAAAATAGCAAAAGGCACAGTGTGGTAACTGGAGTAGATATCTTCTGACTTTGAAAACACCTTCTTCAGACTTTACCAAAGACTTTGTGGCTATACCTATTAAAACCAAGAAAGTGTTTTGGCATCTCTTTCTGTTTCATCTATTGGAAAACAGTAATTACAGAGATTCTTTTTTAAGTGTGTGCAATATGAGAGGGAAAATTGGAGAGGACTTTCTTTATTATTATGGCTCTTGAGTGAGAAAAATCAGGAATACATTCCAACATTTTTTTAATTAATATATACATTTGCTCTGTGGGCTAAATACACACACAATACCTAGTGATTTACAGCCTTAACCATTAAATTGATAACTAAATGTTGCTAAAGGATAAACATTTTGATATATTTGTTTCATAGTAGTGTAAAACTTGAACACTTTTCACATGTAGGACATCTAAGGTAATTTTTTTATTTCTGTTTAACACTTGTGATTTAAAAAAAAGGATTTATTTTGAAGCATAACTGAAATAGATGTCAGTAGATCTTCAAAATGACAGTAATCTGTTTTTAAATATCCCATCTTTCTATTTCTTGACATTGTAGATGAAAGAGTTGCGTTTAGATCTATTATCTTTTAAGAGAAAAAGGATCATTTTCACTTAGTGCCCTATTTCTGACTATTTTGCATTCTAACAAACCTGTGGCCGTCAAGGATTTTACTGTTGTCTCACTGCAGCAATTCATGGTCACGGTCACCTGGAGTTTCATTAACAGGAACAAGAACCAGATATTTGTGCTCTAAAATCACAACTAATCATGACTGCATATAAAGAAACAATGCTACTAATGTTACAAGTAAAGGAGCAAGAAAACAATGGCAGATCTGAGTAGTTCTGTCTGCATCTAATCATGGCTAGTACCTACATTAGCTAGAGTCATTATTGAATGAAATGGAATTTTATATACTAATCATAATATTGTAACAGAGAGCTTGAGACCTTAAGATGTCATTTAAGAGAAGGATTTGTCTTGCTTTTAGTAATCCTGAGGCCTGCAAAAAGGATTTGAATTGATTTTATTAAACACATTTACATCTTTCAGCCCAAAGCTATACTATCGCATAGTCAATACATGTGATTTAAATCCTCTGACAGATGGAATCAACCATGGCAAAGAATCTTGATTAAACATTTTTGTGGCTAGGTAGGACACCCCACAAAATAACTGACAGTCAGAAACCTTCAAATTATGTTAAACATAATTTTGTCTTGCAAATCAATTTTATAATGCTTAATCAGCCCTCTGGTAAGCAACTATTGATTTAAATTAAATCAGAAAAGTATACATGCAAATCAAAACTGAATTAGTTGGCTGTTCAGAGATAACTTTCTTCTGTACTCATAAAAATGGTGATCAAAAAGCGAGAAAGAAAAAATAATGAGAAAAAGATGCAAGACACATTTTACTCACTTGGAAAGCAAGAAACACCTGGTTGTGTTTGTTGATATAAATTCCTGCCCTCTTTTATAATCTATGGCATATTTTCTGTACCAGCTACTTCTGTATAGTTTAACAAGACCCTCATATTGGAGGAGTGGTGCCCAGTTCGATGAGTGCATGTATGAAACAGACATGAGAAGACAAAATTGATTACAGAAGAAGAGAGGAAGATTATGGATGGATGGATGGATGGATGGATGGATGGATGGATGGATGGATGGATGGATGGATGGATGGATGGATGGATGGATGGATGGATGCTCTAAGTTCATTTGAAAAAAAACCCCAAAACTAGTCTCTTTGTGGCTATGCATGAATTCATGTTTCATAAATGCAGGAGAAAGAAAATAAAACAGGAAGTCCTTTGTCCTGTCAGAACTATTCTCCAATTTCTACTCCATTTATTCAGGAAACAATAAAACCCATTAATTTGTTTTTCTTGAACACTCTTATCCAGTCTTATCCTGAGTGGTGCTCTTTATTTTCTGTGCAATACACATGGTGAAACTTGACCTAGTCCCAGTGTATCTAAAACCAGAGTCTAAATGAAACCTTTCACATTCCCACACACTAACCCACCTCACAGATGAGGAACAGATTCTAAATGTTTCTGTTTAAATCCTTTTTTAAGAATGTAGTTGATCCAAAAGGGAGCATTTCAGCTTCTATCTATGGGTAAAATTGTAAATTCTTAATATGGTTTCTTGTGCTTCTGAACTGACAGTCCTAAACAATGGACTCTCTGTTCAAAATCCAGAATCACTACAAGCTTTTTTCCTGAGTAGCTACTTAGGAAGTACCATGGTCTAAAAATAGGATCTCTGCAGGGTTTGTATAGGATTACTTGATTTTATAAGCTATTTCCCTTCCCAGTCTTTTCTCTGACAATGCTAAAGTGGGTAACAATCAGTTTAAGTTACCCTAGTGTGGTCTGAAAGTCAAATATATTTTCCTTGGAAACTGGTTTCAAAACTATCAAATCCTGCCCTAAAGCAACCATCCAGGGCCATCTTTCTGATTCTTTCTGATCCGAGCTGATTTAAATTGATGATAGAGCTAAAATCTGCTTCACAATCCTGACTGCAGATATAATGGAACAGGATTAATTTTATTGATTTTTTTATTTCTGGGTTATGTCTAATTTTCACACACGTGTGATAAATTAATGCTGCATCTAATCACAGGTATGGCAGAAACTAAATACATGCCAATTCAACCTAAACTTTCCCCTGAGTCTATCGAATAAGCTAAAAGATAGTCTATCTATCTGTCTTTTCTATTTTCTTACAGCTTATATCACTAACTGATAACATTTGTAAGATTCCCACAGAAAAACTACTAAAAAGCGGATAACCAGTTTTATCAAACACAAATTGTAATGCTACATCTTGCACTGGCCTCATAAGCTGTTATGTTAATTACATCACAAAGCAGCACATCTCAGAATCAAGCTTTTTGTACTTTAAGGAATTTTACTTTGACGCATACTACCTTTGGTACACATTTTGTTCTTTGGGTTTTTTTCCCAGATAAAAAGTAATCACCTGTTCCCTAGACTATGGTGATATTCAAAGAATCAGCATTTTAAAAAAAGTCCCTGAAAAGTGGGTCCTAATGCATGTCTCATTTCTTGCAAGAAAAACCACAAACAAACAAAGAATATGATGATAAATTGACAAGACAATATTTGAATCTACCAACTTATTAAAAAACCCTCACATTTAAAACTTCAAGTATTTATCCAGATATTTATTTATCCAGTTTGCACTTCATCATGTAGTATATTTTTTACAACATAAGAATTTGAAATTGTTCTATACTACATTTTTTAAACATACACAACATCATAGACCCTTCTTAAACCCTTCTTCTTATTTTTGTCACACTGAAAGGTATTAAATACAAATTCAGGTCCCAATGAGCTTTATTTTGGCAACAGATTTCAATTTAGTCAAATCGTACTGTCTATAAACACCTCAAATCACTGTGCCACAACAAAAAATGAGAGATGAGAGGATTCCTTAAGAGCTTTTTCAAACCAAACCATTATCCCGACAAGACAAATGGGTGTATTCGCACTTAGAGACTAAGAGATGCATGAAAGAATACTAATACAACATAGTTATACCTTTGTCCATAGTAGCTTCGCAAAGGCATTTCACTCCTGACTGTCACTGTCCTCTGTTTTTCTTCACCATGGCTCCCAGGGAGCTGGGTACCCTAATGCTGACTTACTGAATGTGCCTTCAAAGCAAAAACCACCATTCACACTGAATGCTGCACAACAAAGGATAGTAGTAGGAAAGGTCACAAAATTCATTTTCTCTAATGACATAAGTATTCATCCAAATATGAAAGAATGCTGCATTTGATTTGCTCCTCAGGTATTTGTAACTATTTTTTCTTCCACCAAAAAGGCTAAATAATCACATTTCTAAACCATTCATGCTGACACATCTTTAATAAATGCATACAGATGAGGGGAGAAATGGCAGATAAGAGATTTACGAAAATACTTTTTGAAGAAAAACAATTTATTTTTAAGTCTTTGAAAAGCATCTGACAGCAATCCACAATGCCTGGCAAGCCTAAGCAGCAGTGTAAAGAAACCAAAGTGGTCCTGCAAATATGACTGGAACTGTAAACTTATGAAGCTGAACCTTTATCTAGTAGATTCAGTCCCGGTGCCAAAGCAGATTTTTAATTAATTACAAAGATAATTACAGATCTTTAGGAGATCTTGAGTAAAAATGGTTCATTCCTTTCTTCACAAAAATATGTAAATATATTTACAATTACAATGGCAGGTGAAGAAAACTGAGACCTTTGATTATCCCACAATGATGGAACAAAAAATATCTCTTAAAAGGTATTCCTTCATAAAGAAAAATCTTTCAGTAGTGTAGATGTGTGTATCTGTTTCTTCTTATATTAGGTTATAAATCAAATTATTCCTGTCCTTTAGAATTTGGCATTCTTCTTGTTCTATCAAAGAACTTTTTTGGGGTTTGTTCAGGTTTTTTTTAAATATAAAGATACAACATTCTATGATAGTCAGCATTCAGGACACTAAAATCTCTAGAAATTTGTATAAGGATTTATTATCACTACACTGAAGATTCTGTGTATTACCTGAGAAAGAATAGAAGGTAAGAAAATTAAATTCTGCTTAGAATTCATAAGAAGACAGAATATAGCCTGGATTCAAAAGCAATCTGTCAGTCTTCCCATTGTCACCTTGACCCTTTCAGTCAAGAGTTTTTACTTAATACCGCAAAATGGCTCAGCTCTGCACTGCTGTCAACAATCAGCTCCTTAAAAGGAGGCAGGGACATTTAAAAAAAACTGCATTTTAAAAGAAATCAGGAGCTGCTTATTCCTGTAACCAGTAATTCATTGTCTTCCAATCTGCATTTACACACACGCAGATACACCCTGCGGGCAAGGGGCAGGCAGTAGTTGTCAGTTGGCGATAGACTGTGATTTGGGAGCATATTGTTTGCCAACCTTTGAGTTTAAGTCCCTAATAACAACAGCTTTTAATTCCTGGCTTATTGCAAGTGGCAGTGTGTTGTATTGGTCATTGGGTTTAGACCCCTCAGCAATGCTGTGAGATTTGATGAGTGAGTTGGGGTTTTATTCTGCTTACTAGGTGTCTCTCAAGTCATCAGCCAGATACTTCCTGGCACTGTTCCCTCAACAGGGATAATGAATCATGACAGTTCATCTCAAATTGCCCAACTCAAACATTTAAATGTCTGCCACAATCTACCAATGAACCCATCTGAGTGCCATTGGGGATCAGTGGGAGAAACCTATTAATGCACATGGGGTTTGGCAGTATGTCAGGCTTAATATATCACAACGGCTAAGATAATACAGTTGTGCCTTCCCCTCCCCTGTCCTGTGGTGAGAGAAGTGAATACCAGCAGTGTGATATCACCAGGGAGTGCAGTGGTGCCATCCTGCACCATTTGCAGCATCTCACTTTGTATTCATCCACTTCCTTATGTGGCGTTCTGAAGTGAACTCATTTTTTTTCAGTAGAGAAGTTTTAAGCTTTGCAAGAAGTGAAATGAACTTTTAAAAAGTATCTTTCAGAGGTATTTAGGAAATCTATAGCATTCTGATTTATAAACTTCATACTCATCTGATTCCCTCCTCTGTACTAGAACCATGATAGAACAACATGAGCTCATAACAAGCCTATAGCTCAATCTGCTAAAGCAATTTTTTTATTCAGTCAGAGAATCTTAAGCATTACCAACATGAATAGTTGAAGGACAAACAGAAATGTCTTAATATATAGCTCCAACTGGCTACATATTTTCTCCCAAAAGCCTTGAGAAGCAATTTGAGATAAAGACCTTTTCATTTTGGAAGAGCAATACTGTGTCTTTGGTGCTGTCTATATGTGCTATACTATGAACTATTACAAATAATTGAAGACTCACACTCTATTTCCAATCCAAATGAAAAAAAAAAAAACAAACAACAAAACCCAGTTTTCTCAGAAGAAGCTACTATGACCAAACAAAATTCCCTTTTTTCCCTTTATTTGAGGGGTAATACCCAGTAGAGAGAAACTTTTTGATAACAGTAATGTCTCTGGACACACATAATGGGAAAGAAGGCATGTTACAGCTCATTTACTTATAGGAGCTATGTGCTAAATTGCAGGTGAACTAAAATAGAATATAATTCTTTGGAAGAGACAGCAGAGAAAGGCTTTGGAAATCTATCCCAACAGAATTGCTCTTTGAGCTAATATTTTATGGCTGAGTATTAAAATAATTATTCCCATTATGGATCCTGCCTATGTGGTATGGGCATCGAAACAGAACCTAGTAGTGTTCTTAGTTTTCTCCAGAAGACTAAAACTTGGAGTGGATTTCTTTAACATGTTATTCCCAGAAGGTTATGAAGAGGATTTCTTCAACCACCTTGCAATTCGTTTTCTCCTATATCAGCAACCGCGTAAAAGCTGGAAAAACATTGTCAAAATGAGAAAACATTTGTGTAAGATTTGTTTGCCATTATCTGCCCCTTCTTTCAGTCATTCCTTCAACAAAAAGTCATAACTTTGATATTCAGAGACAGAACAGAAATTGTCTTAGTGCAGTGATAGTGTGCTTTTGAAATTAAACTCTCACTTAACCTAATTTATTTTGTGTTGGTCCCTTTGTGGAGAAATTCTGATACAAGTTAAGTAGAAACTTTTGGGAGGGAGTTAACAAGATTCTTTGGTTTGAGCGTGCATCACATTTTCCAGCCCTTCCCAGGGACAGAAGAGTTACAACCAGTTCAAAGACTGGTGTTTTGGAGAGTTGCAAGCCTTTTGCATAGTGAGGATGACTGACCCAGCAGAAAAGAATACATCTAGTCCCAAATAAGAATCCCAAACTGCCTGTAATGTTGGTGTAGGGGCCTCTACACCTTTTTTTTGTCTACTGACTTACTTCTACTACACTAAATTAGCACTAGCTGCTATAAATACCACCACCAGGAGTTACTTTTTTACAACTCATAACAAAGTATAGTGAAGTGCTGCTGTCACCTCAAAAGATATCAGAAAAGCATTCATTTTCAGCCACACTTCCAGCTGCTCTTGAGGAACTTTATCTTTCTTACAAGGAAAAAGGGTAGCTCTACTAGGAGGGTGAAGGGAACAGTAATGAAAGGATTCCAACCTAGACTTGCATTTGAAAGCATTTGAAAGTTATTTCAACATATGGGAAACTCCACTGCCTTGCTGAACTTTAGAATTAATTTCTATCCTTCCTTTACTCTTTTTCCTCTAATTTCTCTTATCTCCAGATTGTCTTGTTTTCTCAAAGAGTGGGACATTTCTGCCTGTTTTTCCTTTCCCCCCTCACCCTAAGTGTGATCTTACAGAATGCTCATTACAGCTGAATCACCATATTAACAGAAATATTTACGTTGCCTTGAAGTATCAACAATCCAACAGTTTTCGTTCCTAACCTAGTCCAAGAGACTGCACATTTCTGAACGTGCATTAATGTTATTCAGTTTCTTTTCTTTAGGCACTGAAAATGATCTCAGCCACTATTACAGTGAGCTCACCGATAATAATAAGACCCTAATGTAAGCAAGCATATCTTGAAATTCCTTTAAAGCCAACAGAATTATTTTTTAAACAAAGAATTAGTGCACTTTCATCACCATGAGCCCTAAGTAAAGCCAACTAACTAGTTATACATTTTTAAAGAAGACAGGTTTTGCTCTCAATCACTGTTAAGAACAAAGGAAGGGAATACATGGAAAGTAATTGATAGTTAAGTTTACATGCAAGGAGCAGTCAAGCAGAGAAGATACTTGTCTCAGCACAATCAAAACATAAAGAAACAAATCAATAGAGATTACTGAGTGAGAATAAACTAATTAAATTTTGTGTAAAGAAAGATGAAAGTACATGTAACTCCATGGACAAAGGGCAAAGACATGAGCAGATGCAAAGCTGGTATTCTCCTCAACAGATAAACTGATAAAAGGTCAAAATCCATATATAATAACACTTATACAGAATGCTGACCAATTCAGTTGCAAGACAGGGACAACAGACTGGCTTTAATGCATAAGCTATTAATGAATAAAGTAGCTCACAATCTGGAAAAATCTGAAGCAGGCAAGTAGTCAACACTTATATAATATATATCATACACATGCATGTATATGTACCCATCTTTATGCATATAAATCCTTCCCAACTGCAGTAATTATTTTGCTTTCAGAATAGGATCCCATGGATTATTTGCTTCTTGCTGTTATAAATAAATCCGCATTTTCTCAGCTCTTGATTGTATATAGAGTATTGTTTCAAAACCTTTCTAATTGGTGGTAGCTCAATTTTTTTACACATCTTGTCAGAAAGCCGGTCATTTCTATAGCTCCTTTGAAAATCTGGTGGTCTACTCCATGTGAAAGAGTTAGCTTGCTTTTTTAACTAAACTACTATAACAAACAGAGATATCAAGATTTTTATTTTCCGATTATTTCTCTATCTGCAATTACTTGCTGTAAAATCTGTGGTACCACTTGTCCTTTCTGGGTACCAGGCCCAGCATGGGTTCTGATTCCTCTTACTGCTTTGGGACTCCTGTGTTCAATCTGAGACTGCCACTCTCTTTTCCAGGTCCACACGTAAGCCTTTGTACGGCTCATTGCAGCTACAATTCCAGCATCACATCAGAATGGCTACACTCACTGGTGAAAGCTATGAGCCATAACTACTCATTTATATATATATGTATATACCTACAGAACTGAGACATGATTTTCAGAAACCTGAATGATAAAAGGTTCCTTCAAAAAAAAAAAAAAAAAAAAAAAAGGTTTTCTGTGGTCCCAGCTTATATATCAAGTTATAATGAGAACAAGCTCACGTTGGTGTTCACTTAATTCCAGTACTTATATACCTCACTCCTAATGGCTGGCTACCATTCTGACAAGACACTCTTGCCTCTCCAGGAAGGAAGAACTTAGTTTCATATCCCAACAATGAAAGCTCAAAAACATTTAATTCAATTCTCCACTGAAGCCAGAGAAAGGTTTGAATAATGTATGTGCCTTTAATCCGCGGCCCCATTGCTCCTCCCGTTGTGTCTGTCTTGCTCTTGTTTTCCTGTAGCATTTTGAATCAGAATGGATTATGCACAAGGGACCTTCATGCACTGCAAGCTATTTGGGAATTTAAACAAAGTCCTCTAGCTTAATTAGCCTTCTCCTAAGGTGATAAATGCCACTTTCTGATGTTGCAAAGGGGGTTTATAACCAAGCTAATAACTGACACTTAACCATACTTTTCCTGAGCTGCAGTGGTAAACATATCATTTCCCTGGCTTCACTAATATAACCAAGTGTTAACTCACAGTTCAGACCCTGAAGGAAATGTTAAGAGAGGAATAACATTTGCATACTCAGAACGCACAGTAACGACTGTCAGTATTAAAGCTTCTTCAAGACTCTAAACAGGGAACATCCTTAACTGATAGAACACCTAAGAAATTCTTAACACTGCTACTCTGCTTGGAATGAAAATCTATCATGAGAAAGCAATTTTAAAAGCAGGGGGCAGATGAATAATTCAGTAAGAAAGATGTCAGTCACTGAACGGACAAGGGAAAAACTACTGCTTTTTTGTTATCATTAGAGAGGAATGAACAGAGGTCACATCAGCCTTACACTAAATAATAAACGGTTTTAGATAAATTAAAATGGGAACCCTTTTGACATAGTATTAGAATACAAAGACAATATATTTTATAATGACAAAAGTCTTTTTTGGATGATAGTTATCCTGTGAAGATTCGGGCTACAAAAACTGCTGAGACAACAGGTTTACAGGCCTAAAAATATACACTAATCAGATTTACACCACAATTGCTAAGTAAAGGATTTTGTTAGGATAACTTCACTTTACGTATCTAAACTAAACTAGTCAGGCTAAGTGTCTATGTATGCATGTGTATGCATGCACAGACCTACACACATATATATAGTGGGATGAGGGAAAGGGAAGAGAATGGAATTAGCCGTATACCCTTGATTTGACCACTCTGTGGTCAAAATCTCACTTCTTTTATCTCATCTTTCAAATATTCTGCAGTCTGGAGAGAGGGTTTGATTTATCTAGGCACTTCAGCTCTTTGGAATACAGAATACATTTTCTTAAAGTGATGTTTTACAACATATTTCTCTTATAGAACATATGAGAGAGAAACATATCCCATGGTTCCTCCTTTTTAGGTTTACATCTAGTTCTCCTCCCTCTGACCTTTTCCAGATTGTTTGTCCTCCATCTTTGGGAATTTATGTTTCTAATACTTAACAGTGAGATGGGCCTGCAGAAAGTGGATGTATTACTAATTCTAGAAGTGAAAAGCATTCTAGCTATATTACTGCTGCCAAAATCTTTTAACAAATGTGTTATTTTTACTTTTCCAGGGAATATTTAATGAGTATCAAATATTCATAGAGGATAGATAATATTTAAATGGCATCTTTAAAGGACTAAAAATGTGCAACTCATAGTGGTTACTACATTAAGGCCTACAATATATTTTCATTACACACAAACTGTCTCCAAGGTGGTAGCACAAAAAAAAGATTTCAGAACTTTCAGTACTATTTGTATGGAAGTTCATATCCAAACCTCCATCTTGGATAACCTTCATATTAGCCTCTCCCCCTGTAATCAGACAGCAGCTATACTCATTGTCACTCATGATTTTACTCCAATGGTCTGAACAGCATTTGGAAATGAGAACACAGGTAATGGTACAGGAGACCTAACGCAGACTGTGTGATTATATAATATTTTAAGATGTTAAGATAATACAACGGTGTTTAAGATATCTTTCAGTAAAACATAATCTGGTGGAGGTTTTTGAAGAAAAGTGTGTTGCCAACCACTCCAACAAGATGAACACTAATTTCTCTCTTTCTGTTCCTTCTTTCTGTCAAACAAGTGCTTTGAATACCTCTGGAATGTTATTGTGCACACTGGGAAAGAACTGCCATGCTTCCAAGCACACAAAGTGCTTAAAGGTACAACTACAAAAATCAGAAGTCTGGGGGATGTAAGATGCAGTACAGCTTGTTTATAGAATATAGATCTCAGTAATTGATATCAACTACCAAAGGGTGTCATTGTCTCAATTTATATTTCTTCGGGTCTCACCAGGTTTACAACTGTTTTTGTGAAAAAAGAAAGGAACAAGAAACCCCCATTTGGTAAAACTGTCCACACTAAAGTTATGGTGGTTGAGAAGAAGAAAATTAGATACTTAAAATAATAGATTATTAAAACCAAAGCAGGTGTACAGAATATCAACTTCCCAAGTACCCAGTAAATATCTTCTCTAAGCTGAAGTTTCTAAAAAAGCTTCTTACAAAGTTCTTATTTCTTTTTCCTGTTTCTTTCTTATAAATCTAAACTAGAGGAAGCACTGAGCTCCATAACAGCTAATCCTTACTTTGTCTTACTTAACCAGTGCTCAGTAAAATTATTCTATCTCCCCTCCTATCATGTCTGTGTGTCACTAAAGTAAGGATAGCAATCTTTGATGCTTGTAAACATTTATTTTTAATGGGAGAAGGGAATGTTTGGACTACTCAACTAATTTTATTTGCTTCACTTAGAAGTTCTGAATGAAGTCAGACTGGGAGATTTAGTCGACAGTTTTTTGAACTGTTGGAGCACAGGACAGAGGTACCCTGGCTGTTCTGGAAGTGTTTACTTTCATTTGCTAAGAAAGCCAAAATTCATAAAGCAACAAGGAAGAAGGTACAGTCTCCAAAATGCCCTGCCAAAGAGTTGATTTTCCCATTACTGGAAATGCTGAGAAAATTCCTCATAAGACTAAGCCATGGTAGAGCATTTAGTCAGCCTTTTTGTTTTTATATATTTTTATCTCCAGCTGTCAGGGGCACGGAGGGAGACAATACACAGCAAGGCCAGACTCCTTGCCCAACAATATTCTGTCTTCCTTCTAACATTTTGGGAGACAAGAGTAGGAGTCCTGAAAGCACCTTTGGTAAGTGCTTGTTTTCTACAAGTGTGAGAGACTGAGAGTGGAAACAGAACAGGTGGGAAAAATTCCCCAGAGTAGACTCTAAGTATATACTTCACTGACAAATTTTATTTTACAAAACACAGGCAAGTCATTTTACAACACTTCTCTTTTCACCTGCTGCTAGTAACTTATCTGAGATGATACAGAGATTGCAATCACTTTGGAGAAACAACAGTGGTTTCTTCCTCCCATGAGAGATAGAAATGTGAGAGGGGAAAAGTTAAAGGTGAAGTAGCAAAAAGAAAGAGAAAAGCTGATGGTTTCAAGAGACCACAACAAGGATCTTCCTGTTCCAGCACACTGCAGAAAATGAAATTGTTCTTTAGTTTCTCTACTTGACTATGGTTCTTGTTCTGTATTTCCAATCTATTTCTAGTGGGGCAAAACCTTCAGGAACTAAACATCATGCAGAGCAATAATGATGAAGATATTTACCTTAATATCAGGAAGGTTATCTATGGAATACTAAATGCTACAATTTGTCTAGTCCATCTGAAATATCCTACATTTATACAGCCACTTAGGTATATAGAAGTAAGACATGGTATTTTCCAAGCCTGTATATTAAGGATATTGTCATTTTTATTGAAGATGTTCTTGTCTACCCTCTTGCATTCCACACCACAGGAAAGTCTTGGCAAGAGGAAAACCGATTTATGGTTGTCATATTCACTGAAATAGAGTCAAGGGGTCTGCTACTGTAATGACTTTGGTCAGAACTACCAATCAGGCATGACTGAAACAGAGGTTTCTGCTCCCCAAATAAAGTTGTTCCTTATGCTCATGTGTGTATATATCATTCTTAATTCAGATGTAAATATACAGTGTCAGCCTTCTAATGTCTAGCACTACAAGGTGCTAAGGGGTGAAACTTAGTTAACAGGTTGGGCTTATGCTGAGATATCCATGATTCTCCACCTGTGCAAGAGGAAGTTTCTGATTTTAGAGCCCAGCTATTACCAGCTGTAGCAACTGTGTGTTTATTTTGAGATGCTCTAGGCAAATTATAGAGTATATTGACTTTCACAGGATGCATTGTGAGTCCTGCCACGTGCTGAGATTGTTGTGAGACTTTATGTGGACTTAAAACTTCAACTGCACAAAGACAATAAATTGGCAAATTTTGAGGTTTTCTTTAACAAGCTTTGAGTGTCTTTGAATCAATACTTTACTTGTTAAATTGCCAGGAGTCCAGTGTTTTATATGGAGAGATTTGTAATGCAAAGAGAGGAAAAAGGGAAGGGCAAATGCATTCCTAGACAGGGAAACTACTGAATGTCTATAGCCTAAGATAGAATATGTATAATCAGGGGGAAAGCAATTTTGAATTTCCTATCAAGCTTCTACTAAAAGCAGCTAATAAAAAACTACACTAATCAGACTGATCCATGCAATGGGACAGAAACCTCTTTATGTCTGGAATAATCATGAACAGCACTGTCCCGTTTGTGTTAGAAGCAGGATTATTGTTCTGCCATTAACCTCCTACAGAGGTAGTTGAAGAGCTGCCAGTTAATACAGATTTACTCATCACCAGGTCTTAAGTCATCACTCTGTATAGACTGTGTGAATTAGACCAAGAGCCACAGATTTCTTGAACAGGCATTCAAAAGCTTGAGTTATGCAGCTCTCTCATCATATGGCTGCTTTACTCCTTCATTCTTCTGCAATATGTGTTGGACTTCCAGCAGAATAAAATCACCCTGGTGACTCTCCAGGGACAGAAGATGTCCTAGAAAAGGTAGATGTGGAAGTACTGGCTGTTCATAGTGTCCAATCCACATGGGTACTAAAGCCAGATGGCACAGACAAGAAAATGGAGCAAGCCTGCCAAAAAAGCAATTCTTCTGCAGCTGAAATGCTAAAAGGCATTTGATGGGAGGCATGTAGTGAAAAGAAGCTTGCTTTTGGCCCTGCTTATCAAGCAAGGCTAATCATGCTGAAAGTGTTACTTTGTACTTTCACAGATATATTCCCTCTTACCTAAGCCATGAACCTGTTCTAACTACAGAGAAGAGTCAGGAAGCAGTACTTGCCTCTGTCAGTTTGCTTACTTTTTTGGAGAACATCTGTGACAGGGGTTTTATTTTAGCTTGGATAGTTCTGAAGAATGTATTTCATATCCCCTGGGTTATGGCAATTTCTAGTTCAAAAAACCCCAGATTCTACTGCAGCAATCTTACCTTTAAATTGTGCTATTTAGCTCAAGCATTGGAAATTGGGCAAATTCGATATTGCTACACAGTGCCCAAATTCAGGTGAAAAAAGAGGCTTTTGCTATTTTACTGGTGTTGCAAATGCTTTTGTCCCATCTTATTCATTAATGTCATCCCATAAATTATTGCAGAGAAAAATGTTACCTAAAAATGCAGCATAACTTTTGAGTATAATGGAGACATGGAATGGATTTCTCTAATTCTTCTGGACATACCCAAGGGTCTAATCAAATCACTTGAACAGCTCCCTCAGGCATAATGTGAAGGCCAGTGGTTTACTCTGCTAAGCTCCAGTCATCTGTTTTGGATTCCTGTTCATATTGGTATTACTGGCAGGTTCCTAAGCCAGAATCATCTTATGACACCAGACAAAGTGTATGCCTCTGACATGGACATTACAGGCTCTTATGATATAATACAGATCCCAGAAGATCGCAACACCGTCAGCAGCACAGTTCAGAGTGAAAATGTTAATGTTTATCATCCAGCATGTTACTGTCAAACTCTGCCTCCACCTATGCAAGTGCCAGGACAACAGCAGCAGCATTTACATCAGGCAGTTGTGTGAGGTCTTTGTGTGTGTCCTCAAGCAGTTTAGAATATAAAGAAATGTTGATCATGCCAGGGGGTTCTGTGCTGAGATACAGGATCATACAACATGAAACAAATAAGATCAAGTACACACACTGATATATTCTCAAATAAAATCTTATTAAGGAAACTTTCTAAAACTGAGGGATGTACATTAGGGTTTAGTTCAGACACATCTCTACTCATTTTGAAGCTCTAGCTCTTCAACACTTGTTACTTTCATTGATTCATTTTCATTAATGCTGCACAAACACTAAAAACTTATGTCCTTTACACAGACAGCTTATAGCTTATATATGATATTAGATATCATTACAAAATTGTCATCTTCTGCTGAGTGGAAGCCCAAATAGGGAGACTTCCTTTACTTTCATGCATCGATTTGTCTCCCTGATTGTCCTACTCTCAGTAAACCAAGATTCAGTGAGAAAGAGAAGTACTTACATTCAGAGATGCAGTAAAATTATTTGGCAAGGCTCCTAACCTAGATGACAAATGTTCTCTGCTCTTTACAAAGTATCTTTCATTGAAAACAGATAGCTCTTACATTCCATTGCTTTGGAATTGGCAGTTGGTGAAAAGCTAAGAGATCACCGCTGTCAGAGGCAAAAAAAGCAGTTCTTCTGCACAACAGTCCTAAAAGCATGTAGTTACCTGCCAGGGAAGAAACACTCAAATAAGCAGCAGGCAACAGTGTACACTTTAAATAATTGGAAAGGTTTGATTTCTTGTGCTGCAGAAAAGCAATCTTTTTCATACTCCCATCAGCAGTGTACGTACTCAATGAGAAAATTAAATTTTTGATGATATTAATATTATCACTTTATCCTGATTTCTAGTGGTGTATCAAATATCTGATAGAAACATATCTGCAGATGCTCTGCTGTTCCAGCTTTGTTCATCACTTGAGACAGCTACTTATCAGAGAAAACTTTCCTAGAGATTTGGTGGCTCTGAGACACAGGATCACACCCCTATGTTAATCCTGACGTGAATTTTAGCTTAATACTTCACTAGAAAATATAAAAACTACCCTCTGCTTTTTGCTCCCTGATAACAGAAATTGTTTTTCACAGGTCATACTGTTGATTTTGAGTAAAGTATACATTCCGTGTTCATATCTGAGACATGTAACAAACAGACTTGCGTTCCGTGAGGGACAAGGTCACAGGTATTTTTAGTTGATAAATGCTCTGGTTTTGATGCTTTGAGTTCTTAACTCTGCTGCTTTGTCTCTAATCCACTTTTGAATCTGGGCTGCTGGGGGAGAAAACTGCTATTTCTGTGCTAGGAAGGTCAGACAAGTGGATTAACATGAGAAAAAACATCAGTAATCTCTTGATTTTTCCATTTTCCAATTTATCATGTAACAGGGGAAATATTGCAACTAATCTTTTAACCTTTTAATGGGACTAAAGATGCAAGTAGCTCAAATGCAACACTGTTCAGAGTGGCTATCACATACTCTTGGGGGGCTTTTTTAGCTGGGAAATGCTTAATGATTGCATTTGGTGCAACTTTGCCTTTGGTGGATCAAGTCCTGCATACTTGAACAAGTGCATTGGTTAAGAAATCTTTACAGCCAAGTTCCTGACTGACAGTTTTCTACTCTCTCTCTTTTAAAGCACTTTGGTGCTGTAGTTCTTCTGACAGGTTCTGTGTGCTGGCAATTACCCTGATTAAAAACCCATTTGAGAGTTTCTAAGGTGACAGCTAAAAGTTTTAGTGCTCCCTGTGATTTGTGAGAAGGAATGCACACTGTTCTCAAAACACAAGAGCAGTTATTTAAGATACGGCAAGCGCAAGCATCAAAATACAAGAATGTCAAAGAAGGAATTTGTCCTCTCCAAATATTTTTGGCAAAAAGAGAATGCTTAATGTCAGTAAAGAACATTCACTGTTGTCACGTTGACAGTGACAAAATGATGACTAGGAACATATTCAGTACATCAGATTATATTTGTGTAGTTCAAATTCTTGGAGGCCTAGACCTGCAGGAGCCACTTCTGTACATCAGAACAGACCAAAGGTTCGTTATAATTTTTTTGTAGATGTATGGTCATTTAGAGGCTGTCAGGAAGGTAGAATTTTGATAGAGCACATACTATGAAAATGTTCCTTCCCCACCTCTGTCATTTCTGAACCCAGTCTCAGTTTTGGCTCTAAGTAGGCCTCACTCTGGGGTCCTTGAATTCTCCTGTAGTAAGGAAATCTCTAATACCCTTTTTTGACTCAGCATTTTCTGAAGCCCTAGAGGAAGCATATGCTGCTAAGATGATAAAAGGAAAACATTTTTGATTGCTTAACTCCTGAGAACATGTTAAGGTTATTTATTTATACTAAATGCTGAAAATCAATCTGGGAAACCTGAGAGAAAGACTGACAGCCAAGTAGTTTATCTGAAGTGGGATGAAGTGCATCTTGGGAGATACTTGTTTCTGGTGTGTTTTCAATTGGATTATAATAGTTAGAGAAGAGTGTTATATTAATTATCAAATTACCTGCATAATAAAAAGAGATGTTATTAAAGGAAGCAGAAAAAAAAATTGCAATGTTATAGCACCATAGGAGTACTGGAAAGTTAAGACGGCAACCCATCAACCAGATTTTATTCCTTACCTATCTTCCATGTCCTTTTCTTTTTTTCAGAACAAGAGATTGAAATGAATCAGGATATCTATTGAAATAGAGTACACTGGTTATATTTAAAAAAACTTTTTTTGCACTACACAGCCAACCTTAATTTGCAGACAGTAAAGACCAATCAACAAGACACGCATAAATATTTTTCTTAAAGCTAAGCTGGTAAAGATTCTTGTCTTATTGTAATTCCTCTCATCTCTGTCTCATTTGAAGAAAGCAGAACACATGGCATCCTTAAATTCCCCTGCCTATTTTGGCCAAAGGAACTTAATATTTATGAGGGTTTTAGTTTGTTTTTCCCCACTGCTTCCTTTAATAATTTTCCTTCTTTTGTCTGCCTGCTGTGATAAACACTTGTCACAGGAGACTAAGGGTGTCATTAATTGCAAAAAATAGTAATCCAAAACATCCTAAATATTGGATGCACCTTTTTCTACTTTTGTAAAACCAGAACTGTCCAAGAACTTCTACTGCTGTCAAACTCTATCTAAAATTAATTTTAAAAGTCAAAACATGCTGACAAAAGCTTTTTTCTAGTCATGAGGAAGACTGCTATTGCACTTAAAGATGAACGATGTAAATTCTTTCTCTCTACATTCAAACAGGAAAAATAAATAAATAGCCTTCTAAATAAGAGCAAGAGAAGAGAGTAGAAGGAAATGGTAATTCACCAAACCAATGAATAATAAGAGACATAGCAGCATTTTAGAAGACTGATGTCTTTTCTAAATAATATTCTAAAAATGAATTTTTCAGAAAGCTGTACTTCAGGAAAGGAAACACACCTTTTGCTTTGTACATAAAAGGGAACATGTTACTTTTCATAGGTTTATAACATATTAATCAGTCCAAACAATATAGACTTCCATTACTTGTACTACCTGCAGTTCTGTAGAAATATATGTAATAATACTACATATAATAATACTATATATATACATACACTACATATATATCTAATACTATGAAGAAAATTTCTTGCATTACTGTGCAAAAATTAATTGAACCTTAGTAAATGTTTTCTAAATGCTGTAGAGCAATAGGAGAGAGAATTTTCCTTTCCAGTTCACTGTGGCCATCTACAACATAATACTTAAAAAATAATATCCATATAAACTTACATTCAACAATTAAAAAAGGAACTATGGAAATTTCAAGTCAAGTTTGGACAAATCTGATTTCTGACCATGAAAAAGAATTTTGCATGGAAAAATGGAGAAAATGTCATCCTTAGCTGCTAGTAAAAGAAAATGAGTACTAATTTTTTTCATTTGGGAAGCAGTTACATGCAAATCAATCTAATTTCAGACACATTCTCCAGGTTTTTCCATATTTATTCAGATTGTCTCTCTCAAATATTCAGACAAACACATAGATGAATCTGTAAATTGTTTCCAGAAAAGCCACAAGCACAAGGAAAGACAGGAAACACAGGGTAAAAGAATGAAAGACATGATCCAGTTAGATGTACAACTAACCAGCCGACCTTACAGATTTTAGGTCACCTCTTCAAAGATACTACTAAACCACCATGTACTTCTGTCTTTATGTCCCTCAAAACCCTAACTATAAATGTCAGCATGAACAATAGTCCTAAAGGACAGGCAGGTTTGGGAAGACAATCACCATACTCAAAACATCCCCTCTTCTTCCTTCTTCTCCATACTTTATATACTGAGCATGATGACATTTGGTCTGGAATATCCCTTTAGTCATTTTGGTCAAGCTTGAAGTATGCAGCCAGGTTCAGATGCAAGGCTACTGCTAATTATGTTGGTAGAAAGCTTTATTCTGTTTACATGCACTCATTAAACCAGCCTTTTTCTACTCCACAGACCACACCCATTTTTACAAACAATTTATTAGCCATCCAAAAACACATATGTTTTCTTTCTTTTTATCTCTTTGTCCATTCTATTATTGGATATTTAGTCTTTGTACCTAAATCAATATTGTTGTGGTAGCATGAGAAATTTTTGCTGCATTGATTTCCCATAGCACTTCAATGTCACGTTAGCTCAAGGTGAAGAAGCTAGCAGGATGAGAGCAATAATCAGAATAATAATGGAGAAATTAAAAACCAAATTGCACGTAAGAAATTGAAATGTGTTGTTTGGGTTCTTGAGCTATTATAAACTTGGAGATCAAAACAAAAATTGTTGCTAACATCAAAGGCATTGTATCAAATTATCCGTTTATTGACAAAATCAACATCCTTAAACATGTTAGTGTATGAAATAAGTGTTGGAACCAAATAAGCTATTGTTTACTGGCATCAGGTGGCTCTACTAATGCTCTGTATGACATTTTTGTTCCAGCGTTTTTATTCTTTCCTCTGTAAGACTATTGTATGTGGGTAGTTGGGGTAGAGGAGTGGGTCTTAATATTTCACAGAGAATATCCTGAATCAGACCATGTGTCTGACAGTGTCTAAAATGAAAAGCAAAAGCTTCCACTATTAACCACCAAGTGCTTCTTTGGGATATAACTCCAGGTTCATATCTATGGTTTGAACCATGAGTTTGTCAAAGTAAAAGCAATATTGTTACTGTTTATAAAGGATGTGGCTTTGCTATCATGTTAACTCACAGTCAAGCTTGCACAACAGTCTTTACTTATCTGATTATTCCCACTGCAATATTAGCTTGGAAACTGGCTTTAAGTTAGAAGTGCCTGGACACTGGTAAAGAGCTGTCAAAATGCAAGCTCGTGGAACCTACGAGGCAAATTACAGCCAGCAACCTCCATCTTCACTGGTGCAATTCTGGCTATGTGCTGCTGTTCCTGTCATGAGGGCAACATTTTGCAGAGGTGGATGTTCTAACACTGATGTTTTTCAACAGTTGTGTCGATGCGGACAATCAAAAGGATCAGTCACGTAGTTAAAACACCTGAACTCATCTGTTCAAAAAGTCTCAAACATAGAGCAGTTGCATTATATTGTCAGAGGGCCTAGTTTGGCATAAAACTGATGAACTTAAGGTCAAAGTAACATTAATTAGACAGCATGCACAGGGCCAGAATTTCTACTGACTATTTTAAAATGAGGTTCAGTATTTCTTGATTACATTAATGACTACAATGGTGACTTGTGCTTATGCTTTTCTTGATTGCTCTTTGAAGTTAATTTAAATAATTCTGCATGTGAATTAATCTAAATATCCAAAGATAACATTAAAAATACAGGGAAGTACTGAGAAAAATCAGTATATCATCTAATGATGTGTCTTGTCCTCCATGATGGTATAAGAACAAGTCAATCAGAGTTTTATTTCCTGTGTTATACACTCAAGAATCCAAGAAGTTGTTAAACCATGTTTTGTTATCTATTTCTTTACTAATGATTTCTAACACTGTATTGCTTTTTCACAATTGCTAGATACTAAACTGATACTTTTAAAGAGCTGTGAGTCATAACCCCATCATCTCACTCCTGAGTGGTAATAGCTAGCTCTGAAACAATCATTTTACATATAACAGTCTTATTTTTGTTTTATGGTATTCGATATCTACCTACCCTAAACATAATTTTTTATTTTATATCCCACTGAGTTTTATAAAGTATATCATTCCGAGACAGCGGTCCTTACCTATATTATTATGAAAGTGTCACGAGAAAACTTAATCACCTTAAAACTCATACTCTTTTCCAGGTGATTTGCCAGAAAATAGAGTCAAGCCCTTAAAACAGCATTCTTTGAACAAAATAACCTACAGTATTCTAGAAAGGGCATAAAAATTAAAGCAACAAAGAGAAGGAATCCTTTGAATATTCTTCCAGAATCCAGCAGTGTACCATTTGAGGACTTTTGCAACTAGAAATGAAGATTTTGTATTTAGAACTTCAGGATTAATTTTTCCTCCAATAATTTGTTGCTTTCCAAATACATCTAAATTTTCACCATCCACAGACTTTCTTAAAAAGCCCAGAGTACAATCACCTCTCGATATTTGAAAAAAGAATTTCAAAAATTTTTTTTGATTCTCAGATTTTACCTCTCTGTCTGTGATAAACGAATATTTTCCTCAGTTTTTCTTTTGTCCATGCCACTTCAAACGATTCACTGATACAACAAACCCTTTTCAGTCTTCCCCTAGTGCAAAATCAAATTGTCTTTTGGAAAGTTAAATTAAAAAATCTGTCCTATCTTGTTCCAGTGGAAAGCATTTTTTTCAATGCTTTGTGTTCTGATGGTATCTCTATATGTTTCAGGGTAAGGATAATGGTCTTTGTAACAGTATAGTTTGACATCATATTGACATTCAGTTATTGTAAGAAACTTAGTGATTATTAAACTCCAGTATATGTGTTAGGTAATATGAAAGAGCATGGCACATGGGCATACATGTGAGTACAATCACTGCAATAAGGAATTTGATTTCAATAAGCTAACCCCAGAAATTCACAAAAAGCAGACTAAACCCCAGAATTTTTCTTTGAGTTCCTAGCATCTTCAGGACTGATGAAAACAACATGCAAAGGGCTATAAATAGTAGGGTAAACAGAAAGTAAAATAGTTTCACCGGACTTGAGAAACTAAAGAAAAGTGAAACAACCCACAGGAATTCACAAGATTTAACATTGTAGCTGAATTCTACTTTCTGATTCTATGATCAAGTGATTCTCTCATGCTTTCTGTAATTGTTATTTATTGCCACTGTGTCAGAAAAAAAGTATTGAACACTGAAAATTTTGTAAACTTTGTTGGCTGGTATCTTAATATAAAAGCTTTTAAAGTAAAAGAATTTGGTATGATTATCTTGAAACTGTCTGCTGTAGAGAGTAAAGAGAAAATGGTGTGTGATATGTGCTCTGTTCCTAGGCATCCTGGAGTACTCACTTCTTAAGAGGGAAATAGATGAGAAATAGTTCTGAAATGAACTCAATTGACCTTGGCAACAGGCGCACTAATGGCTCTGGGAGTGGAGAGCAGGGCAGGCTGCTTAATCCTCAGTGTCAGAAAGCAATTAAATCCACTAATTACCAAATTATGTGTTCAAATGCTCAAAGGCAAGCACAAGCAGTAATGATTAACCATTTTGCAAAGAAATTCTCTCTCTCTCTCCAACTGTTCCTGGGTATTCCCAAAAGATAACATTTTCACACAGGAGCAACTTCAGCTAACTTAATGTCACACTAAATGACAATGATAGCCTTTGCTTTCTCCTTGGAGATGGTACATTTATGATCCCTGAGTGTCAGGCTGTGAGACTGGACACTGTGTTTAAAACAGTCATAACCACTATGGTAACGAAATTTAGATAAGTGAATTTATTGTCGGAGCTACCACTGGGGAATGGAGAGGTACAGCAATTTCTAGAGTCTTGCTTTTCAAAGGTGAAGAGGTGAAGAAAAAAAAAAAAAGAAAAAAAGAAGAAAAAATTTTGAAAAATATTTCCTGGTCTAACTGCTACAATAAACTAGTAAATCTTGGGATATTGCAAAAGCGCAAGACCCTATAGTGTCAGAATAAATGTTTGTGGGTCTTCACCTTCAAAGGGCAGGTCATTTTTGCCAGAGAGTTTTTGCCATATTCTATACAAAGACAACTAAAGAACTAAGTATTCCCTACATGTCTTTTCTTACATCTTTCCTTAAGCCCAAGAGCTCAGCCTGCTGAATTGAGCACATGAAGAGGTTATTGTAAAAGTCCAGTGCACAAGAATAAAACTGGGTTATTTATATGAAAGTTAATCTCTAAGTGTCAAGAACTGGTCAATGCAACATCACCAGAACAAACTCAGCTGCATTCTTTCCAAGTAATGCTGTTCCCTGGCAGATTTATTATCCTCTAATACATCACACCAGCAGGCTGCTGGAAAGAGGAAGAGAAAGGGCTGCCCTAGAAACATTTGATTAGCCTTTAATTAACTTCTACTTTGCTGTGGAGCATCCATGTAGTCAGTGAGATGGCATAAAGGAAAAGCACAAAGGAATACAACTAAGGGAAAGCCCCTGCATGTATGTCATCCTGCTACTTGGCTCGCAGACTCCTTTGAACCCTACGCTTTTGTGGTTAAAAATAAAATTTCCTGATTTTTACCAAGTTTCTTCTTCTTTTTTTTTTTTTAAACTGGAAGCATAATAAGTTGTTCAATAATGAAGGGTCAAAGTAGTTGAAATCATTTTGCAAGTAAAGGGTGCTGAACTACTGTGGCTTGACTACTGCATTGAAATTCATCCCCTGTATTCCTTGGGTCTGTCAGTTCAGGAAGTGTTGACAGTTCAGAGTCTGCGGGACTTGGTATGCAGATGAGTGAAACTTCACTGTATGAAGCATAATTTTAGAAGAAAACCTTCATTATTTCTACTGTGAAATATCCTCCCAGTTTGAGCATTTTTATTTTTTGTTAGTTTCAAGATTTTTGGAACAGCGTTTTTCAACACTCTCTGCAAGATTTACTGTATGAAGAAAAAGACTACAGAGAAATACCATTTTTCATTACACTTAAGCCTCTATCACTCTATCACCTCTATCACTCCTGTCCACACAGCACACATCTATTCTCTGCAGCCTGTCTTTGCACTGCAGTTCAAAACACACAGTAAGTTCAAGTGGGTCTGTTGTGTTATCTCTGGTTTTCAAAGATACCCAGATACGTATTACACTTATAAATAGGTGTTATTAATCCTTTGAGACAAAACTGTAAAAACTTGAATATCTCTTACATGAATTTGTGCTTCCTTTTATTCTGCCTAGAGTATCCTGAATCTAAGATGACTTTTCATAGGATTTAAAGAGTCACAGGTGCTTGTGATCATAAAGATTGAATGAAAAACATAACTTCATTACATTGTTTCTTGATTTTTAATATAACTGCTTGATTGCTTTTTCAAAAATGTGGCAAAACCATCACTGCTAGGAGCACATATCATAGAAATACAGGATCATAAAATGGTCTGGGTTGAAAGGGACTTCAAAGACCATCTAGTTCCAACCCCCTTCCATGGACACCTTTCTCTAGACCAGGTTACTCAGAGCTTCATCCAGCCTGGCCTTAAACACTTCCAGGGATGGGGCATCCACAGCACCCACATGCAATAAATCATGCATGTAATATGCAATACTAAAACACAACGCATTGCAGAGTCATATGAAAAAGTCATTGTGTTTCATTTTTACCTCACAACCAGCTTTCTGCCAACTGCAAGTTTCTATAGGACTTACTCTTCTAACATTCAAGTCTTGAGTAACGTCTATCTGCTCAGCAAAACAACACAATGCCTTTTATTCCTCTTCTTCACATCCATGATGGCGCTTCCTACAATATTAACAGATGGGAAGAGTCAAGATTCATTAATATTATCTGCACTTAAAAATTATGCAGCTATATTGACTATTTCATATCCTTGACAGTTTGAGGGAATTTTTTCTGTGCCAAAAAGTGACCCCTTATTATACAATTAAATGAAATTTTAAAGAAGGCTGGGAAACTCTGGAACCCAAGATTGCTACAAAAAATAATTGTTGAAATCCAAATTTTAATCTAGCATTTTAAAATTAACATGCCTTGATGATTTAATGGGTTTGTTTATTATGAGAGATACACAATTTGTAAGTGGGCCATCAAAGAATATATCCCTTCAGAATATTTAATAAGTCTTAACATCTTTTTTGTTTACATATCAGTGATCTTTGATTTTAAGTCCCATTAAGACTATCAAGACACATGAAGGTAATTTTGAGACAGCCTTACTTGTTTACTTATTTTTCTAAATTTACATTAGAAAAAGCAAATTTTGAACTTCTTGATTTCCTCAAGTTGTCGCCTGGTAAATAACTGTTTTTACTAATTCATATGGACTACTGTTATAGCAAGATAATATTCAGTGACAGGAGTTAATGAACGTCCCTACAAAAAAAAATATAAATACCATATCTGGAATAAGTAACAAGTGAAGGGTCATCACTAGCAGCTTAAAGAGTTCATATGTTACTTTACCCTTTTTGTGTAATAAAATTCATATTGGTGCATCTTTCATATATTCATCCAGATATATGTGACAGTGCCTGCTCTTCTACGCTCACTGACACATTTCCAGAATTTCCTCCCTAGTTTCTCCATTTTTCAAAATTTAATTTAAAATGTTTCTAGGTTTCACAGACAATAGGAAAATTATCTACAATTTGAGAAGTATCCAGGCATAAAATGCTTGGGTACAATGTTGGACTTTCTTTTTTCTGCACTAAAACAGAGAGGTGCATTGGCACAGTTCTCTGTAGCATTTTTAAATATCCAAAATACAAGGAGCAAAAGTACTTTTCCAAGAAACACCCAACCCTCCAACTTCTGCAACTCTAGCCTCACTCACGGTGCTACTGCAAAAAGTTTTAGCACGATCAGTGGATTGAAAACTTCTAAAATTGGCTGGAAATACCATATAATCCTGTTCCCAGTTTAATGGAAAAGGGAAGCACTGAAGAGATTGTCCAAACTGTATTCAGTGAAGGTCTTTCACAGTTAGAGAGCGGATCCTTGGCAACAGACTGCATTTCTCAAACAGAGAGAAAGAAAATGGGTTTTCATTCTCTAAATGCTTAGATGATAAAGATATTCAGTGTATTTGAAATTAGCTCCTGAAAGTATTTTGCCCTACAAGTCAGTAGAACTCCACAGAAGTTTTTGTTGCTGCACAGTGAGGTGCCATAACAATGTTTATTGTCTTCCAGTTTAGTATGCGTTCTTTCTCTCAATGTGAAATATTATGAGACAGCAGTGGGCTCATTTTATCTGGGCTATCCTGCAGTTGCCTTCTGATTCTCGTTTTATTGGCTATGCAGAGAAGATGCCATTTAAAACTTTAATTGCCAGAGAGGGTTGTGAAATATTCACAGAGATTTACTGCCTTCCCTTTGTGATGTACCTTCACAGCAAAGTGACCCTGGTGGTTAGGAAGCATATTGTATAAATGGCAATTTAATGAGGGCTTGGAGACTATGAGGTCCCCAAAGAACACTTCATTTTGAAATTTTCTTGTTATGGAGTATTTTATGAAGAAATCCTGGCAAGAATTCCAATGAAGATAACCTGTGTCTTTAGCCAGAGACATTGTAAAAAATGGAACAAAATTCTTAGTTAATACTTTAAACGCTGGCAAATTGCATATCCTTGAAGTCCAATCTTACTGTTTCACTAAACTGATGAAGAGAGGCACTGACATGAAAAAATATCTCCATTTTTAAGATGTAAACAGCCCGCATATTTTTTGAGTTATTGGCAAGACATCTAATCACAGTATTCATGATTCACAGTACGAATAATCATTCAGAACATAACAAGTATGTTGATAGCTTTTCTGTTTTCAAGAATGGCATAATGCATAGTAGATGTATTACATACTTTAATACATGAATTTTCTTTTAAAATTTGAATTCTGTTGCTAATCTACTGCATTTTCTGCAAGACAGCTAAACTGCTTTATTCATTTTATTGCTTGTTAACTTTGAAACATAAAAATGACCATTTATATGTTAATATTGAGTATTTCACTACTAATCATTTTTAGGAAGAACATGCTGTAGTATGCTCGGGTCCAGTCCTGTATTGATTCCAGTTTACTGAGGTGTTAAACTCCTGTGGTCCTTTTAAAACAACTTCTATTGTGAGTTAAGCCCAGGAGGTAGCTAAGCCCCACACAGCCACTCACTCCTGCCCTACAGTGGGAAGATGAAGAGAAGTATAAGGGTAAAAAAAACCAGCTTGTGTAATAGGCAAAGCAAAAAGGTACACGAAAAAGCAAAGCAAAATAAGGGATTCATTCACTACATCTCATCAGCAAGCAGATGTTTAGCCATTTCCAAAGAAAGCAGGGCTTTATCCATGTGTAATGGTTACTGGTGAAGACAAAAGTGATAACTCCAAAAGTCTCTTACTTCCTCTTTCTTTTCCCTGGCTTTTATTGTTGGGCATGAAATCATATGATAAGGAATAACCCTTTGGTCAGCTGGGGTTAGCTGTCCTGGCTGTATCTCCTCGCAGTTTCTTGTGCACCCCAGCCTACTCGCTGGCAAGCTTTATACACTAACCAATTATATATACTAGTATAAAAGAAATCTGCTTCTGAAATGAGGGTCACGAGAGGTTCTTCAAAGAAAGGGAATGATGTTATAGTAAGTGACACTATATGCCATGTACTCTGAATTTATTAAAGCTTGTAACAGGCTGTCACTCATAGTATTTGATCATTAGTGTCACAGAAACTACCTTGAAAACTCAGTGAGAGAATGAAATGTTCAACATAATTTGAAAGGTTAAATGACAAAGTTGTGTCCAAAATGAAGTATACTGTATAAGAAAACCAAATAGTTGTTTCATAAAGATTTTTAGCCTTTGACACTTCGTGACCAAGGCCCTGGAGAACAGGTGTCCCTTTCAGCTGCTGACAAATCCTCAGACTAAGTCAGGTCACTTCAATAGTCCTTTCACTTTGTTTTTGAGATAGTGATGATTGAAGATTCAAGCAAGCATCACCAGAGGTGAGAACCTGATTGGGCCCAGAAGACTCGAATTCTGGCCAAAAACTGAAAGTATGCAGTGCCCAAAAAAACCCACACCAACCTACAAAAAGCCAACCAAATTAAAATAGCTGCTGTCGCTGTCTCTGTAAGACACTACATACACAAGTAAGACCAGTGAGTGCATAGACATTTCTATTGAAAAATTAAATTCTTTGGTGGACTGGGTGCACAAAATTCAACAGAATAATCATAATTTCTAATGACAGCTACAAATGAAGTAAATAAATGATTTGTCAAAACGTCATTGCAAGGAGTGACAAAAAACTTCGTTTACCCTTGCTCCCTCTCAGAATCCTCAAGCATATGCACCAGAAAAATGGTGCTGCTGCTCTTGCACATTGTTTCCTCAGCAGGTCAGGAGCTTGCTCCTGCCTGTCACAGCAGCGGTGTGGCAGGCTCACATCGTAGCTGGAAGCAATCCCAGATGGCCGGCCCACAGCCTGCTCACACCCGGCAGGCCCATGAGGGGCAGGAACTGGGACCAGCTCTCCCTCACAAGCCCCTGCAGCAGCCTGCCTTCCCAGCCCTCTCTCACCTCAGTCTCCACCTGGTATGAGGCTGGCTCCCTAGGGATTCTCATATGCAATACTGGAGTCAACACCCCTCAGTAATGCTGGAGGTTCCCTCATGAGGATCCTCCATGCTGCCCACAGGCTGCAGCCCCTCAGGAACTGGCTGAGTGGGGAGGGGGTAGGCCTGGCAGGAGAGCTGCCGCTGGCCTCTGACGGCAGCTTATGTGGGAACTGTGTCTGGGTGCAAAACGTGGTGCACGAGGGAGGCAGGTGGTGCAGCAGTCAGCAAAAAATAACCCTGCACAATTATGCCTTTGGGAACTGTCTGTTCAAAGCAGCTCTGGAGAAAAGGACACGTGTCCCAGGAGGCAGCAAACGGTATGTGAGCCAGCAGTGCACCCTGGCAGCAAGTCCAGCAAAGTGACCCTTCTACTCTGCATTTGAGAATATGAGGCCTGTGTCCTGGTTTGGGCTCCTTGAGCCACAGAGCAACATGTTGAGTCTCCAAACATAACCAACAACTCCATTCTTCATTTCTTCCTCAAAGGTGTTTTTTGATCATTGATACCCTATCCCAAGACCAGCCTTGGTTAGGGGCAGACAAGGGGTCTGCAGTGGCAGACCTGACAGGATGGTAAGATACCACATTGTGAATGCAGCAGTGGCAGCTGCAGGTGCAGCCTGTTGTCTCCAGGAGCTCTGAAAAGAGTTTGGCTTCTTGTGGCTGTTTTCAAGACTTGCTGGTGCAGGAATGTGGCACATGAGGGCAGGCAGATGGTCGGTGTGCCATGCTGAAGGGTGCTTGCATTAAGTAGGCACAGCAGATTATGGAATATGTTCCCAGCTGGCAATGCTCCAAGTGCTATGCAGTGTCGATATAACAAGTGGATTTTAGAAAAGGGCTAGCCATGAGTGAGGAGGATGCACACTGCTCCAGATTAATTGGACCAATAATTCAGCAATTACTCCCTGAAGCGGATCACAAGAACAATAATAGATGCAGACTAAAGGGTGCAAAACTGATTCATCTAGCTATGGCCTAGCTGAGATTGATTAATCCTTCATTTCTGTTATGTCTTCTAAAATATCTTTAGACAATTTTCTAAAAATGTCTTTAGATCTTTTGGAAGAGCGTATTTTGATTCAAACTCCAGATTGTAACTAAATATTTTACATCCCTTTTTTCAGTTCGGGTAAAAATAAATTAGAGTCAATGTTAACAACATCAGCCTGACTTGAATGTCTTCTTTCCCAGTGTATCAACAGTTGTCAAAATTATGATCAAATCTTTTAATAACCTCATATTGAATTTCAGTGATATATTTAATCCAGATTGAAATTAAAATTAATTTTGGATTATATACTACCATTTTCAGAAATAAATCAATTTTATTTGAGGGCTATATTTCATGTCCCTGAATATCACATGGAGAAGCATAAAACATGACCTGTATAAACAATGATTTTATTCATTTAGACCAATTAACATAGTTAATACTCATGTCATATTTAGTAAAGGCACTAAAGAAAGCATCAATGCCAAGAAGTGAAGGGAAAGGTAGAATTGGAGGTTTGCCCTGACTAGTGACAATATATGAGATTATTTTCTTAAGAATGTATCATTACAGCAGTCATAATTAAAAAGATATTATCATGAAAATTAAAAAGATACATGTTTTTTCCATTTTGAGGAAGAGGACAGAGGATATTTGGCTAGATATTGGAACTGCCGATTGGAAAGCATTATTTGAAACCTTATATTTTTAAAGATGTTTAGCCTAATTTAAACTTCAAATCCTGTGTGTCAGATACAATGAAATTGCTAAAAACAATTATTTTTCAAAATCCAGTCACTGAAGTAAAGCATCAGAATTAAGAGATACGAATGAGACAAAGGTCACCCAGAACTGGCTCAGCAGACTAGTTTTCTCATTCTGGATAAATAATCTGAATAGATTTATCTAAGAATGAAGAATAATTCTATTTGAGTCTTCTTTGAGGTCTTTGAATGACAAGGGAAATTTAGCTTTGCAAGTGTGCATTAGATTATTACTCAATATCACTCAATACACAGATTTTTTCCAGTTAGAAACAATGCTCAAGTATTTATATATTATTAGCAGTGTCAAAGCAATTAGCTTTTTTCTTATATCTTGAAAGATAGGAGGATATATAAATCAACCTGGTCACGTATTACTAAGTGTTGTCAGCAATATTTCACCTTAGCTGGAAAACATACTTCATTCAACCAGAGACATATGAATGAAGCAAGAAAAAATCACATGAATTTAAGGTATTTTGACTTAAGGACTGGGAAGAGTAGGTATTTTCAACACAATGAATCAAGCTCAGAACCACAAAATTTCAGTATTAAGAGTTTTGGTGACCCTGGTAGATTTTAATTAATTAAGTCATAGAATAAAAGTAATGCATAAAAACTTGTGTTAGGTGACGGTTTTTTTCATATCTGGAAATACAGAACTGAAATTTGAGCCCATTCTTGGAGTTTGGATTGAGAAGTAAATACTACTGAAGAATATGATTTTAATTTCAAGAATCTTAAAGGCTCAGTTCACCATTAACCACACAAAGCAGGTTATGATTTAAGATTAGATTTCTAGCAACTATTAGTTTATTTTAGACTTTAAAATTGTCCTTTGGTCTACAACAGACATAGTACATCCTGTTGATTGAGAACTAATATTGTGGCATGGCCTTTGAAGTATCAGTATATCAGCAGATGAGAATATCTCTTGCAACACACTGAGCTTTAGGATGGTTAGTCTGAGCACTTCAAAACAAAAATCTTGCTTATTAAAAGTCTTTAATGCTAAGAAAGTTTCTTAGTATAGAGCTTTTGAATTATAGAGATAGTACCTTTTATGGCTTGTTTTGTTAAAATTCTTTGTAGGTTCTATTTTAGAATTTAAAATACTCGTGCTTTATGCTGCTTGTATGTAAAGACTCCTTTTTTTCTTTCATTTTTTTCGTCCATGCAGTGGATAAGAGTGCAAGTATCACAGATTTTCCGACAGAGATAATATTCAGCCCACTAAGCAGCTTTTCTATTCAAAACTAGAAGAAATAAAGTTTCAGGGCTAAAAAGATGCTTTGCAACTTGATTTTGTTCCCTGCTTCAGTTTGTCCTCTAACCTTGGAATGTCTTGATCTCTCTCTGTTCCTGTCAAATGCCATAGGATATCACACAGAAAAACTAACACAAACTGTTACTGTAGCTCCTCTTGAGTTTTTCTATGTGTGTGCATCATAATGCTTCACCTCCATCGGGACTTTAGATAGCAATTTGTCTGTGAAGTCTCTTGTGATTTAGCAACTACCACATGGATTTCTATTCCACTTCAAAAACTGCATCTGTATAGAAATGTATGTGGGTCATACATATGTGCATATATGTACCCAAACATGGATACATTCTGGAAAATAAATCCCCTGAGACTTTAATGACACTTAGCTCAATCCTAGTTTCTTCCTATCTCTCTGGAGAAGGGATTAAAACATATATATATTCTCATTTTTGTAAGAATATTGGAGTTCTATATCCTTTTTATTAATGTATAAGCACTTCTAGTATGCCCAGAACTACTTGCAAAAATATAGAGACCACACTTCTGAAATTCTTGTGATCCGGAAATACACATTGGAGGTAACAGAAGCAGAGGAGAAGAAAGAGAACAAAATTGGAATGGCTTTATTTCATTTAATATGTAAAAGATTGAATGGGAAAGCAAGCTAACTAATAAAGGCTCCATGTAGCTAAAAGACAAACTGAAATAATTCCCTGGTCTGACTCAGCTATTATCAAAAGTAAATAGTTTTTACAAAGTGTTTTCAAAGTGTAAAAGGTGAGGGAAAACCTAGGGAAACATGGGGACTCTGTAGATGGAATTACATGGAAGAACTGTATTGAAGAAAAAACATTAAATGATATAGTGTCTTCTATTTTTTTGGAAGTGTAAAGATATGAGAAGACTTAATTGCAGCAAAATGCATAGTAGAGGTAGGGACAGTAAATTTTGATATTGTTACTAATGGAGAGTCCATGGAGGTGTTGGCCTAGAGAAGGCATGGCATTGCAAGTGATTGGAGGAAAATCAGTAAAGAGAGATTTTGAACTTTGTACTTTTTCAGTACTTTTACCACAGTAAGTCCTATAAAGCTTGCATCAAAAAATACATCTATGGTTCTCACAGCTTAACTACAGATGCAAATAAAATACTTGAAAAGGTTTTCTAAAAACAACCACACAATACCTTCCTTCTATGTTACAGATTTCTTAAAATTTCCCTGATTTTAAAAACTGGTTTGCTATATTTTGCAAACTTTTACTGCAGTTCTTAGTGCATTTAGCAAAACTCCACTGTCAAAATGCAAGTGTACTTCACAATAAGCAAACAATTCCAACACAAACAATTTTGGTGACATTTGTTCCCCAAAGTTTTACTCTATTGCTTCTCAGCATGAAACATGTATTGATTCTGGCCTCAAGAGCTGCTTTCCATTCTTCCTCCATTTTAGCAGGTGATAAATCAAAGGTGACAAAGTAGAAGTTAACAAGTGAGACTCAAGAGGCAGGGGTAAGCTAGTCCCTTCCAGCTGGCTGGAAAAAAACAGGTTCCAAACAACTAAATATCAGACTTAAGAAAGTTACTTGGTGTTAAGAAGAAGATTACAAGAGAATTTGGCGCTTTCCAGTTGTCATGTTTTCTCAAGAAAAGAGTTTCTTTGTGAATAGTTTGAATTTTTTTTCCTCTGATTTACTTCTGTTTGAAAGTCTTTCCGTTCGGTCTTTTAAGAGTTTCTATTCAGTATCTGTATCTTTTTATCACAGCACATTAATAAAGACATGAAAATGACTTATCTTATTCTAACCTTTTCCTCTGTCTCCTACTGGAGTTCTAATGAGTTGTCCATCAGAGAACTGTCTGAAGTTGCCTTTTTAATTCCTGGAAAAACAGAAGAAGTGGTAAATAAGTGCTATACATTTTCTGACTTTGCATTCAACAGAAATTGTTCCACAGAATCCCTCCTGGCAAGGTTTCTTCTTTGCATTTATTCTTTCAAATCTTTGGCTTTCAATGAAGTAGTTTCTTGCTCCTTCTTAGCAGTTTGTTTCTGGGGCTGTGCTCCCTCTGGCATAATTCCCACAGTATTATTTTAATCACCTATGCACCTTAAAAGTTTGTGACCTACCTTTCCCTTTTACCTTCTGTCTCATAATTCCCGAGCTAAAATTCCCACTGTTTTTTTTCCTATTGACTTTAATCTCCAGGCCAGTATGTACACCTCATGAAAGGAGTTTCATTTTCAAATTTACCGGGTTTTGATTCTGTCTGTGTTTAATCCTCATGGGCTTTCTGCCATTACGAGTTAGTTATTGTAAAATGGGCCTATGTGTTTTTTATTTACATATTTTAAAAGACCTGGTGGAAGTGCCCAACAAGAAAAGACTAAATACCTTGGTTAAAGATAGTTTTCAGAAACCTGTTTTGTGACTGTACAGATTAATAGAAAAAGTTAATTATAAGATTGAGTTGCTCGTGTCTGTGAAAAACAGGAAATTCTTCCTGGTCTGATCTTAACTGTGAAGAAAAGAAACTACATTAATCATTCATTTCCTTCAGGTTCCTAGATTGTTAAGGGATTAAACCTCTTTCAAATAAATTTCACTATCAAAAGCACAGTGTACTTGATGTAAAATGAGTCTTTGCATGTTGCTACAACCATTGACTACGGGCAAGAAAGGGAGAATTCAGGACTTGGCAAGGTTCTATTTTTCTTAAATATTTTATCTTGCCTAAGTTTTGTACCCATATTCCTGCTCTGGAACAGAGTATTTTATATTATACCTTTATAATGAACGCTAGTAAAATTAGCATTGCTCTGGAGCCCAAGAGAGAGGTTTTCTCTTCCTTGACATTATTACCATTCCTGAAAATCTTGGAAATTTATTTCACAAGTCTGTGCCTCTGTTTCCTCAAAAGAACAGGACAGTTCTTTTAGAAAATAGTTTGAGTTCTACCAGTTAAGAGTACTTGGTGATGTGTTTTATTTTAAAAGGATATATTACTTATATCATATAAAATAAAATTTTACTCATAACTAGAATGGAGCTGCTAATACAGTGAAAGATGAAACCGTGCAACAGCACATAGTAACTTCATGAATACTTCAATCTAGGAATTGAGAAATTAAAACTATTAAGGGAATTTAGAGAGACAAAACAGAATTACATGTTTGCAGTTTATCTTTCTAATTATGACTAAAAAATCAAACCCAGCTCCCTAATCTATGAGATTTTGATTTGAGAACAGGGGGAGAAATGAAAACAGCTGCAGTTGTAGTGTATTAGTATTGGTAGTTCTATTCAAACAGAGGAGAGAGATTTTTAAGCAAAGAATCACATCGAGTTTACAGAAAATAACAGAACAGTACTCTGCAATGGATAGGCCAGATTTCTTGCGGAACCTCTTGACACTTTTGTACTGTTGCTTCTCAAACATTGTGCATGACAAGGGGGCTCATATCCAACTGTAAGCTTCAAGACCTAAATTCCCTGCCACAGAAGAAATTCTTTCAGCTTATTGTGTTGCTTTTTGCCATGAAATAAGACATCAAATTAAACAGAAATAATAAAATTGTTGTCTCCTGCAGCACATAATTTAGCCAGGGTTCAGTAGCTAGCTCTTTTTGTACTACTATCCGTCTGGAATTTCCACACACATACATTCTTTCTGCTTTGAATTTTTGTGAAAGGAAGAAGAGAAAATTCATCATTTCTCTGAGATGTTTCCATGTCAGGCAGCTAAACGAAGGCAGAGCTTTGACTAAGCTACCTGTCCTTCAGAAACCAAAGTATAGGTCTACTCTGCATGCACTGAACCTACAGTCACCACACTGAGGTCTGGGCTAAAGGTCTTACTGTGGAAATAGTATACATTGTCCACTTACTTGTTTGCACTGAAATTTTAGGACAAAAATATAGACCTGTAATCAAAACTGTGGCAAGGTCTTAAAAATATTCTCAGAAAGGGGATTCTTTTTCTGTTGCCTATAGAACGAGATTATTTGGGTTTACTAGATGAATCAGGTTGTGTGTCCCTGATACGAGATATTCTTTTTCTTAAACTGCGATGCAATTATGTAATGGATGATTTGTTTTATACTGGTAATTGCAGCTAATTCATGTAACAGGGAGGTTAACTACAGAAGTGAATTCATCATCATCTCCTGGGTTTCACACCCAGTACATGGCAGTGTCATTACTCTGATCTAACATGTTTTGCTACTTGTACTGAATACACACTTCTGTAGTCACAAGGTTAATTGCCTGGTTTACAATTTTTATCACTGTAATTGCAGAGTAATTATGCTGTGTTCAGTAGACTAACAATAAATTTTAAAGGTAACAAAAATAAAAGTTTAGTATAATGAAAGTCTCATAAAGTTGGCTGTTCTAAAGAAATAACTACAGTCTTAGAATAGTAGTTTAGGACTTGGGATGCAGTATTTGTCAAATCCAGAGCACTCCCTTATTTTTGCTTAAAGACCCAATCCTGTCACATATATATCCTTCTCAAGCCTTATTTAGAGCTCCTTTTTCATGATAGGGTTGACTTTTCTGGGGTGTCTCTTGTGAAGTAACATGGGAAGCATCCAGCCCAGACTCTTTCTGGCAGCTGTTGCCAGGGGAGTCTTGTTTACTTCAAGCAAAACGAGACAGTGTACAGAATGAAATACAGGTGGCACAATTTTTTTCCTTGACAGAAGTAAAGCAAAGTGGACCTAGAAATATTCCTGACTTAGGAGACGTATCCAGCTCTTCTTACTTAAAGGGAGGCAGATGTAGTATAAAGAACTTTACCTAAGGAAGAGGAAATACATATGAAAGTAGTGGAATAAGTAGTGGAATGTAACGGGGACATTAGTATCCCTCACAAAACTATTATCATGTATCACCTATTAATTTCTTTTTAAAAATAACAGAAATATCAATTTGTTGAAGAGAGATTCCCAAACCCCCAGACCCTTACATTATGCCATTGGTCTGCATCTTCTTAAGTGAATTCCCAGTATTCCAGTATCATCAACCGGAGTATTTATTTGATCTCTGTGTGTTTGTGCATATTTGGCAGCTGCTAAATGCGTTTGGCACTTTTACCCACAAGCACCAGAGGAAAGTTGAACCCTCGGTTAATTGACATGGTGACAATTATAAAAGTGCTGTTCTTGTGGAGAAAAGAGATAGTTTGATTTAAAGACAATTAAAGCCCTGATCGAGCTGGGACCCATCCTCCTTTATATTCATTATTTAGATACTAAGTTGGCAATGATTACTGTCTTTAGCAGAGGAAGAAAAAAGAGAAAAGAAACCACCTGTGCAGAAGAAAGGAAGTTTGTTAATTGAGCTTGAGGAAGTAGTAGAGCAATCTGGACAGTAGAATCACTAGTGATTACAGGAACAAATTATGTCAATTCAAGTGGCATGTCAGCCTTCATTAATTCCAGTGCACTATCAATATGCTAACTACAAAATTCTTTAGCCTGTGGAATGACCCTGATGGATCATAAAGCTTTTGTCTTCCTGGCATTATGTTTCTATACAAAACCCTCCAGCTACAGATCCACACATTCTCACAGATGGGCAAGACACACATTAACAGAGAGAGAGATTTCAGCTGTCACTGAGTGAGTTGCATTTCCAAAGCTGGTTGCAACTGTGTGGTGTGTGATTGTTTAGTTACTATTCATAAGAGCAACATCTACAGATTTTGTTGCTCTTTTTAGAAACAACAATTTTTCAGGAGAATCAGGAAGAATATCCATAGTTCTTTCACAGTCAGAAAACAGATTGATTAATTTTATCTAATTCTGAAAGTAGTTGAACATGGTGGATGGGCTGGCTTGATTTCAAGGTGTAAAGTTTGTGTTCCATCTAGCAGAATTAGGTAATGGATGGGAACTGAAGACAGTGGAGAAAATGAAAAGGTAAAAACTAAGCATCTAAGGAAATAAAAAGGCAAAAAATAACTTGATCTAGGAGATAATTTGAAAAAGAAATTTAAATAATAAATAGAGTAGATGGTATGCATAAATCAGTCTCTATTTTTAGGTGTAGTACAAATACATCAAAGTCAGGACAAAACTGTTTAGGTAAATTTAATATATAGCCAGCCTACTCAAGTTCTACCTTGTCTGTGGGGATTAAAAAAGTCCTAATAGTTCTTTCACCAGGAGAATGCAGTGACAGAAGGTGTCTCTAACACTAAATTACTTCAGAAACCTGTTTAAATATGCTCATTTACAGTACCCTGGGCTGCTGTGCAGTCCTTCTGCTTCCTACAGAATCCTGCAGATATGTATAAAATGCTCTGAGTCAACTTCTCACCCCTCTTCCAGTGACTGCAGGAAAATCAGGTAGGCATCTGCCATGAATGGAAGAATGTCCCATGACAGAGGAACATTCTTTCATGCCTTAAAACCAAAATAACCAAAATAAACCCAGAAGAAGGCAGGGAAGCCTATTGTTGTTAACCTATGCCAGGTCATAGGGCTTCTACAAGGATCAGACCCAATTCAGGCATAAAAACAGATGTCAGAGTACTTTTCTTTCTTCACTTTCCGTTTGGTATAACTAAAATTTCTGACCAACTAATACTTAAGAGCCCAAATGACATTTTAAATTGATGACAAGACATCCAAGAGCAGATTTCAGACTGTGGAACCAAACTACAGGATTAGGTGGATTTAAAAAAAATAAATACTACAAATAAACAGTAAAGAGATAATACATGTAAAAAGGGCTCACATCTAAAAAGAGAACAGCACAAGGTTGTGATGGCAGTGTTAGGGAATCCCACAGATTAGACACTTTTCCTTCCACTCTGTCCCCTATCTAAAGATACACTGAAGAAATGTCTAAGAAGAAGGAAAATGGGGCAAGGATTGCATAAAGGGGGAATGGAGCCTGAGAGATGGAGCATACCCATGGAGATTTAACCAAAGGAAATGAATGAAAGCCTCCAAAAGGGTAGTGAAAAGTAGATCACTAGCAGTAACACTTGCAGATGAATTTTTGAAAATGAAAACAATCTAGTTGGCAAAGAAAAAAATTATTATCAGTTCTTAGAATAAATTATTTTCTGTGCTTGCCACTACTTCGGTTGTACAGTTTCAAATATCATAAGAATCTTCTGAAAACATCCATTTTTTACATTTAGAAGTCATGTTAAAATAAACACACTTCAGCTTGACAGGCACTCCCATTCTCTCCCCACCTTGTTTTGTGCAATTCTGCCATTCCTTTACTGCAATCCATCTGTGAGAAAAAAATCCTTTTTTTTGTGGTAATTTGTATTTTACTTGTGTCAGAGACCCTTACCATGCTGTGCTCTTTTTTTGGTGTATTTATTAAGAAATTACAGTGCTTCACTAAGTAAATAAGAAGACAAGATAAAGATAGAAAGACAGAAAGATAGAAAGAAAGATAGAAAGATAAGATATAAAGATATAAAGATAAATACAGCAAGTATACTTTACTCTGGTGTCTCAAATGCTATTTTCATTTTTGAATTTAAAACCAGAAAACATTAACCACTGCAGTTTCCTTATTGTGATTATTTTGTAGTGAATACAGTAGAACTGAATCTTCATTTTTGAGCCATTTTTAACACCCCTGTGAGGACAGTCAGAACTAGATTTTCAGCTCTTTTGTCTTTCCACAATCCTACAATCAGTTTTAATTTTCTTAACACAGTTTAATACTAATTGAGATGACAGTACGTTTTTAGTAGAGCTGGTTGCAGTTTTGACTCAAATCATATCTTTCCGCATTTTAAGAGAAACTGGTTTAAAGCTTCTTACATAATATTTAGTGGGACAGAAAGGAGGCCAACCCTGTTAAACAATATCTTGGTTGTTCAGGTATTCAGTCACAATAATGAGACATGTTAAAATCTCAGTTTGCAAATCCTGGGCTTGCATTCCCTCTCGTGTATGACTCAGAGTAGTGAGTCAGTTTTGTACCCCAGTAAGTGCTAAATTATTTAGCACCACTGAAATAGCCCCATTAGGAGAGACTGAGAAAAGTAAAACATTTGTCTCCTTAAACCAAAAGGTCTGAGCTGGACGTGCAGAGCTTGAGTTTCAAGCTCCTTCTTTGGCTTCATTAAGCAGCATTCCTGTAGTGCTGCAGCCATTGTTGGTAACTAGTCTTTCTGTGTTATCCCACTTTCTTTTGTATACAGATGGGGGTGGTTTTTGATTAGAATTACGCAGTTTGTTTTCTCAGCCCCTTAATTTACTGTCTTTAAGGACATCCAGCAGGAAGTCCTGTGAAGGTTTGTGGGATACACTAGGTAGGGTATGGGCTTCATACCTTCCCTGAGCCAGCTGACTGCTGACACTGGAGGGTGTCAAATATGCTGCACATTCTACCAGTGTGTCCTTTCATCACTGAGTAGGGTGATCCTGCAGACACACCCTACCGTCAGAGATGAATGCTTGCTTGTTTAATGCACTTGGTGGATACATGGCTCAAGTGTCTCCTTTTACTGGATCCTATATAAGAAGGACCATTTCATGCCACGTGTTCTGCTTAGATGGCACCTTGTTTTGCACTGGACACAGTTAGGTCCCCTTGAAAGTAACAATTTTACTTATTCTTTGTCAAGATTGTCTTTGAATCAAGATCTAGATGTGGCCCTGTAACCCTACTAATATCTCTCTAAGCCAGTGAGTTCACATCATTGCATTAAGATTGCTAAATATGTCCATTCTAAGCCATCTCTGATGAATACCTTCATATTACTTCCAACGATATCATTTCCCTCTGTGGACCACAGAAAATGAGCCACCACTAAAAGCTGATTTAAAAAACCCCACTATTCCCTCAATTGAAAACCTTAAAGGCTTCCAGCAGCAGTGCTGTAGTTTCCCTAAAATCCTAATTACAGTGAATTAAATTACTAAAATGCTACTAATTACTTTTTAATTTCAAGAGAGATGTTTACAAAGCACAGTATAATGAGTAATACAGTACTTCAAATGATTACTAATGTTGCCATTTTGTCTGACTTAATCTCAATTAGTATAAATCACAATGTCATCATTGCTAATTGCTATTCCTTTTGAGCAAAATGCTAATTTCTCTTTACAATCATACAATTGCTGTTTGTTTTTCCCTTAAATTATTCCATTTAAGAGGCCCTGATAAAACGAGTGTTCAGAATATTTATTTTCTAGAGCTCAAGAAGAGGAAATCAGGAACTGAGGTTTTTAGGGTTTATTTTTCAGTAGTTTTGTCTTTTAAGTTCATTTTTTCGTATAATAATAAAAGCTTTCATCTCTCAAATGAATCATCAAGCAAAATGTAAATTCCTATCAAACTGTACTTTCAAGGGATTTTGCTTGGTTTACTGTCAGAAATTGACTTTATTATCCATCTCTGAAAGGAAGATTTGAATCCTTTTTCATGAGTAAAATGCTGTACGCCTAACTGTAGCTGTGTTCTTTCAAGGTTCTCATTGTACCTGTGAAAAGCTGAATATCAACAGAGAAAGTTAAAATTATTTGTCTAAGGTCAGAGAAGGTAAAAAGGGAGTTGCACAGCTGAAACCACCAGCTCATTATCCTTCTTGTGCTCTAAGCAGTAGTTGGTGCTCCTGCCCTCTATAAGTCTCTCAGAATTGGATGTCTAATGTTTGGGTCCCCTGAACAGGCATTGCATTACAATGCCAATGGATTTCTATTCTGGTGCTGTATAAGGGAATGGGGACAGGACACAGGACTTTGGTCCTGTTATCGTCACCATTGTTAAGTGAGATCAACTCCCAACCTTGAGCCAGCAGAAATTATTAAAGCTCCTTTTGTGTGCTTATGGCACTGGTCTCTCTTCTGGTGGGATCAGAATCAGTCATGTCGTGGCATTTCCTCACCTTTCTCTCTCTGTATCATTACGGAAATAATTTGATCAGCAGGGCCCGTTAAACTCAATGGAGCTGGAAAGAGGTTCTGGAGAGTGCCAGATTATGCTATTGCTTACTGTAAGACATCTTCATGCCTTTAGATCAAAATTAATACTCCAAGATCTAGTCCACTTTGCTACACTTATTACTAGAAATGTGTGTGAAAGATTCACCTCTCTATCCTGAGAGATGATGGAGCAGAATACATCCAATAAGCTTGTACACCTTTCAGCAGCCCTTTATTGAGAAATCTGTGAGAGGAGTCCTCTGGACTGTGCCCTTTCACTCCTGGTATAGACACACACAAGTCCTTGGAAAAGCTGGATGTTGTATAAGGCCCAGTATTTCTCTTTTATTAAGTAATTTCTTTTTCCCTACAGCAGTCATGGTATTTCTGCTGCTTGGAATGGATGCTTAGAGGTAAGTAACTGTCATAATTTTTAAGGCACAGTTCAGGTCACAACTCCTGTAACTCTGTCTTTCACTAATGAGCAAAGGATTCATATCTAATTTCCTCCATATTTATGTTTTCGGTAGAAAACATATCAATGAAAGTACAAGTAGTACATTTTCCCTATGGTTTGCTTCTAGACTCTGCATCATAGGTATTGTTAATATTGAAATTTCTGTCTTGAGAGGAGTGACAGGTCTGTAAAGCAGATTGTCCTACGGCATTTTTAAGAATTGATTTCCCAGTTAGCCCAAAGAAGAAACAAAAGGGATGAAAAGCACTTTGGTCATCTCTCTGTTCACCAACTGCTGATCCTAAATCACCAGGGCTGGTAGGATTTCCAAGACAATTGATGAGAGTTTTAATATAGGTTCCAGACAGGAGTGTATTTGGTTTTTTTTTTAATTCTGGATACAGAATAGCTGTATGCAGAACTTTGCTAGCTGCTGTCACAACCATGGTCATACAGGAGTCCTACTTTTAAAAAAAAGCTTTTGAGAGTCAAAACCCAGTATAGCCAGCTGATCCTTAGGTGTGAAGGAAAAAAAGAACTTCAGATTATGTCAACATGAGTACTCCTGCACCTCTGAAAATCAAAATTGTTAAAATTTAAGGCAGTACCCACTATTTTAAGTAATTACTTCAGAGAAATTCCAGTCTCAGATACAGAGTTTACAGATAGAGAGAGTTTTGTCACTCTCTTCAGTTTGAGCTGGCTGGGGAGCAAAGGGTGTTATAGCTGATCTACACTGCAATATTCTGTGCATTAAGCAGCCTTTTTTCCCTTCATGTAAAACTTTCCTTGTAAACTCAGTGAGTCACTGTGAAGGTAGAAAGCTTTATTTTTTTTCCCCAGCCCTCATTATGACACAGTCAAATTGCCCTTCAAGATATTTTTCCATGCTGGTGGCAGAACATCAACTTTCAGGCTAGCACAGGCAATACCAGATGGACTATGGAACTGTTGATGTAAAGAGCGGGATTTTAAAAAATTGCTGTGTCTAATCATTTCGCATTTTTCAAGTTTGCACAATAAATAGACTAATCAATCTTTTAAGAAAACATGCCCCAGAAAGAACTGCACTGCAGAATAAATAACACAGGTTTTATTAGCCTTGTATTCTACTTACTAATCACCTATCTGTAGCAAGCATCTGAAGGGCACAGCAGAGGTGACTAGTCACTCTCTTGAGATTCTCTACCTGCATTTTGATAGATTTTTTTCTCAGGTATTTTCACAGTTTGGGGGAGTGAGTGAACATCAAGAGATTAGAGAGAAAACTGCATATTGTTTTTATTTTGTTTTGCAAAAATGTTTCCCTCTCTACCAGTTTTCTTTTGAGCTTAAACCAAGTATGTAAACCTGGTATTCCTATGACAACACTGGCTGTATAATTGTTAGCAGAATAATCTTTTTTGTCTTTCTGTTTTCCCATTGTATCTGTCACTGGAAAACCCAAGTGTCATATAAAATTCAAATTTTATGTTGTATTTCTGTTTTCATATAGATGAGGAACTGGAATTGTTGGATTGCTGTGTGGTAAATACATACTCTTTGGTTCCTGCAGTAAAAACCCTGTTACGTTTGGATACAGATGAACTTTTTACATTGACCTACTTTGTAGCACTAAGTCATTTAACTAAGTCACTAGATTTTCATGTAAATGAGATATCAGAACACTGAACCTCACATAAAAAATATAGAACTCAAATGGTCTCCAAGTAAATGGCATTCAGCACAGGGACTCTGTTGCTGTTGAATACTAAAATGAAAAGGTCATTTCTCAAGGTCAAATCAGGACTAAGATCTGTATCCTAAATTCTGAAATTTTTTTGAATCTGGGTATATTGCTCATATTCAGCTCTAGCAGAAGATGTTCACTTATGAGACTTAACTTTTAGAAATCCCTGAAGATGTTGGAAGTATTAATGGCTTTGCAAGATACTGATACTGAAAGAAGGAGCAAGTAACCACCATATTATAGCAAAAGGAATGTTTTCCCAGGGAAACCTTTGTTTGAAACCAAACTCACAATGAATTAACCAAATGCAACTATCCCAGAAGTCTTTAGTTAGAATGCTTTCTATCTGGGTAGGAACAAAAAGGAAATCCATCAGATTTAGGAGGCAGGCAGATTCTTAAGAACAGAGTAGTATTTTCTGTGAACTGTGTTTCCATCTCAGTGATCCGTAAGACCTCTATATTGTACCTGTGAGAATTTCAGTGTAGACAGTAGCTTCAGTTCATAAAGGCAGCAAATCTGTCAAATATAGTCATTACATGGTTGCCTATGATAACGAGGATTAGATGAAATGAGCAAAGTCTGCCTTTTTCTTATCTTCGTAAGAAGAAGATATTGCCTCGACCATTTTGAAGATTCCCTGAAGGTTGGTGCAGCCTTGTGTCCTAGTTTCAGCTGGGATAGAGTTAATTTTCTTATTAATTTTCTTATTTCTTGTTTGCAGTGTATGCTCCCTATTGGAATTCACCACCCATGGGAACAGGGCTAACCTTATAACATTGCTGTGCTTTGTAACACTGGCTTATGATATGATAGAACTGCTGGTATTTGTACTCAGCATTGCTGTAGTCTCTGTACTTTGGGAGGTATCAGTCTGAAACCATTAATAGTTACACTTTTAACCTTTTCTCCTCAGCAGCCTAGCCAATGGAGGAGACATCTTACCACATCCTCCCCTTTTCCATCAGTTTAGTGGGAAAGGGGAAGAACCATTTGAGAACTTGGAAAATTTTGAATATCGCTGATATATTGAAACTAGCGTGGACCTGTTGCTAGGAACTAAGATGTTTGGCTGAATGAGTTCCAGAGCTTTTCTAAGGTTTAACAATTATTTAAGAATATCACCTAGAGATCTGCCCTAAGATGGGTAACTATGAGTGGTAGTGTGCAAGGGATAGAACAGGCAAGTGCTTAGGATGGGATGCCTTCAATTTTTTGGAACTCTACCCCTGGACAAGTGCAGAATCTGAAAAAGCTAGTAAAATATTTGGAAAAAAATGCTGTCACCCTGGCAATTCCAGAGAGACACAAATCACTGCAAGGTGCTGGGACCTGACCCATGCCCACTGAGCCCTGTTCAGCACTAATCAATACCCGCAAGGGGAAAACAAGGTGTCTGTATCTGAAAACACGGTGACGGACATTGCAGCTATTCCATCTCCTGGGACAGACATTGTGGCTACTCCAGCCCTGGTTACAGGCACTGCACTGAACCAGAGAACCAACCCATGCCAGTATCAATTGCCCTGATACACAAGAAGAAGTGGCCATGAAAGTCAGCTTGTTTAGTAGATGTGGATGAAGCAGGACTATCAGGGGAAAAGGAGGATGAGGCAGAACAAGAAGTTGATCTGATCTCTATTCCTGAGTGAGCTGAAAAAAGATTCCACTTGATCTCTATTCCTGAGTGAGCTGAAAAAATATTTCAGCCATAATCCAGGTGGGCACACTATTTATATATTCTATTTCCATTATTAAATGGTTCTTATCAAAACCCACAGGTTTTACCTTCTTTCTGATCATCCTCCCAGGATGGTGGGTGTGTGTGTCCACCAGAGAGTGAGTGGCTGTGTGGTACTTAGCTGCCATCTGAAGTTAAACCACAATGCCCTGCAAAATTCTAAGACTAGCATTGTTGAGACTGACAGCTGGTCTGAAGGCTTCACAGGTCTTAATTTGGACGTGGTTAGCTTCTATTCATGAGAAAAGCCTGAGAAAAAAAAAACCAATCAGTCTTTCCCATGAAAATATAGTATCAACAGAAGTAAGGAATTTAAACAATAAAAGGAGAAAAACAGCAACATATCTGCACCTGTTATTTTTTTGAATGCTTGAATGCTTATGCTATAGGTAACCAATAGTAGTATATTGTGGTTAGATAATAGCCAATGAATCTATTGTAGTTATTTAGCAGCCAATGAATACATAACACAAATGATAACATCCCTAAGTGTATAAAGAGAGGCCATTTTGTAAAATAAACACTTTTGCCTTCTGAATGGAGTTGGTGTACATGATTCGTGAGTGTCGCATCTGTCTCAACTGTGATGTAATATGAGATCAAGAAAGTCCCATTAGAACCCTACGATTTGCCGGTTTTATGGTGATGAACCCTAAGAAGGAAAATATACTATCATAATTAAGGAATTATGAAAATTAAATACTTGCAGAAATTCTGTTTCAGAATGACCTCTGAGAGGTTATAAAGTCCAGCTACTCATGTAAAGCCCTAGATCAGATTAGCAATGCCTTTGTTCAGCAGGGTCTTTAAAATCTCAAGGATGGAAATTACTCATCCTCTCTGGGTAGTTTCTCCCTGTGCAATCCAGCTTCCTGATGGCTTCTTTTCCCCCAGAGTCCATTCTAATAATGCATAAATGATTGGTAGCTTTTGCACCTCCTGATACTGGCTTTAGTGAGATGAATTGGGCTTCATTGTCTTTGGAACTAACCCTTCCATATCTCCACATCCCTCCTGAGGTGGAGAGCCAAAAGTAGCCACAGTGTTTCAGTTATGGCATTACCAATGCTGAGTGGAGAAATCTGATATTTTCCTCTGGTCTGCCTGCCATGCTGTCCCTATGTGTGATACGCATATAGTCCCTAATAGTTCCAAACAGTCCCCTAAAGTCCCCTAATCACATATGCTCCCCTCACAGTCTAGTGTGTGGTTTCCTTTACTCAGACAGGACTGCTGTGTTGATTGATATTTAACCCTACGTTCGCCATCAGCCCCACGTTCTTTTACAGCAGAGCTGATACTCAGGTAGTTGGTTCTCATCCCACAGTGATGCAGAGGGTTACACCGAACACAGAATTTTCCACTTTTCCTTCTTGAACTTCAAGAGATTTCTATTAGCACGATCCCTGTTTTATCAGGAAGTATGGATTGATTTTCCGCTTGTTATGCCAGCTTCTTCCCCTACCAGCTGGTAGCTCATTACTATTGGCATTCCTCAGGGGTTAGTACTGGAAATGAGAGTGTTTATCATCTTTTCTACTCATCTTGGTGATGAGATGGATGTACCGTCAGCATGTCTATGAATTGTGGGCAGTTGTTAATGCAATGGAGTGTAGAGCAGCTATTCGGAGACCTCAACACACTGGAGTCATGGGCTGACAGGAGTCACACAAAGTCCATAAAAAGCAAATGCAGGATCCTGTACATGAGGTATAAGCAATAGGCTATGTGACAAGTTGCTACAAAGCAGCTGTGCAGAAATGGGCAGAGGGTTGCTCATGAAGAACAGGCTGAGTGTGAGTTAAGGTGACTTAGACAAAGAAGGCCAGCCACATACCAAGTGGGTTTAGGAAGACTGTAGTTGGAGGGAAGGGATTATTCCCCTCTATTCAGCACATGTGGAACCACACTTGTATTACTATGTCCAATTTTTCCTTGTATTTAGTGGATGTCATGTGCACAAAGATTTTCCACATCACATGAGACTAACTGTTCCAGTCTGTTGAAGCAATGGGAGAATTAACAAGGCAGAACATCCAGATCGGCCTGCTAAACACATTTACACCCACTTTAACCCTGACTCTAACTCTCTGGTGCTGTTTCCCCAAAACAGCAGAAAGATCCCTCCAGACAGAGCCAAGGGCATGTTTTTGACATTGAATAACATGTTGTCAAGATGAATCTATTGCTGTTACTGGAAATTGCTCCTCAGTCAATATTAGGAGACATTAGTGTCATATCTCATCAGATAGTGTAGTTTCAGAAGCAGAGGGAGACAGACGTTACGTTTTAAGTCTTTATTTTAGTTTTATTTTAGTTCTGTCCTGCAGTGGGTGCAAGTGTTGATATCTAAAAAGACACAAATATTTTGCACTATGCTTTTTAGCCTACATAATAGTTGAGCCTTGAAGAATATTTTGCAATCCATTCTGACAAAACAAAATAGATGACCATATAAGTTCCCGTGTCTTGTGGGGTCTGTTAACTGGATGAACATTATTTCAATTACTACAACAGAAAATTCATCCATAGGAAACAGGAAAAATGGTCACTGGCACTCTTTAGCACCAGAATTCCTCTGGTCTACAGTGCTTCAGTATTTTAAGACAGATGGTTTAATTGGAAGGAGTAGCACAATCATGAACATTAAATACTTACAGGATGACTCCTATCATTTGATGGTTCTTGTTGGCTTGCTTTGCTCATTTGTTTCTTTGCTTGTTGTGATAAAGGGATAGTAGAAATGTCATGCAGGTGCAACAGAATGGATAACAAAGGCTCCTGATTTGCTTCTTCATTTCCCCAGTCACTAGAACATAACATTGAATAGGACTGACATTTTATTAGAACTAAGTTCTTTAATAAATGTTTGGAATTTATAAGTTCTTGTACAGCATCGTGTCACTGAACTATCAAATTTCAGGTTTCTTTCATTGCCACTGGCAATAGTTGCTATCTTATGTTGTAATGAGAGGTCATATTTCTCTGACTGACCACTCTTCATGTATAAGTATACACTGATACATGAGATTTTATCACCTGTTTTAGGTGTTCTGGTTATAAATGACAGAATTATTAATGTCTGTAAAATCAGTGAGTACCCTTTAAAATATAACCAGGGGAGGAGAATTAAAGGATTTGAAGCAGGTAGTTGTAGAGAGAGATAAGGTGTCCCCTGAGCCTCCTTTTCTCCAGCCTCAGCTCCCTTGGCTGTTCCTCATAACACTTGTGCTCCAGCCCCCTCACCATCTCCAGTGCACTTCTCTGGACACGCTCCAGCACCTCAATATCTTTCTTGTTGTGGGGGGCACAAAACTGGGCATCCAGCTCGAGGTGAGGCCTCACCAGTGCCAAGTACAGGGGGACAATCACTGCCCTGGTCCTGCTGGCCACAATATTCCTGATAAAGGCCAGGCTGCCATTGGCCTTCTTGGCCACCTTGGGCATACCCTGGCTCATGTTCAGCCAGCTGTCAACCAACATTCATAAACACCCTTAAAAACAATGAAACTGTTTTCTTTCCAAAAATCTTTCCTAGTAACAAAGTTAGGTGGACCATAGATGTTCTGAACAGTGGTAAAACCATGTGTCAGTCTTGCATGTAGCACTAATACTTCTAAAGGTCTGTACATAACTGAATGAAAAAAAATCTTTTTTATCTAAAAGTAAGTACTGTAGTGTATGAGATACACTTAGAGGACAGGGCCTTTGCAACATGTTTCTCTGTGCTAGAGTTTTATGGCTGTCACTAAAATGTCAGTCATTGATCCAGTGGCTGTATTATCTGAGATTCAATTACAGTGGATCAATGTTGGCTTTTTAACAATAACCTTTATATGATGCTGAACAGCACTGGAAACGAATCTTGCTCCACATACCTGGTACCAACTGACAGTGGTGGTACTGCTAACACATACAAATGAGAAAAGAATAAAACATTAAAGAATCAACTTCAAAATGGCTAAGAAACTTGGAGCACTAAACTCTGTCCCAAAGAAATAAAGGAAAAAAAGTAGAGTTCGAAAAGTTCTCAAACAATTTCCCATTATATTCCTTTCCATACATATATTCAATCACCCAGAGAAAGATCCTGATTTTAAATGGAAAACACCTCTGTTTATTCCCACAGACCTTGATGTTACACTGAAATTTTTTCTTCTAGCACTTTCCTCAGAAGAAGACTGATTACTCCAAGGAACACAATTCAGTATTTTCACACTGTTAGCTGCAGGTTTATTTCTTTCTTTATCTGACTGGAAAAATGAATCACAGCATTAAGACCTGCATTCAGTTTTTGTTGCAGGGTTGATGACTGATGACAGAAAAATGAATTCTTTTCTTTCAAAGAGGAATAGTTACAGGGTTTTACACTGGTCAGTTATGTCCACTTGTGATTTTGGGCACAGACTGTATGTTATCAACAGCCAGTACTGGAAACAAAGTCCTTATTTCAAGTTGCAGGCATTTAAGTATCATTGTGGTGAGAAATTGAAAGTTCTCACAGTTTCAGAGGCAACTTCACACAGGTTTAAAAGAGTAATGCCAGAATATATTGTTTTTTCCTGTTTTGTGGTTTTTACAAAGCCTTTATGGATATATTAATTTTTGTGCTTATCTTTATATATTAAAGTTTTCTACAATACATAAATAGGGTGTACTGTTCTTTCTTATTCTCATGTCCTGCTTTGTTCATCCCTGAATAGCTAAGGAAGATAAGAAATAGGAAAATCTGAAGAAAGAGAAGCATTTGTCATGAGAACCTCCCATATATTTTGGATTGTTTAATTTTGGAATTAAAAGATGTGTTATAGTGTCTTAATTTATTTGTATGTGTGTATTTATATATGCTATACTGTACGTTCAAGGCAAGGCTGCAACTGTTGCACACTCAAAGCCTTCTTCCTCTTGACTCTCACCCTTTGTGACTCATACTGACGTAACTTTGTTATAGAAATAGTAACTCTGCAGTCCCTTTTTACAATAATGATTAGATGCCTCAGAGGAAGATGATTAAAAAGTTTTCCGAAGTTTTTTATAATCAGGGCTCACTCTTCCTTTCTATCCCCTCCTATGGATGTTAAAACAAAGGCATCAAAACTATGCTGTTCTCTTTGTCTTAAATTACTCAATAATAAAAAAAAATAACATTTCATTATATGTCTCAAGCTGTACAGCTGTACCTGAGCACCCCTATAATACCTGAGATATATTAAAGATAATGTAAAATGAGGACTAAGTTAATAATGATGGTGGTGGGCAGGTGTCATCAGGATCAAAACACAATAGGATTTATGGCTAGTACGTCAGCCCTTGTGCTTCGGCAGAAATGTCTCCACCTTTTCTCACTGGTCTATCATTCAGCATCAGATTAAGATAGTACCCTCTGACTCTAAACATCTCCACAAATCAGGACACAGTGCTCAGTAAGTGCTTGTACACGCTTTCCCACAGAGTTGGAGAGTGACAGCAACCGCAGGTGAACATGTTTATGCAGGCTCAGGTTAAGGCTCTGTATTTACACAGAGGTGCCAGTGCATCGCATGGAAATAATTCTCTCTTGGTCTCTGAAATGTGCAGTAAATAAAAAAGGTAAAAGTGAACAACCCAGTGTATACAATAATTTTCAGGGAACGTGTTTTATGTAAATTTAGTGGTAGACTGAGACAAACTAGGGCAAATTACCCTTACTCTTTCATTCAAATTTTCTTTCACTTTCAGTAAAAAGTTGTGAAAGGCTTTTGTTGTTATGCAGGTACAGTACCTAGCTTTTGTGGGTGTAGTCATCAGTACAACTTTAAAATTGTTTTATTTGCCAGAGGAGTATCCGAGGGCTACAAATCAAGGATAGATTCATATTTTCTCACTTCACCCAGTTAAAGGGGATAAAAAAGACGGAGCAGAGAGTTTTCAAAGGCCTCCTTTGGGGTCTGTTCACCTCTGTGAGCATAACCTGGATTCCAGGATGATTTAAAGGTGCTTTCAGGTCCCCAGCCACAGAAGTCATAACTGAAAGGTCATGCAAGCCTCAACTGCAGAACCAAGTCTGTTATACATGGCATTCCTGGAGAGTGGGAAGTTTGAGCATCTTCTCCTCAGGCTTCAGAAAGTTCCACCTCAGACTCTCAGACTATTGGGAAAGCTACTTTGGGTAAGAAAATGCTGCATAAATGAGCTTGTTTGAGCTTTTTCCCGCCAAAAGGAAGAAAGATATGCCTCTGAATCCAAGGGGCAGGATCTCCTAGGGGTCTTTGTCTTAAATCATGCAGGTCACTCTTTCTCAGGAAGGAATAAATTAACCTCTTCCCTCTTTCAAGCACTCAAGTGAAGAGAAAACCTTTAATCTGGTTGGAAATCAACGTGATAACAGTGCTGTGTTTGAGAATACAGTCTTGACAGAAGTAAATACCAAATAACTACCGTGTACACAGAGTTCTCTCACTAAATTCAGACAGCTGAAATTCCACAAACAGACTTTACTGGTCTAAGTTTGGAATTGAGCCCAACATCTTTCCTCTCATCATACAAGTTACGAATTTGACAATAATGACCAGGATAACCAGCATTCACATTTTAACATTAATCTATCTTTTATAGATAGATAAATATCTTCTTTTTTCTACTGTACAGGCAAATGGGAGAGTTATATCTCTAAATGTCTAGTCTGAGACGTATGGCCTCAGCCAAAGTGACATTTAATTCAAGCATCATGCATCACTGACACTGCTCACAGAATGCAATGGTACTCAGTTTATGAAAAAGATGAACAGAGCAAGTCCTCTCATACTAGCTAATTCCCCAAACTGAGCTCATCTTTAAAAAAAAGAGAGAATAGCTGTGCCCTGGAGATTCCTGCGACCTTTAACAAATACACTAAAGACAAGTAAATGACTTCAAAGTAGTCACACTTAAGGCTACCAGATTCCAGCTATCTGCAAGAATGTTGATCTAATTAATAATTCAATTTCCTGTCTTACTCCCCATCTCTANAAGAATTATTCTAAATTGTTCATCTCTGGGTAAAATTTGCACTTTCGCTACTTACAGGTGGAGTACTCTCTTGTACTTCAAGAAGCCAAACTTGATGTGAAAAAATCAAATTTTGCTGACAGAAAGTTCTCAGGTTAACTTGGTCAAATCATTAAGCTTTTCTTGTAGAGAACATTGAGACAGAGATATCTTGTTTACTAAGCTCATCTTAGTAGGTATTGGTTTCAAAATTTCATAAGATCAAATGGATCTCAGTGACTGATCTGCTGCAAATGTACATCAAGAGTAGACCTACTTGCTTTTTACTTGTAAGTCTATCCAAACTACTTTGTACTTGTTGGCCTGTGGAATGTTTCTTTTCCTAATCATTAATTAATTAGGTCTAGAAATATCCCAGTTAAAAAATATTGACATTGAAAAAAAGGCGTTGCAAATACTTAGTGGGAGTTTCTACATCAATCTTGTAGAAAAACTACAAAGAATGTTAAGAGGAAAAGAAACACATGCACCCACACCTAAAATGAACAGTCTTCTGAAAAGATATATTTAGAACAGGTTTCTCTGGCTTCTGAGACACCACTTTCATTTTCACAGTGGAAGGAGAATTATGCTTTCTGCAGGCTCAGTGGAAAAGGGTGATGTCACTTGCAAGAGGCAGCATAAAACCAACAGTATTTACTCATCTTTGTGCCATGATTCAGCCTTCCTCCCAAATACACTTTGTTTTAAAACAAAGACAGAAACAATGCTGTGCGTACATCTTAAATCAGAGCTTCTTTATCCAAAACACACACAGTGTAAACTTCCTCTAGCCATTGGTAGGAAATCTCATGGATTTTCAAAAGCAGGTGAAAGAGAAATTATATGCATACCTAATTTTATTCACAGTACTTAATCAGGAGCTTTATTAAGTGAGGGATCCCTTTTTTGTAGTTCCCTTGGGCACAGTAGTGTGTTTCTGGGGATACTAATAAGGGTCAGAATGTATTTTCTTCATCAGATGTTCATAAATTATTTTCTCCCGCTTAGTGAAAACTGTGCATTCTTTATTATAGGAAAACACAGAGTTTTAAACTTACTATGACAAATGACATATCCTAACTTTTTCCTTGGAATGAACCATTAGGAGAACTGAACTTCAGCAACTGCCTCTCACATACTTGCTGTAACTTGAGAGATAAGAGATTTCATTCAAAAAAACTCATCTTGCCAATCAAAATATAGTCACTGGGGTCAAACACAAAAAGAGAAGAAATTGATGTGAGAGCCCAGAGTTCATCAGAAGTTATGTTTATAGCTGGATTCTTTTGACCTTGTTTGCTTACTCTATAAAATGCTTATATAAATACTTACTGCCCTTATGGAATGTTGTAAACTTCTACATTTGAAGAAGCTGTGATGTACTGCATCTGATTTCTTATTAATTTTAAAATTTAAATATGAATATCCAGCTCCTTTTGGAATGTGCAAACAGATATAGTTAGGTTATTCTTATCTACAGACCTTATGTGTAGTTGCTAACAAGTTATCTAACAAAGTTTACTTGCAAATGAGCATCAAGAAATTTGTATTTAAATTTCAAGACATGTTTCTTCTATTAAATGAGATTTTTTTAAATGCCTGATTTAATGGAAATGAATCAGTCAGACACATTCAGGATAATAGGAGCACTGCAATTACAAAGGCTGTGCAGAAATGTGGGGATTTTCAGCATAATCTAGATATTTCTTCCTCACCATCTATTTCCAGTTACAATATATTGTTGTAAATATATGCCATGTTTTTATGCTTTATTGCAGTTAATTTTTTGCAAAGAAACTTAGCTCCTAGAAATTGCTAATTTGCTATTAAAGGAGCAGTATTTTTACCAACATTTTCTACAAGATTTCGTGGAAGTTTGGTCTTACACTTATAAGCACAGGCTGCAAGTTTGAGATGGACACTTTTATGAGGCTTGGGAAAGGCCTTCAGTTCAGCAAGATTTGTGATTATAAGGAGAAGGGTTGAGGATTAGCAGGCAGGATTTCACACCATTTATTTACTAGAACTGAATGTACAAAAACAAGAACATATTTGCAAACTTTACCTGATAGTTCTTTTCCCAGTAGATTTAATTGAAATACCGATGCATTTTCAATGTGGAAAAAAACCAGCCAGTGGTATTGAACTGGTTGATTGTCAGTGATTGTCAGCCTCTACAGGTAATTAGACATATTTTGTACTTGCAGACACCAAACTGGGAAGAAAGTGCTAAGAAAACTCTAACAGAAGCAGTGACATTTGCCTCAGAAACACGCTGAAGTAGTTTTAGACACAACTCAGTCCCTTTTAGTTGCATCTTACAAAATAAGGAAAACACTGTTCATTTATTTATTCCTGAATATGTTTTGTTCTTGTTTTCAGTAAATAGACTTTCTTTAATCTGAGAAAGTTGCAAGTAGCAAATTCCGAATTTTTTGCTTTCCTTTGCTGTGACATGAGATTCTATGTCAGGCTTTGCTGGCAGAGGACACACTGCAACCACTTTTAAAATGCAAGGTTAAAGACTAGGGTTTGATGACATTTTTTCACAAGCAGTAAAATGAAGTCCCTATCTCCCAGAAACCACAGAATTCAGGTAAAGTTCTGCAAATATTTTCAGCTGAAATAAAAGGGGAAATTATATGAAAAATATGGAAGTATAAATTTCTTTCTAGATTGCTGAAATGCTTTGATGGTCATTTGACAATAAATCTTTTCAACAATTCTTTTATTGCAAAAATAATTTTCAAAATTACAAGCTATTTCCTGTTGGATAAGAAAAATGTCAGAAAGGTGACCTGAAGAAAACTGTCTACTTTATTTGGTAGATATTTTTTTCTGCAAATATTTCTACTCTACTCTATTTTTTTTGATTCATCATGAAGTGATTTTTTTCCCGAGCTTTTCAATTTGTCTCTTGCACCAAGTGCCATTATTGTCTGGCCAACATGGTATTCTCCTCCTGTGTTTAGAGAGCCTGTAAGAACACAGCCAAAGATGATGCTTCAAGGACAAACACAGCACTGTACCCAGAGGTACTTTTTAACATATCTGAGACAAAGACCACAGCATCTGGATTTCAGTTTCAGCTGCCCTTGGATTCTCTTCTCACAATTTTCTTCACACAATCACAAAAACTCATCAGAGTGCTGCACTGTGTTTTATACAGAAGAGACTGTTAAGCATTTTGTGATGCAAAGTACGGAAATTCATAATGTGATGAAAAGTCCTAAATACATAAATACAACACAAAGGAAAAAAGGGATTGCTCTTAAATCTTTTAATATTAAGAAACACACACTGAATGTTTTCCAAACTGTTAGGCTTCTACTGCTTTCTCTTTCTTGGTGTTTCCTCTTTCATTTCTGGCATACTGATACATTTTCAGATACCTCTATATTTACCATAGTCACATTTGTTATGCTAGGCTATAAGTTAGTTGTGCTAGGCTATAAGTTATTTCTTCTGCTGCTTTCAGCAATTCTCAAAAAATTTAATTTTTCCTCATTTTAGAATTAATACAAATCTGGTTTATGACTACTAATATTAATAACAATATTAAATCTTTTAAATGACTAAACAACTCTTTATAAGGAGAGTTGATATAGTAGAATTTCCTCTTGTTTAGGAGGAGATAATCTGAAACTATTTCTTCTTATGTATTCTGAAAGATTTTTGCTAACTTTTTTGCAGCAAAAATACAATAGCCAGACTAATTTTCAGTTGAAAACTGCTGTAAAATAAAAACATTTTAGACAATAAATCACTGGGTTCTGGAGTTGGATGTTTTGGTTTGTGTTAACTTTTTTTTAAATGAAAATATGAGGCAGGTATCATTCAAAAATACAATTTTTAAAGTAGAAAGTTTTACCAGCAAGTCTTTAATCATGTGCAAAAATACAATAAATTGTATTTTTGAGAGCAAAACACTAATGTATTCTTCCAAAAAAAGGCAAACCCTGAAGGGAGACTTCCCTAAATGTGTCCTTTTGTTATACCAGAGCACTAATAACCAGTAATAAACTTCCTGAAAAAGAATTCCCCTCACATTTAAGGGAAATTGTGTGAAAACGGAAAGAACCTAAATTTGTGTCTCACCTCTGAAACTCTTAAATTGTCTTCAATCAGGAATTTCGTGACTGTTCTTACCTCTTCTCAGAACCATCCCCAAATCTGAAGTGCAACACTAATAAACACCAGGAGCTCCTGAGACAGAAGTTTTTCTATGCTTAAATATGCCAAAAAGGAAAACGTATGTAATTAAGACAAGAAATCACGGAGAGGAAGAGGGGAAAATTAGCACATACAACCCTGATGGATAACTTCTCAAGAGCACATGCGGACTGTTCACTTCATCTGCAGAAATCTACAGATTTTGAATCTGAGCTGTAAAATATAATAATGCTAGCTCAAATATTCATTTTGGGTTCCTCTCCACTCACGTTTGCAATATATTACTTTTATTTTCTTGGATTATAGTGCTTTATAATACTATGTATTCCATTTTTTCCTCTTTCAAGAATTTCTATACAATTTAATGAGGAACAACATGGGGAATGTGATTTAGATGCCCTAATATAACCATTCCTGTTCTTCTAATAGTAAAGTCCTAAGAGCCAGTGTAGAACTTCTGAAAAGAAAACTACTTGAGTGAACAGCTTTGCCTTTGAGTGAATCTTTTTATTTGTGTGAGCTGTTAGATGTTGTTCCAAGCCCCTTTCCCTGCAGGATACAAGACTAAGAAGGATTACTCAATCTTCAAAACCTCACTGGCTCAGCTTATGACCCAGAATCCTCTAAATTCACTGAGAAAGCAGATGCTTCTGGGGTGCTTCAGGCCCAGTTTAAGTCTCTCTTGGTATTTTAGTTGGCAAAAATGCTGTCAAAGGTGAGCTCTACAACCAAAGAGGTGGTGGAAATATGAAATATTGCCAGAAGCTGACTGACCCAGAAGTCAGAAGTTATAGTTCGGCTAATTTCATGATGAAATATAAATTCCACAGTGTTTTTTTCTCGCATAGGAATCTCTGTGCCACTGAGACTTTTTTCAGAGTCAAGCAGCAGAGTGATGAAGCTCTCTTTGCATAAAAAATAGCATTGTCCTGTGATTTCAGTAAAAGTCAAGATTTTTGTTTCTTGGTTTGTAAAATCAGAGATAATCATATTCAATCAAATAAGAGTCTATCGACCATTAATGTTTTCAAAGTGATACTTTTCTAAAGAAGAAAAAAGTATCATTATTTTTAAAACTGCTGATTTCAGGGATGTTGCTTTCTTCTTTACTGAGATTTCTAGTGATTTCAACTTCTGTCTTTATTCTTGGTGAAAATGCTGGATCTGCCACAGAATTAAAATCACTTTTAAAAAAAACGTCTCCTCATTCTCTTTACTGGCAAAATACATTATCATTGGTAATATGCAATACTTTCTGATGCAGTTCTTATGATTACTTCTGTCAGGCCAAAAATTGCCCCTAAACAATGTTACAGGGCTTTTATAGCTGCTTTATGTATTGAATCACTCAGCACTCGCACTGGGACTTCAAGCTACTAGAACATGTACAGATCAGTGACAAACAAGTCTGCTCTAGTGTATCTAAGTACTGATTAGAAGGAAGTAAACTTTGGACAAAGCACATCTCATTCAGTGGCTGTAAGGTAGAAGCAAAACTCATATAATTTACCCACAAAGTTTGGGATCAAGCCAGAAATCACCCTTGCAAACCTGAATCATAGTCCCAATAGTACATCTGCTCTCACCTTTCACCTCACAACACCTGTCCATAAAGAGACAAAAAGTGGAATGTAAGTCTAGATGTCTACACACACAATAGAAACAGGCATTTTTTTAGTGGAGACCTCAACTGATTGCATTGTAAGATTGAATGTAAAGGTTTCTTTCCTACTCAATAGTGATTTCAGGTTTCTTTTATCTTCCTGAAGTAACTGTTACCCAATAACTGCACCCTCTAATGTTACCATAATTAATACAGATACAGAGAGAAAGAAAATGTTTAGTAGTTCCAGTTTAGGTGTTGGCTATGTTCCCCTACAATATTTTTGAATTTCATAAAAGCACCACATAATCCCTGTGCCTCACTTAGATTCCCTTTAGCATCTCCAAACAAGATTTGACTGCTTAAGTTTTGCTCTGATCCTCTGTGTACAGCTGAATTTCATCCTAGTGCAGGACTGTTGCTGACAAAACAATCTCCTCTGCTTTGTCCAATTTGGCTGCAAATGACTAAATCAATGTGACCTTCAGAAAAATCTCCTAGATGATTATTCTGTAGCCTTGACTGCCAATATGAAGCACTTCCCATTTACCAGAACTCTTCACTAAAAGCAATTCACTAATTGAACAACATTTCACTGTTGGGGAAACTGAGATAGTTCCTGATACAAGACAACACAGAGGGCAATATTCCAGAAGTTACTATGAAATTTAATATACTGTTACAGTCATACTCAGGCTGCCTGGTTCTGCCAGAACTTAGATTGTGCAAAATCCCATTTTTCTTCTTGGTTGCTATGCCACTCTGCAACTTTATATCCATTTTATTATTCTTAGCCTCTAACTCAGTTATGGCAGAAAGCTTTCGAAAGCTCTGAACTCTCAAAGACCTCAGGCCTGGCCTACAAACATACACATTTGATTATTTTTTAATGAATAGCCCCACTGCAAGTATAGAGATTCAGGGCATATTTAACATTACATTTAAAAAACTCATTGGAGTAAAAATGGATTAATATCTTAGTGCTGCTATTAATTTCATAAATTTCAAGCTGCACGATTTGGGACATAAACCTATTTTTAGCTAGACCCAGATTAGAGCAGAATTTTCACTATATACATGTACTATAGGACGTAGTGTTTGAAGGACTATCCTTTGCTACAAGGATGTTGAGGAACTAGAATAGGTTGCCCAGAGAAGTTGTGGATGTCCCATCCCTGGAAGTGTTCAAGGCCAGGCTGGATGGGGCTTTGAGCAACCTGGTGCCCCTGCCCATGACAGTGGGATTGGAACAAGATAATTTTCAAGGTCCCTTCCAATCCAAACCGTTCTATGATCCTGTGTCTCTGATGCATCTCTTACTGATCATTGCTGAAAAGGAGACAGAAAAACTGGAGTAACACTGAAACTGAAACTAGGAGCTGAAGTATTTCATCTCCTATGCTCCTGCTGACTTCAGTGGTATAGGACATTTTGAGTAGGTTTTACTGTCCAAAGCTAAATGACCACTCTGGCCATGAAGAATGGCAAAAGTATTTTCAGAGACACCTACTGCCCTGCAGGACTTAGATGGACAGGCTTTTTAGGGCAATGGGAAAAAGAAATATTTCCCAGTTTTCCTAAAGAATTCTCAGACATTTAATTTCATACTCCAATTTCTTCTTTCATTTTCTTTGGTGCATCATTAAATATAATTTCTAAAGGCAACTCAGTAGATCAGACATTAGATACGCCTTATGAATTTAATCCTTTCTTGAATTTTTCATTTTCATTAATCTTCTTTTCTTTCCTAAGACACTCACCAAAAGCCACTAACTTCTACACAGGGACGCAACATTTTGGTCATTATCTTTTGATGTGCTTTTCCTAACAAGCTGACTCATTCCACAACGCTCTCCTTTCTCTCTTTTCTCCCTTTTCCCAGACATTTCTAGTCATTCTTTTATCAAGCCACATTGGTAGATTTTCATCCCAGGATTAAGAGCTGAGCAAGTAATTTTCAATTACTAATACACTCAAACAATGAGTTTTTTTCCCTTCTTGGGAATTACCTGGAAGAAGATCTTGATGTGAATTTGTTAGATACTAGAACACTTTTGATATCATTTAAATTTTGTTAATCTCTGCTTGATCACAAATGTTTATGCCGCCTACTTTGTGACAAATTGAAAAAAGTAATGTAGCACTGATTGTTTCACGTGATTTTATGTGCCAAAAATGGAGGTCTCAGATGCAGAAAAAGTGGGCTAAAATATGAGTGAAAATACTAATTTGCAAATCTCAATAAATTCATAGGTATATAAGTATATTTCTCTCAATCACTCTAATCCTTCCACACTCATCTTAATCAGAACTTTAGTCTATGGTAGTTTTTATCACAAAGCTTTCTTGTGATACCATAAGTCTCTCTCCACAGTCACGCATCTTAATTTTTCTACCAGTCCTCTTTGTTCAATCTATTTGTAGTTGATTTGGAGAGCAATAACACTGCAGAACCCAGACAACATTTTTCACAGGCTGCATATGAAGGCAATTTCCAAATGGACTTTTACAGTGTACTGTTATGTTTCCTCTGTTGTCCAGGAGTGAGACCAATGCACAAAGTCAGGAAAAAAATAACAATGGCAGCAAAATGACCACTGTGCAATTATTGCATTCTTGATAAACTGAAAAATATTTGGCTAATCTTTTTTTGATTAAAACTCTTGCATTTTGCCAGCTTCCCAAAATACTGGGAGCCTAAGTCATACCAAAACTAAGGAAGTTTTGGTATGACTATTCTGTTTCAATAATCTGAACTGCCTCCATATTACATTAACGAAGCTTCTTCATCTACAGCATTGTTATTTGGAAGTGAAAGAAATATTTGAAAGTGAAAAGAAGTATCAGGGAGACAGTAAGTATGCAAGGAAATCATTGAGGTCTACACATCGCATTCCTTATACGGGGAGAAATTTTTATGAGGGAAATGCAGTCTTTCCTTCTGGGAAATGTAGTAGATCAGCTTTGCTCAATGAGTGTTTTTAATCACTGGGACTTGAAACAGCATTCTGCCTGCAGTTTTTAAGATTTAATTGTACTTGAAAATCAGTTTTTCTAGTGCAGTCTGGTGACTAAATCTGGGTAGAGGAGAAGAAACAAAATGGAGAGGTGATGATTCTGTGTCCTAGTCCCTGTTCTGCTACTGAGCAGCGTTGTGACCTTGGACAAGACATTTAAAATCCATGACTTACTGCTTCAAATGCCAAATTAGGCAAGGCTGACCTGCCTTTGAGGGGGCTGTGAGCTTCAATTTTTAACATCTTGGTACAGAACCACTTAAAACTGCAAAATAGAGGCTTTCATTGTTGTAGCTAAAAAAAAATTGAGACTTCAGCTCAGTAGAAATTAAAAATCAGCGCTTTCTTCTTGTAACCCTGGGGATGATGACATAGATCCACTTGAGTAAGCACAGAAAGATTCTGAGAGATGGGCAGAATAACAAATCACAGAATAAATGAATGAACAGAAACATCCGGCACAAGTTTTCCTAGCTGTCCTCACCTCCGCTGCTTTGATTAATAGGGAACAATGAAGTAAACAGTGCTGGAGGACAAACTAAGCAGCAAAGAATTGTAACTGACAATTTGCTACTAAAATACATAGTCCCTTGTAAAACCTATTGATTAATGAAGTCTCTCTACCAGCATAAAAAAAATACACACACGAGAGAGGGAAGCAAACTCGAGTAAATACTCTCATTTAGAAAACTCAGCATCGTGCAGCATTTAATCTGTCTGCTATTCAATAAGAGCAGCACACACAAGTAACTTTTCTCTTTTGTTATTACTCACGTGGAGCTATTAATCATCAGACTACAAACAAGAGATCAAAAGGAGAGAGGAGAAGTGATGAGCCTATTTCTCTATTGATGCAGCTCTGAGGAGGGCACTGAAAACCACGGGAGGGGTGCGGAGCAGCCTCGCAGCCCTGGTGGAGGGGAACCACAGTGGGGGTATGCACTCAACAGAGAAGAGGTTCACTCTTCTTGCAGCAGAGATACAGGGTGCCGTCAGCAGGACCCTGAAGTCACCTTCCTTGCCAGCCAAAGTTTTTAGTACAACACTGCCATCTATCGCCTTAAGTTCCAGATTTGAAGGAGGCTGGATATTACAAAGTTGTCTGCCTTGTGAGGTGGTCCCAGGTCTGAAAATGTGCGGCACCTCACTAGCCGAGCACTGCAGAAGTTACAACCTGGACACATCCTTTGACTTTCCAGCCCAAGCTTACTGTCATGCCAAGGCTGTGTAATGGAAGAGAAGCTGAGCAGGCTGGACATTTGCAGATAAGGCAATACAGAAAAGGAGAGGTGCTCTAACTGTTCTGTTCCGACTAAACCCTTCTGAACCATCCTGCATTAACCTTTTGATTACCAAACTCAACTGGAGATTTATCCAGAAGATGTACAATGGAGGACCCAGAAGAGCTCACTTCAATTGTCTTGTCAGAGCAATACTAAATAATCCAAAGGTCAAAGGATGAAGAGGACTTCTTGTACAAATGACTGTCTGATTAATAGCATACTGAATCACACTAAAGCAATACTTTAGCTGAGTGTAAATGCAGGCAAGTGTTTTTGCCTCTTTTCAAAAAGCCCGTTTGAAAAGTTCATTCCTACTTTCTGGTCAGGCTGGAATGCACATTTCTTCATTCATTCTTGCATGCCATTATACAGCTAGATAAACAGAGATATGCAGAAACAAAACAGTGTTGCTTCCAGACAGAGAAAAATATTCTGGTCAAGAAACACAGACCTGGATGCAATTTGATGAATCTTTCAAATTTCACTTCTGAGAAAAAAGAATAAGTTGTGTACTTTGGTCTCCTGAAAACAGATTTAATTAGGCCCATATGAGGAGAGAACAAAGAGAATTGGACTTTTGTATTGGCAAGGAGTAGATCAGAACACAAAATTATGCAGCATTAACAATATTAAATCTTTTATCCACAGAAAGGCCAGGTCCAGAAAGTGTAAAATATTCAGTTGAAATGTACCTATTTTTTTCCTTTCTCAAAATTCAGGCAGTATTTTCCTATCAATGTTATTAAAAATCTTACATTAGATGTAACTACTTTATAAGGTTTTGCCTTTTGAAATGGGCTTGTTTAAATCTCTCTTCTCACCTGCACTAGCTACCCACATGAGCTCAGTTCTATGAGAAAACACATTAACTCTGGGTCAAAGGTCCTGGAGTTAGACAGAACTGATAGGGAGGGTATTCTAGGCCACATGAAGTCATATTTAATCTCTCTGTGAATTCTGGAGATACACTAGAGAATTGTCAGTAGGATAATTTGCAAAAAAAAATGTCACCCAAATATTTTTATGGTGGAGGAGCTCTTTTCACAGAGGCAGCCAGCTCCACATGTCCTATAGGCTCCCTCAGCTCACCTGGCTCTTGGTCATTCTGTTTTATATTTGAATTTTTCCTCTATAGTTTCTATATGAGAATTATTTTATGATCCACCTTCCTCACAAAAAATTATTTTGTTTCCTTGATTTTCATTCTGCTACAAGGGCCTTTCCCAGTTTATATTGCTTATCTAAAACTTTTTGTGTTTTGATTTTATTATTTTTTAAAATTGAGGAGTGTAGAGGCCCAATGAAAGGGAAAAAACGCAATGAAGAAGTGAGAAGAATAGGAAGAGACCCTTGGTAGTGGCACTAAATAATTTTTAAAAATATAGGATATATTGATGAAATATTAAAACAGCTGCAATTCTTATGCTTGATAGATGGTTTTGTATACTAGGCCAACAAAACTTAGTGTGAGTTCAAACTTCTTCCAGCCCAGGATATTAACAAAATGACTCTATGGGCTCCATTACTATGCTAGCACCGTGAGGATTTATCTTGTTTTTCATGTGTGTTCATGAGTGAAACTTCTGTATTCTATTATATATGGGGATTTACTTCATCAGTGGTATTATAATGCCCTTGCCTGGATTTATTAAGATTTGATCTTAAGTATTCATCCAGAACTCTTACAGACCCAGGTGACATTTGGTGTGTAGGACCCAGCTAACTACAAATGAGTTGCCTTTTTTAAGACATCACTGCTCTCCCACATGATTTCCCCAAAGGAAAAATTCTAACAGAGCTTCCACTAACCAACCATCATGAGCTATGTCATCTCTAGCACTGTTGTGAAAGATGAGAGTACATTCAAGTAAAGTAAGATTTGACAGTCTAAGCCAACCAGTATTTTCCCAGATATAGAGGTTTACAAGTAAACTTTTCAACCATAAAGTTACTCATTTACTTGCCTTGTCAGAAAAGCCTTTTCAGTTTTGCCTGTGTGTCTTACTGTTTCCAGGTATTCAGTCCAACAGCTTCACACTACCTGAAACTGAAGGAATGAAAATGAAAAGGGACCAAAAACTTTAGGCAATCCAAAGCACAAAGGAAGACCTCTTGTAGCAATTTTAAGGTTAGAATGCTTACATGATTAATGCATATGGGAGAAAAAGGGGAGGTTCCAGAGGTTTTTAGTGGTTGTTGATTTTGTGAAGGGTACACTTACCTAAATGTGTTTTCTGTCATCTAAGAGGATAATTCCCTTCCTCTTTTCTTCCACTATCCACAAAAAAGGAAATCTTGTTTATCACCAAGTCATGGATCTTCCACAAATCATAACAATTTTTGCGTTTTTCCAGGTGTTTGTGTGTAAGACTGACTGATTTTCTTCAGCCTGAATCAGCTTTGAAGTGCAGTCATTTTTTACTTCAGCATTAACTGAAAGAGAAAGAGAACATAACCTGTCATATACCTGCTCCCTCACTTTTTTTTGGTTACATTATAGGAATACTGAAAGCCAAAGTAACAGTGCAGCTGGTGCAATAGTTCCTGACTGTGGCAGGGGTAGGGGAGGCCAGGACTTGACCCAGGCTGGTGATCACCATGCCAGTCAAGAAGTCAGGCCACAGATCAGAAACATCAGGATGCTTTGCCCGGCACAACTCTTCTGTAGTAGAGGCCAACAACCTTCGACCATAGCTGGTGCAAGGACAAGAACCCCAGGCTGAGCTTACGTACAGCCCTGGGTCTATGGGTAGGAGGCGGAGACCCTGGGTGAGGCTGGCCTCTCCAGTTAAGGCCCTAAGGGGCCCTAACAGTTGCCTTGAATACTTTTTTCAGCCAGAGTAAGTGACTTTATTTTTACAAGCCCTAGGGAATTTTTCCTCCATAGAGTTCAGTTGTTTTCTGATTCTTTGCAAGTTTAGATGGGCCTAATTCATAGTATCACCTTTGACTGGCAAAACTAGATGAGCACCACCTGACTTAAAGACCTAATCTTGGCTCTTTCATCTCTGAAAAAAAACAAATTCAGTTTTATTTTTGTCATGTAGCTACAAGAAAAAGTAATCAGAGCATTGATGTTCAGGTATTCAGTATTGTGTTAAACTTTCAATTTTAAGTGGATATTTTTTATTCAAATTTGTTTCTACTCCAAATGAGCTTTTTTTTTTTCTTTTTTTTCCTTAATGCTTTGGAAGCTTAAAATCAAATATACTCAAACATTTCAGTTTTCCATGAAATTCAGGTAAATATGCTCAGCATGTTGAGCAAAGTTATAATTTCCTAAGTTTTAACAACGAAAGGGAGTAATTTAGTTACAGAGATTCAGTTGTTTGCAACACTTCATGTGTTTCTGTAGGAACTTTGGAATCTGGTTAACTGCAGCTGCAACATTTGCAAGTGCATAAGTTGTCCAAAAGCCACCCATATCTTGGGCAATTCCTTATCACTGGGTGCAGTAAGCACTGGGATGAAGATGGATACTCCTTCACTCTGGCATTGTGATGCCAGAAACTCTTGTTTTCACAGAGAGGGAAAGCTGAGCCTTGCAGCCCAGGTGACAATAATATTCCTTGGCTCCAAGTGTTACCTGGACTCTAGGGAGGATGTCAAGGGCTTTTACCTCACTAGTATCCAGGTTCTGTCAAACCCCACAGCAGTGCCTTTCAGAACCGGTGGTCCTAGTCTGCACTGTAAGCACCTCAGTCAGTTTGTAAATAAAACACAATGTGGAAAAAGAACACTAAAGTGGTTAGACATGAATCAACGTGACTAACTCTGTGACAGTTTCTGCCTCGTGAGAAAAAAACAATCAGATGGAGCATATTCATAGTCTCCATTTCTAAAGTTTCTATGGCAATTTTGATAGCTGGTTTTGTAGAATTCATTTCTTCCAAGTCAGGTCAATCTCACACTCTGGCAGTTTTGATCTGCAGCCTCCTAGATTAATACTGCATAAACAACTCCAATTATCACAGCTGACATCAAAGGCTTTTAGAGTAAGGGTAATTGAGTCAAACTGTGCCACTGATAGAGACATACACAGTGGCATCAGGGTGGTATTTGAAAGTCTCCCAAAAATCACAACATATGACTAGAAAACACAATAAACCTAATTTTAAAGTTATTCAGCCTGTTTCTGATTCTTTTCAAATACTCTAGCTGCCAGTCAATAGAAAAACTGTAGACTTTTTGTGGTAGATTCAAACAGAAAAGAAGATTTTGTGGTCTGGATATTTTAAAAATACATGTGGAACAGAGTTCTATTCCAGTGACAATACATTTTCTGTGAAATAGAAAAGTGCATTTTGCAAAGATAAGAATTTCAAAGTTCACCCAAAGCAAGTAGTGAGAAAAGATCTGAACCCAGAGGATAAATATCTGCAAAACAATATGTCTCCTTTTATTATATAATTAAAAATACCTGCTTAAAATGATAATATTTCTGGAAACCTTGAGAATATTTCTTATCACCAAAATTTTTCAGTATGTCTAACAGCAAAACCACAAAACGTTATGTAGATAATCTTAGAGAATTCATCACATTCTGTGATATGTTTGGTTTTCTCATTGAGTAGCTCCACATAAGCTGTCAAATGTGTGATATAACTAACTTGATAAGGACCAAAGCCAGCACCATAGCAAAACCAAATGACAAAGGAGTGGATCCCTAAATGTGAAATGTCAACGGTGAAAGAAAGTTGTTTATCTGGAATTCTGCAAGAAATCTGCTTGAAGAGCATTCCTTTTTTTTACCAGACAAATACTCTTTGTTGGGATCTCCATTTGAAACATAGCCTGCACTGTCTTAACTTTTTTCTGGCTTTCCTTTGGCTAATGAGCTTTTCCACTCCTGAAGGAAAAGAAACCAAGCTGTGATTCCCTTTAGGAAGCTCAAAGTTCAAATAGGTAGAGAAGAACAGTGGCCACTGTGTGACAGTGATGCAATATGTTATCATAGTATATAGAAGGACATCCACCTAATTTATCAGAATAATCTATATAGCTCCCAACAGGAGTAACATGGAATACAGTATGTTTCTACAGTGAAATTTTATAAGTCACTTAGTAATTTAGAAGTTATTATTTTCTACTGCATCCATGAAAACAGCATCACGATGAGATAATCAAGAGGCATTTTCCATGCAGTTTACAAAAATAAAATCTCTAGTGCCAGTTTTAAATAAAGTTGAAAGAAAAGGGAACTGCACTTTGTCCTGCCTTCAGTGGAAATGCTACAGAGAGAGGTCATCAGCAATGTAGCTTGTCTATTATATACAGCACATTTCAAAGGTCTGTACAATAGCCTGGATTGCAGTTTGTTTCACTTTACAGCAAAAGATAATTAGAATTTCTTACTAAATAATCAGGGGCAAATTTATGTCCAAATAAAGGACCCCACCACACTTGGTTCTGTGACATTACAGTTCCCCATACATGCACATGTCCACCACTGGTACTACTGGCTGACATGGTAAAGTTTGCACATTTTCAAGCACTCTGATAAAGTTCTTGGTAACATTTGGTGTACTACAGTAATTGCTATGCTAAGCCAGAAACTAAAAAGTGTAACGATGGGTGTGTAATCAGAAATGCCAGTGTGCCTCCAGAGGGTCGTAGCAGATATGAAATGTGTCCCTTCAGAAACACTAGACCTAAAGGGAAGCATCAGATCTCCGCTGTCTGCCTGATCAACATGCAGCAGATGGGCTTTTTTTCTGTCTCATTTCTGCCTTTCTCAGATATACGGCAAAAGGTCCACAGCCATCAATACATTAGGTCATCTCCTGTCACTCAGCAGCAAGAGCCATGTCAGACAGGAGAAGCTTTAAGAGTTTTCTTACTTCTGTGCTTTCCAGAATCTATCACTGGGTCACATTTCTTTATGTAAATTCTGGGGTTTGATAAAGAATTATGTCTCCACTCCTTTAACAAAACTCTAATCTCTTCAACGTTTGTTATGCTGTCTCCAGTGTTCCTCTGCCAAGCATGGTTTGCAGCAGAACTGGGAATTATAGGGTCTAATTCAATACTGCTGTGCAGTACAGCATTTATGATTTCTTCAGGCTTTTCCTTTCTTCTCCATTAAGTAGAGGCAGTCTTAAATCACGAGGTATATGACTATGAAGCATTTTCAGATTCAAACTTCATATTATATTCCTTTTCAGAAAAGAATCTTTAGGCAGGAAACCATCTTCAAAATAGTAAGAGAATACCTCACATCAGTGACTGACAAACTGTATAAGAAAGCTAGAAATCTACAGTATGTCCTTTCTTCTACTATATCATAAAAACTCTGGCATCCTTCATTTTGCCATTCATTTTAGGAAGTTTTTATCCTTGAAGAGAAACCAGCTCACACTTCAGCTGCTAGCTGGTGGAAGGGAGCTGGATGATTGTTGAGATCAAGAACTACAAGTGTAGCTTCTCCTTAGAGAAGTGCAACTGCATTAGAATATAAACTGCTTTATAACCTCAGATTACCAGCTATCCTTCTGCTAGTTAAAGGATACAGGTACTTGGGAAAAGTGAGGAGAACTGGAAGCCCTTTCAGGGGGCTTTACTTTGACCCCATTGCCCAGCTGTGATTTTGAGCTCTGAAGGATATGTCAAAAAATAGATTAGGGGGTTCTCTCCTGTCTGATGGAGATTTTCTCCTCCTGGAGGTTCTCTCTCCTGGAGATCTTCTGCTTGTGCTACATATTAAACAAGAAATTAAATTCTTTTTCTTTTGTTCCTCTCAGTAATGGGGTTTGAACTGGGACATAGTCATGCTACACGAGTCTCAGATCTCTCTTCAGTGAGTACTAAAACTATTAGTTTTCTTTTGGGCTAAATTCCCTTGGTCTAGCAACCAATGGCACTGGGACCATTCATACATGTTGGATTTATTATCTATGGTTACCTAGGTGGATCATTTTTCTGCATGATGAAATGGAGCATAATTGGGCTATTTCTCATAACAAATGGAGTGTGCCTGTACAGAAGGAAGTTGGTCTACATCACGTTTTGCCTCACTATTTTTAATAGCTCCAGGAGAGAATGGGTTTCACTTCTCTGTTGGGGTCTTTCCAGACTAATGTTTTTCTGTTTGTTTAGTGTCACAGAAGTTGGTCTCTCATATTTTCCTGAGTGGCAAAGTATAAGTCCTGGTCATTTTTGCATTGCTTCACAAGGTGAACAAGAAGTATTCTTGCAGGAATATCTGGGTTTATTTTATTTTAACACAAAATCAGAACACAGTTCCTGGGAGACATTCCAGCCTGACAGTTCTTTCTTACTATCATAATAAATAACATAACATAACACAACATAACATTATATAATTAATATCTAATAATAACATTATACATTTCTGCAATATATTAATGTCTTTTTTAAAATGGATATCCCAGCAAAAAGAGAATTAATGTATCGTGGTGGATGAATAAATTCAGCATAACGAGACTACTGTTTTAGTGGCCTGTGATGCCTGAGTTTTTTCTTTGCTTGTTATGCGGTATAGGTCACAGGCATGCTCCAGCAGATGAGAAATATTTAGAACTTTTCATTAAAATCAATCAAAATCTTACTCTTTGAGCTTCTGCTTTTGTTTAGGTTATGTTTTCATGGTGATTCTTTGATTCACAGCTAAGGAAGGGTCAGACACACAGGGAGACAGGCACTGTCTTTATCCCTTTAAGCCATTACTCTCAAGTAAGCTACTGGGTAGATATGAGAGACAGAGCACCATAGTAGCAATCAAATCTGCTTTCCAGAATATTCCTGTGCTAGGCATCTGGTGAGGAACATAGATGTTCACTTTACGTACTCTCTGTGTTGGACCTTTGGTGGAGGTGTGTCTTCATGAAACATGAGTGTTTATTATAACACAGAATGAGACCTGCAGAAGTCCAAAACAAAACCCCTTACCAGGCACTGTGAAGACAATTAATTCTACCCCAGGCAAAAGCAGCACAAAGAGATACTAACATCTACTGTGCTTTTCTTTCTAAGAGAATAGTGGAAGCCGAAAGCAGAAATGCTTCCAAAAAGGGATCACAGAACTGCATTGAGTGTAAGTCAAATAGCAAAAAACACAGAACCATCTAGGTACAGACTCTGGCACTTGGATTCTTTGGGAGAAGATTCTCCCCCTCCACTCCACCTCACCTGAAGTAGAGTGTCCACCTTTTGGGCCCCCAGCACAAGAAGGATGTAGACCTGTTGAAGTGAGACCAGAAGAGGGCCACAACAATGACAAGAGGGCTGGGACACTTCGCTTGTCAAGACAGGCTGAAAGAGTTGGGGTTTAGCCTGGAGAAGAGAAGAGTCTGGGGACACCATAGAGCAGCCTTCCAGTATCTAAACAGATCCTACAAGAAAGCCAAAGAGGGACATTTTATGGGATACGACAAAGGGGAATGGCTTTAAACTGAAAGAGGAAAGGTTTAAATTAAATATGAGAAATAAACTCTTCACTGTGAGGGCGGTGAGGCACTGGAACAGGTTGTCCAGAAAACTTGTTGGTGCTCCATCCCAGCATTTAAGAAGTGTTTAAGATTGGATTCAATGGAGCTTTGAGAAACCTGGTCTAGTGGGTGAGATCCTTGCCCATGGCAAGGGGGTTTGGAACTGCACGATCTTTAAGGTCCCTTCCAACCCAAAGCATTGAATGATTATTTGGATTATTGACTGTCAAAAGCTGGGCGGATGTATCACAGAAAGTGTGTCAGACCAGTTGTTCCTTGGAGCAGCCAAACATGGATATCAAAATTTATAAAGTCAGTCTGTAACCCAGTTTCCCTCTTGTTGTATCAGCTTTATAGTTGGAGGATGTAATTCAAGGAAAAGATATTGGGGCAAGAGACCATCAAGGTTCAGTCAATGAATGACAACTCTAAGGACTGTCTGTATATGTTCCCCTCTGTTTTTGTTGTAGCCAATCTAAAAGTGAAAGTAACAGTTGTAGATATTCACGTGTTTTATTTTAGCTGCACAGATAAATGATAGAAGGGAAATAGAGACACAAGGAAGGAAAGTGGTTTCTCCCTGTATGTAAGTGGCAGAACTAGACAAATACTTCCTAGTCTCTTACCTCTTTTTAGCTTCTCCTTTTGCTATACCCTAGTGACATCTATTGTATGGCAAAAAAGATGGCTTGCAATTTATCCTGAAGATCAATGAATTGGTAACAGATATTCAGGATGAATCCTAGTAACAGGTAGTCAGGATGAATCCCTGAGGACTCATTGATGGAAGAGACTTTAAAACCAGGGTACTTTAATATGGTCACTGATTGCACCTGTGACATTATGGCAAAGTCCTGCTGGTCTTCAGATTTGAAGTCACAAGAGTCTTTATAGGTCAAAACCAATCATTTGTATTGCGCTTGAAAAACAGCACCCATGTTTCAGCTCAGTGCTTCCTGCATCAGCTCTCCTTCTAATATGATTTATGCTTTATTTCCATGTACAGTGTATTTCAGTAATCCAATTCCCAAGTAAGTCAGGCATGGGTGGTAGCAGCAGTGTACTCTCATCTGCAAATACACAAGCAAGTAATTTCGGCATAGAAAGGTATAGTCACGGCTAAAAGTCTTACAGCCCTTCATCTTCCTATGAAGGTCCTATGTCAGACAAAGAAAATATAGAGCACTGCACTGATCATCTGAAGGATTGCTAAAAGCAAAGAAATGCACTACTACATTGATCACTTTTTCCCTAACAATACAGTGAATGGGGGATTGAGAGATGCTGCCCTTTAATTAGCTTAAAAATTGCATATTACAAATGCTAAGCCTGATTTTTGATTTTTTTCTCCCTTACTTATAAAAATTAAAGCTGTAATTAGTTGCACTGAGAACAAACTTAAATGTCTAACTTCCCAGAGATGTAGCCAAGCTATATTACCTCTTTGCATTAATGCTGTCTAATAAATAGGTTTCAGGAACACACATTAGTTAACATTAGAAATGCTTTCAAAAATTAATCTTGCTCCAAATTTGCTTGTTCCAGCTGATATGGTTTATAATACTTAAATATGCACAGCATGCTTTTTTTCTGTCCAGCATTTCTTTTAGTGGAAACAGTTCATAGAAATCATTTTAAAAGGTGATTCTTTTACAAAAGAATCCCCACAACTTTGCATTCTTAAGGATGAGATCCATTCTTATTTTACAGCAGTTCACATTTCACTGACTTTAACAGTGCTTCTCCTTATTTTCACCAGTCTAAGAGAGTTCTGAAACAGGCCTTAAATTTGAATTAATTTGTATAAATGCATACCTAATTATAATGTAGACTAACAGAATATGGCACACAACTCATCATGTATTTTTCACAGACTGTTTTTTGCTCTTGCATATTTATTACAGGCCCTGCAATTTTGGTTGGGATTTTTTACCCTTGAAACCACAGTTTACAGAGTTATATTATTTTACAAGACATCCAACTTTCAGTTTTCTTTTCAGAAAATAAGCTTCAAGTTCTCATGGCTGCTAGGAGACATTTGGAAAGGTTAATCTGAAAGGATCAAACACTAGAAGGCAAATAATATAAAGATCCCAAGGGATATTACTTTTAAAATCTCATGATTTTTAAACCAGTTTTATGGGATTAGAATTGCAGCAGGGGAGATTGAGGTTAAACATTAAGAAACCCTTCTGCTGTAAGGGTAGTTAAGTAGTAGGACAGTTTGTCCAGAGAGCTTGTGATTTTCCACCAGTGAAGGTTTTTAAGAGCAAACTGGACAGGTTGCTACCCAGGAATGTCTAAGCTCTCGTTGATTCTACTTAAGTGGAATAGTAATGAGGTCATATAGTAAATTCAATGCCCCATTTTCCATAGTAATGATGTAGCTTAATTAACCATTTTTAACATGTTGGGTTAACAATGATAAAGTGCAAAATTGCTTCATCTAAACCACCAGCAATCATTGCTTGTAACGAATTTCTTATCAATATTGCTAAAAAAATCTTTTTACTAAATCAACTTCAGTAAGAAAAAAGGAATGGATCCATTTGAAATAAGCCGGAGTTTTCCCACAAAGTCCCTTCTCTATATTCTGAGGGATTTCTACTCAGGATATTTTATCAGTCCCAATGGACAGGTTTGTTTTCCTTTTCATTTTCTTCTGTTCTCATCTAATTTTCTTACTTTGTTATTATACTAGTATGACTTTATTTCTAAAATGTTCATTTTTTTTAAAATTCATTCAGTTGTGTCCTTTACAAGTTCTGTTGGTCAGTGGCCCAGCTGACACTTAAGGTGGCAGCTTTCTTATGTGAAAATAAGTTTTCCTTGTTAGCAACTGAAAAACCCAGGTCAATAAATACTTTGGCGATGACTTTTGAGGTAATTAGCTCTTTGTGGACTCTCAGCTGTTAGCACAGAATGAATGCAGTGCACAGCATGTGTAATACGTGCCTTCGGTATAACAAATCCTCAGAAATTTTCCGGCTCTCTGAGAGACGGGTCTAGAGGATTCACAATATTGTTTCCTGCCCCACAGCCTGAGGTCAGAGCACACAGCTGAAAGCCTTGGAGTGCAGGAGATACTCCAGTAGACACCCCAGTAACTGGATAGGTATCTTGTATACCTGATATGAAACGCAGAAAAATTACATGAGGAGCATTTTGTTCCAGTAGATAAATCATGAATTTTTATGGAAGAAGACCTCAGAATCAAGTGTAATGCTGAATCTGTAACGTTCTGCACTCATTCCGGATATTGAATGAGGCAAAAGTCATATATAGAAAAAAAATGTGTATCAAAGCTGCTGATATAATGCATGCTCATTATATGCTCAAGGAATGTTGAAGTTAGCTTTCCCCAAGCAAATCAAGTACTAGTTTGCCATCAAGCATTGCTTTGCTGCATGTTATTAACCTAAACAAATTACTCTGAAGATTTCTCTAGAAAAGAAAAATATGCACAACTCTTAAAATGCCCCTCCCAATAGGATGCTGATAGGATTCTGCTATCAGTCCTCAAAACAAACCTTTGTCCTTGGAGCTTATTTATGGTTTATTTGATCTGAAGGAGAGTTTCTATTTTTGTGTTTACTCCTATTGTTTCTGAATTGGCAGAAAGTTATTTGCACTTGGTCTACCACACATAGGGCAGTGCAGTGAACCAAATTATGTCTCTGCATCTCAAAAGCTGAGGGATTCCTAATATATTGTGTGGTCTGTAGGCAGAGGAAACCCTCTGCCATGACCCAAGAAGTGGTTAGAAGAACTCCTAGAGAGGACCTTCTGAGGTCCTCTGGTGACTCCCAGGAATTCTGTTCTTTCTATGCCTGCCGATAAAATTGCCTCAGCAAATCCTATGCATTTCTAATGCAGTGCTGTGCTGCTGGTGCTTTGGGTTGGGCACAAGTTTATGGTAAAAAAAATACACAAAAAAGTTAAAGCCTTAAACTGCAAGTGCAACGTATTTTGTCCCAGCCTTAATTATGAGAGAAGCTGAGTGTCTCAGCTTTTAAATAAAAGGAAGGCTGTACTCAATCTCTGGCACTTGTCTTCTTCCTACCTTAGGAGACCCCATCCAGGGACTGAAGAATCCAAATATAATATGGTCATACTATTAATTAAATTTCAATTTGTCGGTTCCTGGTACTCCATTCACTGAAGAGTGGAGCCAAGTACAGGGACCCACTCATTACTAGTCATAAAACATGGGGGCTTTTAGTTAGCTGTGTTTTTATTTGCAGAGGCTGAAAAAGTTACTGAGAATCAATAGAGCTACTTTTTCTTTTGCAATAACAAAGTTAATGCTTTTCAATGGCAAAAGATGCAGCCTTTCAGAAATGTCTTTCTCAACATCTCTCTCCTGAAACTTCTCACACTCTCTTGAGATTTTTAAAAAGTCAGCCTAAATATAAATAAAGAAATATGTAGTGTTCTTAGGAAGGGTTATAAAAATGAATCAAAGCAATATGCCTTTTGCTCCTACAGCAAACAGACAAAAAGTGCAGTAGGTATCTTCCTTGTAAAAGTGTAATTTGTTAGATACACAAAAGAAACAAAGATCCGAAACCTGCTACCAGTTAAGCCTGTCTAAATCTGAGTAGCCATTTTGTCATTCAAAACTCTCAGCCTCAGATGGTGGAACTGAGAGAAGATATTGAATGAAAAAAAAGTCTGTAGTTAAAAATTCTCCATCTCTCTACAATGTAAATCCCTATAGGTGCCACTAAGTCAATGGATTTCTCATGAATATAGTGTAACATGTAATTTCCCTTCCATATCTCTGAATATATTTAACGTAAGAATAAAGCCTAAATCCTTTTGGGGAAGAGGAGGTGAATCCATTTCTGAGCATTTTGTTTAGTTTTAAGGTAAAATAGAAGACTTTCACTAAATATTTGTAACACTCTTATTGTGAATAAGCCTTAATGGGGATGGATTGAGAATATAAAGAGTAGAAAAGCCAAGAGTTGGTGCAGATGTCAAAAAAGGCATCAAAGAAAAAGCAGGGCTTAAGTAGAGACTAGAGCAAGGAATAAACTTCAGGAAAACCAAGAACAGAAAGAAGCCGTGAGAAGGCATCCTGCAGCACCCAGAGCTGAAATATATGACAAGATGAGCCATCCAAAAAAGGTGAAACAGGCCCCTTTCAGAGCCATCCCGCTGATGTAATGATATTGTTGGAGTGACAGTGGCCATTGCTCATAGACTTCGCTCATCCTGGTGGTGTTAAGTGCCACCATGACCCCCATTTCTCACCATGAGTTCTGATGATGATGTCATTGGTCAACTCCAGGCAGACAAGCATGCAACTGTGTCTTTTTTAAAAAATAGATCTTAATGTCATGTGCTGTTGCTGGCCTGATTCCAGCCCATGTCTCTACAAAAAATGCTGAATTATCAATTATCTGTGTTTTGTATTGCTGGTGGTGTGCATGTTCAGACACTTGGACTTGGAATGCAAGCTGAAGTCCACAACCTGTTTCAGTTCTAGAATTGTCTGAAGGTGACAGATTAGCATTAACATCTTCTTTGCTAAAGTGATTAATAGATTAATAATGGTAGCTGAGTGCTCATAGTGATTTATTTGACAAGCCAGTTAATCATCCAGGTATAATAGTACAGAATTAGGAGCATATACTTCAGAGTAGGGTCAAAATTAGAGATCAGGAAGTCATTTAGCAACCATAGGAGAAGATGAAGAATACAAAAAGGTGAAAGGAAAAGAACATCATGAAATATGTGAACACTGGGAAATAGCTTCTCATATTTTTCTTCTAAATTCTAAATTAATTTTGAGAGCTTTGAGAGCTTTGAGGAGCATGAGAACTCTGCATCATAAAAGTCTCTAATCCTTTATTTTTCTTTAGAAGAACACCTTGTGTGCACTTCTTCCTCCCAGCACAACAGCATAATTTGTATAATATTGTGAATAATGTGCATAAATCATATAGCTCCAAATACCAGTATTTGGAGAATGGCTGTCAGAACCCAAGTACTGCTATGCAAAACCAGTTAAAGCTTACATCTAACAGCCTATTTTGTACTAAACACTACATTGTGTCTGAAGCAAATAAATTGTTAAGAGAATTATACTGAGTCAAAACACAGAGCTGTTGGAATTTTTAGAGGTGAATTTGGCAGGAATACAGTGACAAGAACCTTGAACCTGTATCAACAAGCATTGGGTTTGTAGAAGACCTTTAGTAGATTGCATGCTGTTTGTCACTAACAAGTTTACTTAGTGTGTGAAACTTTTTCTTGCTGCTCCAGAGAAGAAGATCTTCTCATGATGAGTATTTAAGGAGTAAGTAAGTAAAAATATAGGTCATACAGGGGCCAGCTTACACCTGTTAAGCAATAAGCACAGTGTAGAGTTTAGTTGAGTACAATTGCAGATGAGCTGGAGGTCAGCTTCCAGAGAATAGGGATGCTCTTAATGGAATAAAAGAGTAAAGCCAGAAAAACACAAACAATTGACCATTTCTGTCCTGAGTTTTCTTTGACTGCAAGTTGAGGGTTGAGAGAAACTAAAGATGTTTCTTGACTTGGAAATAGAGGAATCAGAAGAGAAATTATTAATACAAAGGAAGAAACTAACAGAATGCTCTGATTGTACAGAGACCAAAAGTATTGAATAAATATGTAAAAAAGAAAATATTTTTCAATAACCAACCAAGGAATAAAATTTAGGCCATATGGTTGATGCCAAAAGCTATCTAAAATAGACACATCAGCCTCTGCCCTTATACCATCAGCGTACATGTTTGGAATAGTTAATATTCCTTACGGAAGACTGTTATTTTGATTTGCTTTGGCATGGGAGCTTTTTTTGTAGAATATAAAATATTTTTTATGTGTTTGAGATTAATAAGATTTTGTGATATTTTTATCTGGGAGAAAGCCAGCATCTGGAGAATCCTGGCAAATCTTGAGGGAGAGGAAGAGGTGTTGGGTTAAAGATTAAAAAAACCCAAACAACTCCAAAGCAGAGGAAAGTCTAGGAAAAGGTATACCCTAGATTTAGTGCAGAGAGCCGCACAGACAAATCTTAATAATTTTGAGGTCATCATCAATGCCATCTTTTTAAACAAGAAAAAGAAACAACAGTGAGAAATTCATACTTAAATGAAAATAACCATGTGAAAAGATGCCAGTTTGCTCTGTGACTCGAAAACAACAGGTCAGGTTGAAAATCTTCAGGAGATAATGTAAGCTATCAGCACAGATTGGTTGGTCATTTCTGAAATCAAAGTTCCAGCCCTATATAATATGTTCCTTTGATCATGCTACACTACTTACTGGAGCAAACTAACACAAAAGGATCTTGTAGGTCATTATGGGACTAAAAACCTAAAACAGAATGGTAAAAACTTTTAATGAAGAATATTAATACTACAGGTACTGACTTGGCATATTAAAAATGTCAAAAATACAGAAGATAGGCTACACTGATCTCACATGAAAAATATGTCTCCTGAATCAAAGCATGCACAGATTTTTTTGTGTCAACTACAAAACTTGGTAATTTTTCTTGCTTCCCTGAGAAGTTGATATTGGGACAAATTTAGAAGGATATATAATAAGGAAAGTTTTCAATTAAGTTTTGGACAATGGACAGGGAATAAAATAAGTAGAAAAAAAAAAAAAGAGGGAAGTTCAGATTTCATTAGGTACCTTCAGAGTAGAAATGGTGAAACCTGGTTTATCATTCATAGAACTGATAGGTTTTTAATCTTAGAAACTCATGACTAAAAATCTCCAGATTTTTGGAAGTAGACAATTCGGGAAAAACAAGAAAAGACAACAAAATCAGTTTGGATTTAGTATGGAAGCAACTAACCAACTACATACACATTAGATTCAGAAATCCAGTTTGGTGAACAAAAGGCTACTGCAAGCTTGAAGACAGAATTACTGTATTTTTTTCCTTGTTCTTTTGCATTTTCCTAGCTATTTATTTCTGGATGCTTTCAGAGAAAGGACAAATGGGGATGATGAGGACAGACTACATATGAGGAAGGATCTTCTTTGATATAAAGAAGAATCTTTTTACAATGAGGGTGGTGGAACACTGAGACATGTCACCCAGGGAGGTGGTAAATGCCCCATCCCTGGGAACATTTAAGGTCAGGTTGGATGGGGCTCTGAGCAGCCTGATCTATTAAGTTTTGATTGAGAAGAGAGAACATAGTTAGACTTCACCACAGAAGTAACCCCCTGACTATCCACATTAAAAGAAGAATTGATTAAGAGGTATCCCCTTTTCAGCCCTTTCAGCTACTTCATCCCAAATGTCTTCTGAGCAGCCAGGTTAAATTACAGGCTGGGGTCTCCCTGACCACACCACTGCTCCTGGCTCAGACTGTTGGAGTGTGTACTCCAGAAGGGCATTCTGAACTCACCCAGGTGAGACATGATCTCTGCAGCCTGGCTGATGTGACTGTCAGTCACACACTACTGTCACTAAGCCGGTCTGTGACTGAAGTGGCTCTGACTGCAACAGCCCATGCAGACTGATGCAGGCTGTATTGTAGATCAAAGCTTTTCTTACCAGTCCCAGTCATCAGCAGGACCTGGAGGTTGTCCCCTGCCCAAGTGGGGCACAGGCAGAGGAACACGCATTTCTGTCATTGAGACAGCTCTGAATGGTTGCTTGGGGGTTCTAAAATATACCTTGGTTTGAACTCCAGCTGTGATTAAACTTATTTCCAGCAGACAGCAACTTAACATATTACTAGCAAGAATAAAGTGAGGATTTTGACAAGTTGTCATCCAAAAGATTTTTCCAGCACACAGGGAGGCTGTTGGAGATTTTTCAGTATAATTCCTAATATGACAGGGACTAAAGCTGAACCCTTGGTCATTCATTTTAAATTTAAACCTTCCTCGGTCACTGCGCTAAAACCACTCAAGATAATTTTTAATGCAGAAGTCAAAAAAGGGATCAATGTAATTTAACTTGAAAACCCAGGCTGCAAAATCAAGCATCAATTCTGAGAGGTGGATAGGATCACACTGCCCTCAGATGAACACTGAAGATAAGGCCATAATGGAGAAGTCATAGCAGAGACTGGTCAGTTAGATTTTCTTTTACAAAAAGCAGAACATGTTATAAATTTTCACTCTAGTTTTCCAAGTATTTGGAGATGGATTTGTTGTGTTGAAATCATAAAGTGATGCTGTAAACAATGTTTTAATAAGTTAGTGCACATTTCACAAACTGTGAATCTTCAATTCTTCTTATATATGATATGGAACGATTTTCAGATTGAAATTATCCTTCACTTAGTAGAGATAGAAAAAAGGAGTAGTAAGAGGGTAGTTCTTCTGATAAGCGTGTTGACCTAAGTTAAATACTTCATAGTCTCAGTAGTCTGCCAGAATTTGATATTCTGTCTTCAGCGGTTGGAAAAATACAGGAGATTCCCAATTACAAACTCCGTGAACTCAAACTGAGCACCAAAATGACACAGAAATAACGTAGTATTTGAGAGTTAGTGTGCAATATTATGCATAATGAAGCATCTAAAGTGAGGAAGGGCATAATGTTTTATAGTAAAGAAATTGAAAATGATAGAAAATAAAAAAGACAATTATGAAAGTCATCAACAATTTAAATTCCATTAAAAGTAATCTTTAGTGTGAAGGTCATTGTATCTTCAAGATACTAATTTTCTCTTTTGTTATCTTTCTCACAAGAAGAAGAAAAGTAAGCAAAATGAGACTCAGTTCTTGCTCAAAAATAGACCTGGCAGCTTCCAAGAGCAGATCGATTGCCCAGAAATAGGATTTTTATGGAACCATGAAACATGATGCTCATGTAATCTCATTTATGTCCAACTACACTTTCATCCAAGTCAAATACCTTGATTTGAGTTTTGTTCTATGCAACCAATCAGTGGTGACACTGTTGAAACAGGTAAAATGTTCCATTGCAGGTTCTTCAAATGTCTGTTTTCCCTAGAAAAAAGGAAGTATCATTTGGAATTTAAAAAACTACAATGCATTGAACCATCTTGTGGTGGTTTTTTTAAAAATTCTTTTTAGACCCTGCTTTTCATAAAACATAGAAGGGTCTGAGTGCATCATACTCATCAAAATAAACATGTAGTTCAGAAATGCACAGCGTTATGATGAATGAATGAATGAATGAATGAATGAATGAATGAATGAAGACAGACTTTTGAGCACAATGACCACATATCCTGTACTCTCAGGGAAGGCGGAAAAAAGTCCATGAGGAGAAGCCTATTATATCAGATACAGAGATGAGCCTGATCGCCACATTTTCAAAAGGAGTGGACTGGTATATTTAATAGGACATATTTAATTATTTGTCTAAATAATACATGCACCCACACATGCCTCTTTCAGATCCAGTATGGATTATTACCTGCCATTGAAATTGTTGGTTCATTAAAGCCATAACATCCAAAATACGTAAGCATGAAATCATATGTATTTAATGCCAAAAAAGACATCTGAACTAATTCAAGATGTCATTAATTTGCTCAAAGTACCTGCTGGTCGTGGATCCAGCTTTGGGAATGCCATTCAGCAGTGTCATTTTGACTGCAGCTTGAAACATTTACAGTGTGCATACAGTGATATCAGGCATCTATTTGTGGACCTATCTCCAAACTGCATCACTGAATCTGCATTACAGCATCTGGGAGGTACTTACTGTCTGTGACCTCATGCTCAAGTAAATGGATGAATTGAAGCCAGTGGTAAAGAATATTTCATGTTCTTTTCAAAGCTGGGTTATTACCTGGGAATTAAAGGCTGGGACTCTGTGATGCACCCTGTTTGGATTCAGTTTGTTGAGGGACAAAACAAACCTGAGGGAAGAATATGTAGAGCATAAATATTACCTGCACTGAAATTTTTCCTGACAAATTCTCCTTAATCTGGTGTGGTTTTTAATTTGTTCTTATGTAATTGGACTCAATTATACTTCTGAAAAAGCAAGACCCTTCAAAATCTGGAAATGTTCTACTATTGCTTAAGATGTTCATCTTGTTGAGCCGTGACTGTCATAAGCCAAACTGTAGATGTACAATCTAAGGATGAGTATAGTTCCAGTGCTAACTGATGAGTCTTTAGCCTACTGACCAGATGATGTCCCAGCGCTGGTTGCATACTGTGGAAATATTCCCTTATGGTGGCACCTCACTAGGGTATGGTTATATGATTATATATATATATATATGGTTATATGGTTGTTCCAGAGCCAGTCAGAAGGTCCCTGATACTACTGTCCAACATGCACACCTCTCCAGCCCTCTCACCTTTCACTGGTGTACATAAGCATGCATATGTACAAACAGAATAGCCAGGAAACAAACTAGAAATGCATCATTTTTGCAGCCACAGATAAGTATTCAGTCCTGTCAGCAGAGACTGTAACTGAAGGTAAACAGCAGTTCTACTGAATATTCAATTTGTCCCATAACATGTCAGTAAAAATAACAAAGATCTCTTTTGCTATAAATAATACAGATTACTCTTTCAGAATTTCATCACTTCAGCAATGCTGTCAGAAGTATGTAAGGCAAAATGCCCTGCAATATCAGTATTTCATACGTCACATTGACACTCTCCACAGCTTTTTCTTTAGGCTTCAGTGGTTAGAGTGAAGATGGGTGAGGTGGCATTAACTAACTCAAGTGCTTTACTCCCAGCTTTCATTTCAGATGAACTTATTCAGGGACAGCGTCTTCCTCTGGCATAACATTGCATGGTAGCCAGCTCTCATCTCTTGCTGTTAGAAGTACCAGAGGGAACCAAATAATTCATACTTGATTTTGAAAAAGTTATTTTGGAGCAACTTTTAATCAGCAAGTAATCATAGGTCTCTGGAACAAAATGACTCATATCTACTAAAAAGATTTCAAATAGCCACATTAGAATGGGTGAGAAATGGGATTTCCATGTTCATACCTTTCCAATGTCTTCATTGCATGACAGGATGACCAAGGCACAATGCCTTTGTGCACTTGGATTCCTAATAATGTATTATAACACGTCTCCCTAGCAACACAGGCTACTGAAAGCACATCAAATTTATCCTCTGCTCACTAAAATTTCTTACTATAAAATACTGAATTGAGTTCAAAGTCACAGCTTCCCCTAGAAACATTCAATTGTCTGGACGTGGCATATCTGAAATTTGAGCAGGAATGACAGCTTGGACCTTGAACCTTTTTCAGTGATAAGAAAGTTCATGTGTGCAGATGAAACTGCCTTAGAAATTAATGTAAAGCTGTCATTGAACTCTTCCAGGAGCAAATGGCCATCACAAATCTTATTTTTCCCAGCCAAAATGCAAGGTTTAATTCTTTCGTTTGTCTTTTCTAATGTATTTAACTTATGCAACGGATACTGAAGAAAAGTAATACACTATTCAAAAAAAGACATTCTGAGCTTCCTTCTACAGAAGAAGGGCAAGACTACAAGATATATATTGCAAAGGGCAATGTATTGCCTAATCCTCCTAATTTATTAGTACAAGTGATGTCAAAAGCCACTTCTAGGGCAGGTGACCCACATGAACTTTCCCACTCTTCTCAGGCCCTTAGGGGTAATCTTGGATGGGACAGAAAGAGGCAGAAGGCACAAGATAAAGCAAAAGTGTGAAAAAATGGCTGAGACAGAAAAATAGTGAATCAATGAACAGTTAATCAGGAGGGCAGATTGTCGACACAGCTCCTGCACGCTCTAACTGCATGCAGCAGCAGCAGCAGCTGTTTGCTCTGTGCTTAAAAGCAGCAGCTCTTCTGCCAACATAAATTCCATTAAAGAATTTTAGTTATTTAAAAGGTGATTAGATTGTAGTAATTTATTCTAGTTTTATTGCAATGGTTTTTTTCCTTAGGGATCCTAAAAGGCTGTTATCATTTCTCATAAAGCACTTTTACTCCTAATAATCAATATCGATTTTACTATACCCTATTATTGCTTAGATTTATATTCTTGTTTTGTGTGGGATTTAGGTATTAATATAATTAAAAAGAAATGAGATAGATTGCTTTGCTTAGAAGTTTCACATTAAAAATAATTAGCTTTTCCTCTCATTTCCAGATGATACAGAAACGTTTACACAGAACTATTTATATTGAATACATTTCTTCTGTTCTGAGTTAGAGTTTAAATAAATAAGGGATAACAGGGCCTTTCTTTTGGGAACATCCAGGTAACAATAAAGGTTCCTCCTCTAGCTGAGGTGAGAATTAGGCCCTTCAGAAATCTGAGGAGATACCCAGTTCATTTCCAATGTGCTATCATATGTTAATCGAAACCAGGTAAATAAATCAAATAATAAACCTCTGACCAAAGCTGGTTTGTTTTTTTTTTGAGAACCTTTATGCTAACCCTTTGTGATAAGCCCTCTCTCCCATATAATTAAGTAACCTGTTTTTCTTTGTCGAACCTAACTCATGCTTGTTAACTCAGTTATGTCCCATAGCTCCCACTTAGATTTATCTGCCCCAGACAGTTTTTACCACAGTCTGTACAAAGAACCCCAAAAACTTGGCACAGAGTTTCCTACGGAGTACCTTTCAGGCTCTTCTGTTCTGCGCCCTGCAGGGATATATTTTACATATCAGAAATGTGATGGAAAAGAAAAAGAAGCATTTTTCAAAAAGAAATTCATCCTTTTACTTTCCATGCATTTGAGGGCAAGTAATATTTTTGTAGAAGGTTTCCTTTTAAAATAAGAATTAAAGGAAATTTAGTGCTCTATCCTCTGCAACTCGCTGATCTGATCTGTATTTACTGCAGAGACAGCCAGAAGTAATCAGACTGAAAGAAGGAGAAATTTGTTTTTCTCTCTTGCAAGAATTGGTATGTGCTTCAATGTGATGTATATTTTGGGTTTTTTTAAAAGCTGTATACTGGATCAAAATTCACTTACTTTCATATTGTAAATGGGTAGGTACACCAGCTAGAACCCAGTGCTGCAATTAAATCCACTTTGCACCTTTAATTTACATATAATCTGGAAGGCATCTCAAAAATCAATAAATTACATTGTCTTTATCATTTGCCATTTATATAGTGGCATTTACACAATGAATTCATACAGGTTTCCAAAGCACTTTCAAATTATACATTTAAAAATTACTTTTGAAAGTACTAGGAAACAGCCATTTCAATTATGGTAAATGGAGGACATTAAAGGGTGAACACAGTACTAGATGTCAAGACAAGCAGTGCAAAATATTACTCAGTCCTTTTACCCTGCATAAAGCCATGGGGTCTAGATCTGAGGTGAAGCATCTAAGACACTCTGACAGTCACAATAAATAGCAATAAAGTTGTAACATTCTGTCACGGTTTAACCACAACTGGCAATTAAGTACACACAGCTTCTCTCTCATTCCCCCGTGCCTGGTGGGATGGCAAGGAGAACCAGAAAAAGGTGAAACCCGTGGGCTAAGAACAGTCTAAGAACTGAAATAAATTAAAATTAATAATAATACTAACAATAATAACAATAACAATTATAATAATAATAATAATGAGGAAAAAGAGAGAGAGGAATAAAACCCAAGCAAGATAAGTGAAGCACAAGGCAACTGCTCACCAGCCACTGACCAATGCCCAGCCCAGCCCCAAACAGTGGTTGGTACCTCCTGGCCAACTGTCCCAAGTTTACAGGCTGAAAACTGCAGTTCCAGCCAAAACCATGACACATCCTCTTTCAGAATTGTAAGAAAAGGGGAATAAATGTATAGCAACTTTTTCTTCATGAAATTATATTCTATATTTTACAAGAGTTCCATTTTAATCACTTATCATTATATAACAAAGGCACCATATAATACAAGCAGGCTGATGCTCTTGAAAAAACTCCTGACTATAAGCCAAAATGTTAATAAAATACCAAAGTACTTGGAAACATGACCTTCCAGGTCATTTCCAATCTAAGCACTAAAAGGCTTGATCCTTCTTTGCAGAGAACTCAAGTACAGAATGCATGCCTTCTTCATTGTTTTGTCAAGGGAGAGAAGGATGTGTTAACAAAAGGACTTTGCTAATTAAGGAGAAATTAAATCAGAGTCCTATCAGTCTGATCATTTACCAAACTTTACAGGAGCAGGAGGACCTCATCCAATTAATTTTTTTAATATAGTAGAAATATATCCAATCACTTCACTGAGGCTTAGATAATGCCTTAAGTAGGTGGGAGTAGGTTGTACGTAACTCAAGTGCACACTTTGCCTTATGACAGCAAATTACCTTCTCAGAATAGACTTCCAAACCATGAATGAACATCGAATGCCAAATTGCCGTGGATTTATCACATAAATTCCCATATATTCTACAGGAAAGCATGACAGAGGAATATCATAAGGGAATCATAACTCAGCATGCATTACTCTAGGTAGCCTTGCAGCCAAGCTTTGCTCTGGTATCTCTGGGTGTTCTTTCCAGGGGAGACAATAGCACAGAGGCTACACTTGCAGTTCTTGCTAAATGACCCTTAATAAAAAAAGTCTCTGAACAGTCCAAATAACTGCTTTACCATATTCTTACTCGGGTTTATGGACCGAAATGTATTATATCTCCCTTGTAAGTCATTACAAAGAATATAGAAAGCTACCAAAGCAAAACTCCAGTGATTTAACAAACAGGATGTTTATTCAGTAGATCCAAAGCCAGGCAGTGAACTCACTGCTTGGAACTATGGTTTATGATAATCTGGTTTGTTTCCAACTGGAAGTCTACAGCTCTGATATTCCTGTCTATGACGTGGTTTTGGTTTCCATTAATAATTTATTAATTGTTCAGTAATTAGTAAAAGATGTGCCTTCAATACAGGATTTGAACTCCTATTTAAAATACTACTTTGTACAGTCCCCTTAACAGCCAAATAATTAAATTCTACCTATTTAGCTAATCTAGCCAGCTAATTACTAATGTGACAGTATCTCAAGAAAATGAATGGTACCAATCTGCACTAAGTTTCTCTTCTGGTTACCCCCGACACTGGGGTTCTGCAACATAATCAGTTGTCTTTCCAACTCTAACCTCATTGTACCAAGTGCTATCACTTCACCTATGTTCTGTAATGTTCCAACCATGTTATTGATTTGCAGTAAATAGTAGTTGCAGGAGCACACCTCATGGGACTGCCATAAGTCCTGAATCACAGTACACTCTTTACCAGGCCCCTATGGTGCCATTTTCTATGGCTTGTGTGGGTCATCACATAATTCCCAGTGTCACCAGGGCGTTTCACAGATCATGCTCTGAAACTGTCAGTCACATAGAAGTTAATGAAGATATTCCGGCACCAAAAAAATTTTTTAAAGAGAGATAATAGACCTTTATTCATCCATCCAAGGAGAACTGTTCTCATTTACAGAAGACCCAAGACATTCAGCAATAACACCTTTCTAAAATATTAGTCTTGCTTAGTTTAGACTGCAGTAGTAGGCAAAACTAGAAGGGAACGTGATAATGGAAGTTGACTGTAAACACTAGCGAAGTCCCCAGTGGGTCTCATGGTGTACTCCGTCTGCTACAATCTACAGGTCTATAAGTTAGCAGAGGAACAGAACCCAAAACCTATTTCCTCTTCTAACAGGGAAGGATTGTTTTGCTAGGGTTGTATATCCTCAGTGTTTCTAAACATAGAAACCTGGTACTTGGGTGTAGTACCCAGATTAGACAGGATAATTTTTTTCCTTCAAAGACCACCATAGCATCCATCAACACAAAGGGATATTTACTTTATAGAAAATGAACCCTTCCCTAAGATGCTTGTATTTGAAGTAAGAGACTTCACTGTAGATGGCATTTCCAGTATAATAATTGAATTGATCTAAGTTTATTTTGTGCCAAATTAGCTATTGAATCAAAACATTTTGTTTTCTTAGTGATGAGGGAATTTCTATTTATAATTTAATAAAGATTTTTGTTGCTGCTTTCACTACATCCACACATTGACCAAAACACCCATCCATGTGAATTTCACATCTTCTCAAAAACATTTACATTCTAAATATTCACTTTTTGTAGATTTTGGTGAAACTCATAATGAATGACATACAATGGCACAAGATCTGGGAGAAATAGCTCATAAAATCATAATGCTTTCAGGATGCATGAAAACATCCGCTAATGAAATGCAATTTGAATGATGATGGGTTTAAGATATACTCTAACCCAAAAGAGAGCAGCTGAGTTAACTCACATTTGTCTTGGACAATGATTCATCTTACCTGTCAAGGCACCATGAAGACACCGCTAACCAGCCATACAGCTATGCCTAACTTGCTCCTACTGAAATGTTTTGGGCTGCTTTTCTTGTATGTTGTGACAAATGTGGTGTGTTATTCTTCCAAAGATTAAAACATGGTCTACACTTACGTAAAGCACTGCTTGCTACTCACCAGGACTGGTGGTTGGAGATTCCGGGCCTTAAAATGCAACATGAATGGCACAAAGAAGCTACAAGTATTACTCACATCAAGCACCTCCCTCTGCAGTAATTTGTAACATGATTCCTTATTTTCTTGTCTCCAAGTGCAATTATAAATTTGAAAGTAATCTTGTAGCAGACTATACCCAGAAACTGAATAAAAAGAAAGGAACTTACAGTCTGTTTTCACAGTTAATTTGAGAGAGGATTATGCTCTACCAACTATTCTCTAATAGGCAGGGAAAAGCACAGTTTTTATTGCACAGATATATTAGTATGAATAAAACAAATGATATCTCAGATACATTAGCTCGTTTGTTATTCTTCAACACTTCTCATCTTAGCCTAAACTATGACTTTTCCTTTTACTCTTTAAAAAAGGAGACCGAAAAGAAGGAAGAATGAACTTCAGAGAATTAGATTATTGAAAGCGATGATAAGGCCATAAATCTTTGTTTCAATCTAAACCATATATAGATGGTTTTTTATGTCATTTTTTTCTACCTAGGTTGAGTTAAGCCTCACTGAAGGAAGGGCAATACAAAGCAAAATGAAAGATACAGCAGAGTAGGGTCTTTATAAGCCTTGCAACAGAGACATGCTGCTCTCTTAATTTGTGAGAAATTGCTGTTGTTCCCACAGACTGGAACACTTGTGGGTTAACCGAGATATTGAGCAGTGGAATTGACTTTAAAAAGGTAACAAGAGCCTTTTGCTCAGTAGATGGATTTTTTTTTAAATCAGGCCTTTGCTGTCTGTAGCCAGCGTGGTCACAATCTGACAGCTTTATAGATGAACACCAGCAAACAGGCTGGTGATACGACCATGACACAAATTTAGTATGATGCATCTGTCATTCACTGGCTTCTTATATGTGGATTAGAATTAGACTCTGTGCCTAAATTATGATTGGAAATGAAATAGTTGCAGTTCTTCTTCAGATTGACAGAGGGAAATATAAGGAAAAGAGCTTGATCTTGATTCAATGGAATAAATCCAGGTTGATGGAAGGGTGTTTTTTAATAAGCCTCCATGTTGCACAAAGAGAAGTTAATTGTTGTCTGGTAGCAGATGAAAAATTCCATGCAGCAGTGGTCTGGTGCTGGCTTTGCTTTCCATTAATAACATGACTGAGGAGTATAGTGTTCTTCTCAGCAGAGGTGTACTTATATCAGAACAAAATAACCCCATCTGCCTCAATTTTACAAACCGTTTACCCCATCTATTCAAAAAGTATTTTAAATTTTTATTTTCTAAATGTCCAAATTTTTATTAGACTTCTTATGGACAATCCAGCAAATTGAAGGTTGAATAAAATCTACACCAAAATATAAAGATATTATTTATTTTCAATTTTTTTTACTAGATTTTTTATTTACTGAGAAACAAACTACTGCCGGGTTACACGTTCCTTTTATTTAATCCTCTAATAAAATTAACTTGGGGGAAAGGTGCTGTTCCCAGTTTAGAAGAACTCAGATGAAGTTGCTACTCTACTGTAATATCTATCTAATTGAAGATATCTGTAATATCTTCCATTAGAACTCACTTCTGTTTCCTGGGAAGCAGAACTGGATGAGAAGATGCAAATTACAGCAGATATTACAAACTATTTCCAGTAGAGTCTTGGAAGAATTTCTCAGCTTCTTTCCTTGATGGACAGTCCAGCCTTTTACGAGAGCTGTAGATGTATGCAGAAGGCACACATTTAGGAATGGTGCACCTGTGGCAGCTTTATAAATATCTATGATATCAGAACTGGCACAATATCTGAGGAATAGACACAATTCATTTTGCTCAAGACAGAGCCCAAACAATGCAATGTGGGTAACTATAGGGACTACTCTTACCATAAGATCATGGACAGCTATAGAGGAAATAGAGAAGAAAAATTAATTAAAACCATTAAAAGGAAGTGGAATAAAATGCAACACTGCTTTACTAAAGCCAGCTCATTTCCAACTATTTCGATATTTATTTTTGGTAAAACCTCTGATTCTGACCAATGCAATCTTGTAGTAAGCTTACAATTTGTGCATTCATCACAGTTCACCCCCAATGAAAAAACCACACCAGATTTCTGTGTTACAAAGAAGAGACATTCACAGTCATTTCCCATTCAGATAAAACTTCCCACAACCTCTTGCATTTCATATGCAACTGTCATCATGTTTTCTCCACACTCTCCTTTTAAATCTGATTGTGCAGGATTTTATCTGAGTATAAAACACCATTTTCTCTGTTAACAGAGAATGGTTGGTAAATGTTGAAATGTAAAGAATTCTTCTCCAGGTTTTAGGATATCTAAAGAAAAGGCTGCTTATACTGTGAATACAGTATATGTTAAATAGATCATCTGGATAGTAGAAGAAATGTGTTGCCAGTCGAAAGGAATAATATTAAAGTAAATGTGCAAATTTCTTTCTAAAATAGTGAGGAACATGGAACAACTGACTGAGCAGTTTACAAGAATCTGCTCCAGTCTGTATCCTTCAGTTAAAACAAAGATGCAGTGGTGGTTATTTTCAAGTTCTGTATAAGCTCTCTTAAAGCCTATGGTGGCTGACAGGAAACCAAACTAGTTTAAACAAATCTTTTTGTATCAATAACTAATTACATCCTTGTTCTGCCTCAGTAACACAGATTGATAGTTCCATTATAGTGTTTAATTAGAATTGTTTTTAATTTATCCTTTAGAAGTGGTCTAATTGAAGAAGGAACAGATGTTACAGGTCACGTGGCATCAGCATGACAGTGCTGGTGCAGAATGGCCAACTGGGCTGTGAATGCCTTCCAGAATCTCTTTCAAACACAGGGGTAGAGGGGAGTTTGCAGCGTGTCTGTTTTCATTTGCAGATATTAGCTGCAAAACCTGTGAAGCTCAATCTCCTCCTGGTATGAACTCTAAACTTACTGACTGGGAGGAACAGTCAGTAACTATTTTTCATTATCATTTCTTTGGCAGCTGGTAAAGATTCAGGACAGCAGACAAGCAGGATTCTATTTAGGCCTCTCTCTATGCAGTTTTGCTTTTTATCCTAAGCATCTGACAGAAAGAGAATTTCATTTTTTTTGGAAACATGCTCTATTAAAACTGACTTGCAAGAGAGACATAACATTAGGCATTTGACATAACTCATGGATCACAAGTTTGATTTCAAGGAGATGGAGTGACATTTAAGTTGGAAGGAGTTTTACACCAAAGCCCCAACCTTCTGAATGCTGAGGCTGAATACTGAATAGCTCAACAGAGCCTTGAGCCTGTCTCAAAATTGAACTAAACGGGAAAGGGAGCTCTCCATTTTTTAATTTCAAATCAGAAAGATCTAGAATTTCAAAGCAACATAAAAATCCTCCAAGTTATGTTCCCACAGAGGAAGCAATTATGAAAAAGTTTAGCGTGTAGGAAAAACAGTCATCTGGCATGGATAATTTCTATTTTATAGCCATTTTTGTTAAAAGCAAAATGTAATTAGAAAAGCATTGGTTAATAATTATAAGAGAAGCAACAAAAAATGTGTTCAAAAGGCAGGACAGCTTTCACTCAAATATTCCTGTAGTGAAAGCTCAGATTTATCATGTCACCATCATCCCAAAAGATACCAATTGCTCACCATAAAGTAAATGATGTATGTAAGTCTCAAGTAACTACTGAACAGACACTGTTGAAAAGCAGCTACTGGAGAGTGCAATGCAGCAGCTATTGAGCCATGTCTGCCAATCAACCATTCTGAAAAGAGGAAAAAACAGGATCCTGAATGCAGCAGAAACATTGGGAGAGTTTATGTGAAATAGTGTGATTACTCTGGTGATTGCAGAAAACAGCATTACACAATGATTTCAAAGGCAGAAGAGGTATGTCTCATTCAAAAGGATGCCAGGCTGCTATTAGTTAGAATAGGTCTTTGATCTAATACATGATGTGTTTTTTCTCTGCATGCATCACAGTGTTATTCCACCAGCCTCCTGACGGTTGAATTTGTTGGTGGCAAAGTGGGAAACTAAATGTCCCAGAGACCTGTTCACTGCTGCCTAAGACACCACTGGCCAGAGATGCTCTCCCATATGATGTAATCAAGTCTCTCCCAGGAGCTTCATCCTGACTGGAAAGCATATACTTAATTTCAGGTTTTTACCAAAATGTGAGTTTATTTTCAGGAATCCTCCTTCAGTCCTGGAGAGCATGTGAGGCATTCTAAGTCCCTGAACCTAATGTGCAAATGCTGTTGTATTGTAAATGGTCCTTCATGAATTGGAATGACTTATCAATATCCCTCTAACTATGAAGTTTTCATATATTAATAATCCTTCCATAGTTAACTGGAGCATGACATTGAACAGCAAGAAATGAAGCAGAAATCAAACACATAAGCTGATTCTCTGGCACCTATCTTATAAATACTTTTGAGACTATCCATTTGCTCTATACTTGCAATTAGATTATGTTTTGAGAAGCAGGGTTTTAATCTCCCAGAGACCTCAGTCAAAGCTTAACCTAATTAACACCCAAACAATATCTGAGGCAGTACTTCAGTATTTAGTTCAATGATCTGCATGAAACAGAAAAGCACTATAATTTTTTTCTCATTGTGTTTACATGAAGCTGGACTTAAAATTATCATTTTCAACTAGGAAATACAAAATTTACCTATCAGGCCAACTATTTTTTTTAGAAGCATTTGAATGTATTTTGGGAGTACTGAAAGCAAAGGTATATGACATTCACTAAGCCATGTATGCCATCTCAGAGAGATTTCACAAAATAAGGTTTTCTGTAGAGAACAGAACACTATATATCCTTGTCTCGATGCACATGACCCTTCCACTTTATTATCTGCAGCTGATTCTCACTTGCAGTATATAATGACATGTATGCTTCCTCATTAAAAAGTGATACACTTCAAATTTTTAAGACATTTCACTCAACCTCTGTTTAGCATGACCATAATATCCCAATCTTCTACTAGCAGGGAAAATGTAACTGTCATTTAATAACTCCAGCTTTGCAGAATCTGCCATGGTTCAAGAGGTGGAAATAGTAGATAAATGCTTTTTTTCCAAGGAAAGAAAGAAAACTAGATGAGTGGGTTGTGGCATCCACCATAACAGCTACACAATCATCAAGGACTTCAGTGATTAACGGAGAGTGCTGCCAGAATTTTCTGCATTTTTTGCTTGCCACTGTGAGCCAATTGTAGTGGGAAACAGAGAAGATATGAGCATTGAGCATTTGATAGATTTGACAGACATATGAAACAATAAAAGATGGTAGCTGCTCAGCCTGAAGAAGCTATTTCTTGATATCTTTCACTCAGAAAAATATATATTGTCTCAGTAAGTAGTACCAAACAGATACCAATAACACCAAAAGGACTAATGTAGATGCCTGTGCATTGTCTATTGTAGCATTTATCCACAAGTACTTGAGTGCCTTAATTGAAGAAGAATATGTCTGGCTGGCACTCCGATGGACAGAGAAAAGTGAAATTAAAATGCTGTTCTGACACATAAAGAATTGTCACAATTAACTAGCAAATCATTTTACTGGAGTACTCCTAGATTTGATCTCAAATGTTCATACACTGCTTCCACTGACACTGCAACTGGAAGTAATCCTGACAGTTGACGATGTTCTTTGTCTATATTACTTACATCAAATAATGCATAGAAGTCATTCCTGTCAAAGTTTATACATATGCAATATAGGGAGGGTACCTCTCACTACTCCCTTAACAACTTTGCCTCTTTTGCCTGTGAATTCTACAGTAAACCTCAGATGTCCTGTCGTTTCTCTGCAGCTGATTTCAGAGAAAAGTATTTCAAACCTTTATACCTCCACAGTAGAAAAATAAGATGATAATGAATATTCCTGTCATTTTAACTGTCACTTAGAAAGCATCATGTAATTGTTTTCAGATCAGTAAGGTAGGAGCAAGCTCATTGGCACATAGCATCTGTGGGACTTGTGATCTTGTTCAATAATGAGACCTGATAAGAGCCTTTGGATAGCACCAAGCTTTTTGAAAAACATCCTTATTTGCAAAATCTCTCGCTTTTACAGATTTTGTCACTGAATTTTACAGAACCATGAAGAAGCAGGAACTTAGAAAAAACCTCAAGATATGGGGGGAAATACTCCAATGATTTTCTTCCTTCCTTACCTTCTCTCTCTACTGTGCCCTCAAAATCAAATATAAAATTATCTGACCCTTTTAGCACAAACTTAAATTCAGGAGAAATGTTTTCATTTCAGTTGGTTATAAACATAATTGATAAAGTTGTCTCCATTTTATTGTCTGCCAGATAAGACATTCTTCATATTGGCGAGGATAAAATTAGATTATAAAATTCAGAAAGAGTTTGGGCATCACCTTTCTGCATGATTTATGGCACATCTATCACAGTACAACCCTTCCATAAGGGACTGATTGAGTTATATTTTCTTGGGAACCTGGATTAATAGCTCACCTGTGTTATAGAAAAGAGTAAGTTTAAACAGTAATTAAATTTGTTTCATTAATGTAAGGGCAAGGGCACAGACAACTCTTTTTACAAACACCAATAGTCAGAATGGGCTGCAAGTCTCGTTACCTTCACTAAAATACTTCCTTCTAGGAGATTTCAGTCACTTCTCAAAGAGCTCCTAAACTACTCCTGGTAACTGTCTATTCTGCTGTGGCAATGGGTTGTATGTCTAATTCTTTCTCTCATCATTAGACGATGGATTTTCTTCACACCCCCTCACATACCTTTACATATAATTGGAGAAACACACTTCTCCTCCTGGCCGTGCTATGGAAGACTGTGATGGTGCAATGAAGAAGTTTTCTGTTAAGGTGGTTTGTGCATGGATAACTATCCTTTCCCAGCTGTCCAGCTTTAAGAGTAACTTGAGATGCACAGAACAGTGTTTGTGTGCATATCTGGGGGTAGGGTAGTGTATATTGTGGTGGTAATTAGTTTCCCAGAAACAACGCTTCCTTGCTTCATCTGCAGAGTGCCAGGCAGGTAGATTACAGTTTAGTGAATTACACCCAAGGGCTCTCTCTAACCTTCAAATGTGCTACCATATTATTTCATTTTCAGACAGTTTAATACAGTCCCTGATTGTTAATATGATTTTAATATCTGACAGTGCAAAAGGGTAATTATGTTGTGGGGCTTAGAAAGTAGAAAGAATAAAACAGGCGTCACCATCAGTGATTCACTGCTGGCATGTCATGTCTGAAAAATACATTTTATTGCCCTGGTATGTCTGCACAGCTCAGGGAAAGAATCAGTCATTCAGCTCTCAGACCTGTAAAAAATATTTTAATTCTGTTTCTGTTTGTTCCCATTCTTACCTCTTCTCCAAGCACTGTGCCAGATGCTATCTGTGACCAGCAGGTCCTACTCAGCCTCACATTCGCAGGCAACTCTCACTGGCTGCAAGTGTTCCTCAGGAATGTGACTGATAGCTATAACGTGCCTGGGGAATTTGGGGCTGAGGGACAGTGACTGATGACAAACCAACTCCGTGTTTTGTTCAGGAGTTTCAAAAGCATGACTATACTATCTTTCTGGGGATATTTTTTGCTTGCTTCATAGTTTTCCTCCTAGTTTACCCTGTGTTTCCTTTTGCATTTTAAATTTTTACTGAGCTCTAAATACATACTAGTGGTTCTTAGGTGGTCCCACTGGTTCCCAGAGATGGGCATCTCTGCCTTCTGTTCTCTCAAGATCTGTCTGGTTTAAGTGTAGTGGGAATTGGTACAGGGGCCCTGTGGCTGCCACAGATCACCATCTAATGCTACATAACCATGCCACCATGTCATTGCACCTTCACAAATGAATTTTGGCAAATGAGCAGGACAGGTTGCTCTACAGGCAAAACCACACTGATGCAGCAAAGTTGTTTCTGGGATTTAAGATAACACCTGTATGGGATTGTCATAGTCTTCACATGCAGTTCAATCCACTTAAGAGTCAGTTCAGGAAACTCTCTCTTGGACAGTAAAGGCTCAACATCAGACTTGCAAGCTCTCTGAGGGAAAATCTGCCTTTTCTCTTATGCTTTAATTGCCAGACATAGAAAAGATCCAATTGGGTGACCTCATTCTACTATCAAAACTGACCATTCCTTCCCACTTTTTTATATTCGAACTAGTTAATTAACTCTATGGTGACCTTTGCTTCTACCTATACCTGGTTATTTTAAGAACCCATGAAAAAAAGGAACTTATTCACTTACTTTGAAAAAACAAGTATACCAGAAAAATCAGTTTCCCAAATTATTCTTTCACACCCACAGCCAGTGACTCCTTCAGAGAATGCAAATCAATATGTAAGCCCTGAGTTCATTTGATGTGGTTTTTGAAAAGCAATGTACCATATTTAATTAGGGGCTAGTTATGTACTTAAAATAGTTTCTACCAGTTTCCTTGATAGAATAATCTGGTTTATTTGTCTTCCCTGAAAGCCTTAAACTCAGAGTAGCTAGGAAACCCATGATCTTAAACTGTGGTAGAAAGGTCTTCTGGGAAGATCCCCATGAATGTCTGCTGTGTAGCAGCAACTCACAGCTCTATTTAAGATGCAGCCTCCGCCTTCTGAGAGATTCTGCCTCAGTCTCAACTGTCTTGGCACGAGTCAGTATAGAAAATCACTGTTCCACAGCCCTGGTTCCTGCACACAGCCTGCAGAGATAGGCCTACAAACTCTGACTCACTTGATTGTCTCAGTTGTTTCACCTCACATTACTTCCCTGTTTGGTGGTAATAAATTAGATGATCATTACAAGCAAGAGGATTATGAACATAATTAACAAATGAGGTTGTTGAAGGATTTATTGCTCTGGCCTGATTCTTCACTAGTTTCCCTAAGAAAGCATCATCCAGCTCATATTTCCCAGTAATTAGCTTTGTCTTTATTGCATTGTAAATACTGCTTTAATTACTGCACTATTTGGTTTAGATGAGATTCAAGTGCAGCAACTTAAATGGGATTCTTGTGCTATCAATTTTTTTCTTCCCTTAATTCATGTTATTCTTAACTCCTTTTAAGATAAACACACAACAAAGATTGGCAAAGACATCTGGATGTGTCTTCATGATTAAAACCTTGCATAGGGCTCCTCTAAGACAGAATGAACTCTGGTACTAGACAAAAAAAATCTACTCCCACAAGAGACTGCCATAATGGACCTGTGCTGGGCTACACCTGTTTTCTATCATTTCACAAGCATAAAGAGACAGGCACTCAGCCACAGAACTCTAGCAGAAAATTCTTTGGCTTACAGCAGCTCCTACTGCTGTATATGCTTTGTACTAGTCCGTGTCTCCATCCAACCATACTCAATGACAAAATGTAATTTCAGTCTAGTAGATGTCACCAACCTGAAATTCAGATGAGCTTTTCAAGTTTCACACATAGACAAGGTTAAGCAAAGGAAAGCAGCACAGGAGAGAAATGCTGATGCTCCTCACTCTTAACTCAGCCTTTTGTTAACGCAGAATTGACATGGGAACACCATTCAGTGGAGCAATAAAAAATGTCAGAAAATGTGCTTTTCTGATTTGGGAATACAAATTCATGAACACTTCTTATTCCCTGTATCATATGGAATCTGGTGACAGACATGATCTGCCCAACATAATTTTTCCCTGCCTCTGAATAAGCTTACCAAAAGGTGTGTGTTTGACTGAAAGAGAATGGTTGTACACCCACCATAAGAACTGTTGAGGGCCTATTCTGTTGTAGAGTAAATGCTGCTTTCTCCTGGCACGTTGCAAGGCATTGTGATAACTTTAGGAGTGCAAGGAAGCACTACTTATCTGATGCTCAGAGAGACAGATGAAAGCACTCCTCTTTTTCTCTGTCTAAACAGATGGTAGCTATACAGTTTTGGGCTGGACTAAGAAATACTTCCTATCAGAGATATCTATTAGGTTCTGATTGTCTTAAAGAAGAAATATGTGAAACCTCTTTTCTTTAAACAGTTCTTTAAAAATGGACTAGACAAAGCCCTGAATTTGCCATCATGAAAGACAGGACATGGACATGACATGGAAGACAAGGAGCAGGAAAAGTTCTTTAGCTCCTACTGGCATTCGTATTAAGCCATGAGGGACCAAATCTGTTTAGTGTTTATAGTGGTTCAGAGGTATTAACCAGCAATTTTTTTGCAGAGCTTAGAGAAACATGAAGAAGTAACTGAAACTGGATTGGTATTGTAACCAGGTTTTGTACAACACAACAAATAATTACACTGAGTATTTTCCTAAATGAAGTCTTTTTTCGGGTATTACTCTCAGACACAGCATGACACGCCAACTCCGTTCTCTTAAAAGATCAACATTTACAAATTAAGTAGGACCAGTTTATAGGAAACTTGAAAACATTAGGAAGAATGAAAGAGAATAATTTATAGTTGTATTTTGGTATTATGTCAAAATTGCCTGTGAAACTATGCAGGCTACTTGATACTTCTCCTTAAAAAAGAAAGCACAAACTTTTACAAAACTCTGCAAATTAAATTTCATTAACTAATTGCATTTTGCCCATTTGCTCCTGCAGCTGACACTATGCCTTCACTTCCAGTCCTAAACTGCTGCAACTTTTGCTCTTTACACAACAATCTGAAGAAACCACTCTAGTCAATACCAAGACAATTTACTAAAAAGATGTACAAATGAGACCTGAAAAGTACTATTTTCACTCTAATGGCGCTTCCAGTGAGTTGTACCCTTTGAAATACACCATCGAGTGCCCCCAGATTCCTCACTGTTGAAAAGAGGATACCCCTGTGTCCCTACATACTCCACTACAAAGCCTTTGCAGACTTCTTTTCTGGCTATGCTCCAGCTATGACAGGAGCAGCATTCATTTACAGAAAATCTATTTAGCTATTTTGAGAATTCCAGATCAAAGCCTCTATATAAAATTGTGGCTCTATCATGAAAGGTAAAGGAGCCTTCTTGTAAAGCAGGCCTGATAAATTGAATATATTTGACTGATTGCTTCATACAGGATACCGTGCCATAGTTCAGGTAGGAAACATCAAGGATTTAATCCTCCTTACCTCCATCAGAGACTTTGTGCCACATGTTCTATATTATCCACATGCCCCCATTCCTCTTCCATCAAATGCATTTACCTTCCCAGCAACAGAAGGCTGGAGGTGGATAAAAAATGCGCCTGCACAGCCAGGAGTGCTCCGATGCCATTGTAATGTGGGCATAAAAATCAAGGAACATATGTAGAGGCAGCTGCTAGCAGTTGTGAAGGCATGTTAAAAATATGGGACTGTTGAAAAACTTCAATAGATTTTATAACTGCGGAACTATGCGTTTTTATTGTATACTGTATGAACCCACAAAAAGTGATGCTTTCCTTTAGCACATTTATTCATAGCTCATTTACTACGGAGTAATTCTTTCATGCAACAAACTGGAAGGTTTATGCCTAGTCTTTTGTCAAAGAACTGTAAGGTTTTTGCACTAAATCTCTCTGACAGAGAAGCCAGACAATGACAAGGACTGGATCATTACAGAGAAGGTTAAAAGGAGCTCTTTCTTAGGGTGAATCACTGGCCATATTTCAGTTCCCCATGCACAGCTTCTTAAAGGAAGGAGGGGAAATTGTTTTGGTGCCTGAAGTTGGAATCCTAGAGTGGATTGTTTAAAGGAAGGAGAGAAACAAAGTTTGAGGTTCTCCTCTGAAACAGTGAGTACACATCCAGTCCTCCTGGATTATCTTCCAAATACCTGACCTTTACCTTCATTCAGAGAATATGCATATATCCTAAAGACCTTCAGTTAAGTGCCCTCCTAATTTAGTGGATAAGATTGCTGTCTTTGAATGAGACTTAGTTTAAACAAAGTGACTGTTATCACAGAGAAGTCAAGAGAGAGAATATTGCTGAATTTACCACACTTTGAACTTTTCCATTTCAAATCGATCCAGGAATTTTAACAGAAGAAATGCTATAATAGCCAAAGACTAGGAAAGGAGAAACTACACACCCAGTAAGCAACGTTATACAGAAACAGTGCAAAACTTTCTTTAAAGGGAAAAAATGACTTATTTTTGCGTCAGCCTTACATTGTAATGCCACTGGCTCTGGAAACTTAACTATTAATTTTAGCATGGCCCCCAGTATACCCCATCTTGTGTGAGGCCATGGAAAAGGCATCCAATTTTGTCAGCCTCTTGATGTACAAAATGAGTAAACAAAGTTAAATCGGTACCTTGTAGAGATACTGGAAGGATCACCTATCTAACATGATCAAAGCACTTTTAAAGTGTATGCACTTTCATTACAAACTAATTGAGCCCTTCCAGGGAGAGGGAAAATAGGATGCAATTATTATTTCTATGCCTTTCGCTCATGTTCTAGCTTGTTGATTGACATAAAATATGAGATGGAGAAATGGAACCATTGTCTAACAGTTGGAAGGGTTAATTTTGCAGTAGCTGTATGCAGGAATTGTATGGTTTTAGTGATAAAGCAGATGAGAGTCATGGCAAAAAAAGATATGAGAGTAGGAATCCTAGGAGTTTCTGGCAATGGTTCTACATCAGATTGTGACAGTATTTGCACCATCAGCATGTGGTCCACTTAAAATCACTGGTGCAATTAGTATTGATTTAATTGACCTATAAGACTGATAGCAGAATCTGTTAAGAAAGAATTTCTTCATACAGAGCTGTAAATCTCTGCTTTTAAGATAAAATTCATCTTATCAAAAAGTTTATGGGTGCAAGCAAATACAGGTAATTGTCTTAAAACAGAAGGAATAGTCACTCAGATTAGTCCTATACATGGGTGAACAATTAGCAAGTAAATCTTCCCTATTAATACTTACCTTCTCCCACCTGTAACAATATAGAACAGTGGAAATAGATGTATTTCAAAAACAAAATTTTACCTCCTGATAATTGATTTGGAATTTAGACCAGATGAAGCAGATGTTAACTTGATGAGCTATGCAAAGTATTTAGACAGTCTCAGTCTAATCCCAAGCCACTGTCATTGGTAGTTTCATAAGAAACAGAAAGTGAATGAGCAATATATATCACTTCTAAGAAAAACACACAAAAGAAAACTAATTGTTAGCAATGTACAAAGCGATTTTATGCTATATGCTTTTGTGGCAAATTTGGGGTCTTCAGTCACCAAGAATAAAATTACTTTTATAAACGTTGAAAGTCCTTTGCCTTCTTTTTCAAGAGTACTCTATAAAAGCATGGTAGAAATACTATTATATTTCCTTCTCACCCTTATTTCTTCAGATCCTATCAGCAAGAACTAACCTGAAAAACTGACAGACTTTTCTTATCAGTGTTATGTTTTACCTGGTCTTTGAGACTAAATCAGAGAAACATGTGGCACAGTCATACACTGCTGCTGATATAATTCTGATCTTTCTAATCCTTCTCTCTCCATCTTTCTTGCTGTCAAAATGATACCAGTTAATTTGTGTCCAAAAAGCACCTTGAAGATGTAAAATTCAGTACAAGTACTAGGTACTTAGAACACGGGAAAATCAGCCCAGTTAAGCATTCAATATTATCATATTATCATTAAAAGTCTGCTGCTGAAAAGGAGATGGCAAGTATCTTATCTCCATACACTCTAAGCAGCACAATGCCCCTGTCCTCCAATAGCCTTATAATTCAACATCTACTACTTTTGGTGAAATCTCTACTTGTCTCCAAAGTCAGGAGGCTGTTGCAGTCTTCCTCACCACATCATCAGTCTCTCAAATGCCCCTCATTTCTGACGACATAAGGGAATAATTCTGGCTTTTCAGAAAACTGAGAATATGAATAATTGGAGAATATGGATAAGGGCAATAACTTCTAATTCAGTGACATCAAGATCTGGGAGTTAGAATCACTCAGATTCCACCTCCCAGTGTCATTCAGTGTCATAACCCTTTCTTAGCCATTCAGGGTTCCTGAGTGGCAGCACAAGGCTGCTAGTCAAAACTGGGCAGAAGCAGCCAATTGTGAACAATGCAGCAGATCTGTGCTTGGCACCAGATGAGGGTATGGCCTATCCTGGTCCCAAAAGACAGCAGGCGGGACAGGGTTTCTCCAGTCTGGTACTTGCTGGGGAGCAGCAAGGGCTGGCTGGCTGTGACCAGGGGCTTAGGGCCAGAGCCAAGGTGAGCCCTGCACAGATTGTGTGCTCACCAGCTGATACTGTCCTGCAGGGGCTGCGTCAGGCACAGATAGGGCCCTGTGAAGGCCCTAGGCATGGCAACACTTTGCTTCCTCTGGGCAGTGCTGGCAAATCTGCAGGAGACAGCTGTGCTGTGAGAGTGAGGGATCAAGGCAGAACTGGAAACAAGCACCTCCACAGCATAACCCAAGGAAGGGAAGTCCCGGCCTGAAATAGAGCCTCTGGTCCTGACAGCAGCAGAGGAGGAGGGTGGAGAGAGGTCCCAGCTGACACTGTTCATGGATGCTAAGACTTGTGAGTGCCCTCAGGGATGACCTGTGCTGATCTTACCTCACCTTAGACAGAGAGAAAAATCAGTGATACTTTCAAAAATATCCACTAACTGAGGAAACAAATGTAAGGATTGTGCAGTTTTGCATGAGTGCTCAAACATCTGCATTATTCATCCGGCCCTCATCACTACACTGAGCTCTAGGGAAACTTTACAATACTGTCAAAATGTATTACTTACTGTATCTGTATGTTTTATAGGTCAAACCATTGTTCCTGTTTTACAGGTAGGATTTCAAGGTTCAGGCAGACTGCTGGCATGTCTGCACAATGCAGTGGAGTGTGAAGCGTACCTCCTTGAGACAGCAATGCTCGTGGCTGCTTCTGAACCAGAAGCAGTACAGTTTCAGCACAGCCTCTGAACAAATACACTGCAGTGATGAAAGATTGAACTTACGAGGTCTGGCATAGCAATGTCAAATGTGGCCAGACTGCTTTCAGCTCTCTTCATTCTCCTCCTAACTAAGCAATGCCATGTGAACGCTTCAGTTTCCAATCTCCATGCTGTAGTTGACTGTATGTTGCAGGCATAGCCCAAGGGATTCCCCCACAAGCATTAAGGGAGTTGATGGCAGATGGGAAATTGGTTTTGGAGGTTTCTGGCTACATTAGCCCTGGCAAATGCTGGATAGGAGACCCCTCCTGAAGTCACTGAGAGACGACAGGAATAGCTGCAGAAAAGTGAATGTGTTGGAGGTAAACAAGAGGTGAGGCAAATTTTATGAGCAATTGTATAAATCTTCCTATTTGGTTTGAAAGAGAAACTTCTCTTAGGTCTCATTCAGATAAGTAAGTAAAGTTGTAAGGAGAGCTGGACATGGGCAAGTTTTACTTGTGCTGACTTTACGGTGGTGTTTTTGAGACTTACTGAATACACTCCTTTATTTACTATGACGTACTTTGTATATAGCACCAAGCCATCTTGGAAAGGAATAAAATGAGCTAATGATCTCATTCCTTCATGGTTGTTTGGTTTTTTTTTGGTTTTTTTTTTTTTTTTTTCAGTAGGCCAGTGAAATGTACACCACTCATAGCATAGCATTTCAGTAGAGTTATTTTGTCCTGGAAGAAATAAACAAAGAAAGACCCATGAGAAAGGTTTAGCCTTTCATTTGAGGACTCTGTTCTTGTTGGGTAAATTACAAACCTAAGAACCCTAAGGCCTTGAGTATAAAACACCTGTCTTCCATTTCTAGAAAAAAATTTCATTAGCATCTTTCCCCAGTATTTGAATCTATTAGTAGACATCAGAGTAGTGTGAACTAATGAATAAGTTTGTAATGAAATGCATGACTGCCTTTCTTTGATTTGTATTGGAAGCCTGTCAGCGTTAGCATAAAATGCCCAGGTCAATAAATTGCTATAAATCAAAATTGATTGTCAGTGACAATGATGACAGTCAATTCATTTATATCAGCAAGAAAAAAATCAGTTTTTGCCCCCCATATTATCAAATCAAATGCTACTTATAATATATACTATCTATATGTTATATATTTATGCAAAGTGGACATCTCAATTTTCACTTTGCATTTTTTAGTGCCTAAATTGGATTGTCTTTGGGGAACTGATAAAATCAAAGTAATAGAAGGGCAAAAAGATTCTCAAGCATTCACTGCTCAGATTTTGATTTTGAACACAAGATACAAAAATCTGAATTTGTAGCCAAAATCACTTCAAGTTCCAGATGGTGTGACATTTAGCCTTGCTGTGTTCCCCAACTGTGCTCACTGACACTGAAGGCATGGATCTAGAAAGAACACTGTTTATTGCACCGTACAGTAGCAAAAATAGAAATAAATGTAATTTAGTTTTAAATAGTGTAGGAATTTTTACCAGAACTTTACTCAGCTTATAATCTGTTTCACACTTTTTCTGAAAAGTAGTCTGGGCATGTATTAAATTGCTGCAATGCAAGATATGTCACTTTTCATACCACTAAAGGTTTATTTTTACCATAAGAATCCCTAGAACTCATTCTCCGAGCTTTTTTTTAATGTATTTTTATATGTCCTCAGAGCAAAACATTGCAAATGAAATGACATAGTCATGATTAGTATCCTGTATATAGGGGTGTCTGAAACTGAACCTTAGGAGTTTTCAGATTTGCCTCTGCAAAAGAATCCAAAATGCTGGTCACTGGTTCGTGACTGTAGAGGTGTTTTAAGATCAGACAGGGTTTCTTTTTGGGGTATGTTCGTTTTTTAAGAAAAACAGAGACAAAATTTCCTGTGTCCTAAAAATAGTTAAACCAGCTCGGACCACACAAATTAATGTGAGAGCATACAGGGTACTAGCTGTTCATTACAGGATATAAGAATCCCTCTTCCACCAATAACTTATCATGACTAGTCCTGTGTTGTCTTTGCATCATCATGTCTTGGCATATTCTAAAAATAGGAGCAGAATCAGAAGTTAAAATATGCATTTTCCATGTAACTAACCCAGCAAATTACATCTGCAACTGCTAATATTCAGCATGCAATTCAGGAAAGGCTGTCCCATATATAAAGAATGCCTACTACAGGCTCCTGCTATTTCACACAGCCAGATAATTGGCATAGAAAAATACCAACTATATATACCTGTGCCTGGGATATGCAAGCACTATGGAAAATTCTGCACTATGAAAAATACATAACAAAAGGTAGGTAAAAGGCAGGTAAAAGACCAGTGAAATGGAATTTAAATGTCTGCACTCCTTCTAAGCACAGTACTAATGGGGAAATAGAAAGAGAGACCAGTGTTGTCCTCGGTGATTTTGTTTAGAGGAGTATTTCAGCCAACAGAAAAAAAGCTGAAATTAGACTGGAATTCAGCACTCTATATTTCTGTTACTTGCATGTCACTAGCCATTAGATTACAAACCTAGAGTTTTCTATTTACTACTTAATTGCAAATTATACGATTTTTTAAATGCATTTCTCTAAAAGCCACAAGAGGAATCTGAGTTTTGGATTTTGTGGACACATAGGTATATTAAATAGCCATTACATGATCTAATTTGAAGGAGCAAACCTTCCTAGAAAATGCACCTCAGAGTGACATCTCTTCATTACACTGGGTGGCCGCATGTTTTGCTGGTCTGTGTGTTGTCCTGCGGTGACGATTTCCCTGCTGACCTCACCAAGAGCTTAGGATTGTTGCTTTAGATTGGGTGTGTTAATGCAGCAATTTGCACTGGGCTTTGTTAAACTGCATCCTGTTATTTCAGACCCATTTCATTCCCCCACTATGTCAGGAAGGTTTTGAACCCTCATCTGATCATAGTCATGATGCAGTACTATGTACAAATTGAAATAAGAATTTTCTCTAGTCACTCATTCAGGTACAACATACAAGACAAGATAGAACACAATCACACACTGCTTCCTAACACTGAAGTCTAGTTGTGTAAATTCTGGTACTTTCCTCTTCCCCTTAAACTTACTATCTTTTTAGATGTTGTGCATAAGTAAGTGCGATTTAATGTGTTCATTACCTGCTTACTTGCTGTCATTCACCTCCTGACTAAAATTCCAATGTTCATAAATACTATTTTTTGATATTCATTCAAGTACTTCATGAACTTGAGAGTAAGCTGCTGGCTGTATCGCCAAGCTTCCCTTTTTCTTCCTTAAAGATGTGTCCTTTCTATGCTTCTGGTGCCTTATCTGCCTTGCATGAGTTATCAGATAACAGTTAAATATTTGAGGCTGTTTCAGCCTCAGGTTATTTATTGTAAAATTCAACAGCATGAGTCAGTTTCTGAAGAGAAAGTAGAAAAACACCAAACATAAAATTCTATTGCCTATATTTTACCTTTCATTTAGCTTTCACCCTGAAGTGATGCAGACCCACGCAGAGCTTCTTTAAGTTTGCATTCTGTTTTCCATCCTTTCCTTGTGGCTGGAAAATACAATCACTTTATCTTTTTCACTTGGGCTAAATCCTACCTTCACTTGCCCCTTCCTTTATAGTTAAAAACTTATTAGAACAGTTTAAGAACTTGAATCACTTGTAAGTGGATTGCTGGACAAAGAAATGACATCCCAAACTGAGGTGTTCTGAATAGCCCCAGGGAAATTATTTTATTAGATTTAGGTAAGTAGTCTACCCCTGTCCTCTATCCTGCAATTTTTTTTTCCCAGGGTATATCTGTGTTTTTGAAATTTCTCGTTATCATATAGTCTTTTGCTATAGATAATCTGTTAGGTAACTGCAAAAGGCCTCATCTATAATACTATCTTGGTTTATTGATCTGCAGGATCCCACTAAGGGTTGTAAGACCCTTTTTTTTAATCTCCTAAAGACTTTTATCATGACTCAAGTAAGCAACCTTGATGTACAAGGATGTACAAATTCTTTCATTTTCTGTATCTACCCTGTATTAATCAGTCATTATCTTTGCATTAATATTGCAGCTTGCCAATTATTCTGTCAAATATCCCCTTCCTAAAGGAAGTGGTAACATTGATCATATCTTAAGAATACATGTTCTTTTTTGTTCCTTATATCTTTTGAAGACATTTTTGAGTCATAATTTCTCCTGCTACTTTATGATCTGTTATGAGGAACTGCATTCCTCTTTCTCTGTCTCCCCAAACAGAGATTTTAAATATTTGTCAAGGTCATTTGTTGGCATCTATCACAAACCTTTTCCCATATTACTTTAGAGTCCTTTTTACCTGATCAATGATCCTTTTTTTTAATTCCAGATTTCAGTATAAATATAGCAGATTTTTCTTTATAGGTACTGGAATTTAGATTGAAAACATGGCTGTGAGGAAGACACCTATTTAACACCATTGATATTCTGAGAAAAAAGGATGATTTACGCTAGGATCTGACTTCACTCTTGGTTACAGCTGTTGAGTGAGTACTAATGAAACCCTATACAGGCATATTTTGACTGCAAATTGTGATGATGGTAAATTGTGAATAAGTATTGAAATGGAGTTGATTTGCACACACAGACCAAAATGCATAAAATACTACATTGATTTCAATATCCTAATTTCATAACTGAGCCAGCAAACAAGAGATCAAATATGGAAGGGAAAGCAGGATGTTCTGACAATAGAGTGTCGATCTTTTGAAACGTAACCCCCTTCTAAATGTAGATGGCCCTTTACTGGAAAAAGGTAAGGTGAGGAGATATTTTATGGGTTGGAGTTTTTTTCATTTTGGTTTTTTTTTTTAAATATGTATACATATATTGCAATGTATGAAATGAGCTTGGCTATTACTGTTTTAATCTTAGTTAGCTCTTCTTTATCTGAATGCACCACCCCTTTTTTCTCAAAGGGTTGCTGCTGACCAGGTCTGATTTACTGTCCTTTTGAAGAGGAGTAGGATAATGGCATGCCAAAGGTGTTACATAAGGAAATCGGGAAGAAGCCCTCATATTAGACAATACTATTGAGGCAGTTATTCTGATCCATTAAAATCACCTAGAACCACACTGAGATATGTGATAGAAAAAAACTTATATTCATGCTGGTGAAAGATGCATAAACTTTGTTAAATGCAAAACTTCATTTCTTCTGGATTTTCTTTTTAAAGAAAGCTGCACCTATCTGATGCACTTTTCCTGCATGATGAAAACAAATGGTTCTTTTTCTTCACTCCTATCACATTCCTCCTCAAGGATTTAGATTTGGGGCTGTTCTTTCTCTGTAAGAATGGAACGATGACTGTACTCTAGAGGTTCTTCAGCCATTGAAGAAACAACATGACAATTGTGAAAGGTAGAATTTAAATGGATTTATTTGCATTGTCAAAGAGCCTTATAGAAAAGGAAGGGAACAGTAACATCACATGCTGATCTATTATGTGGCATTAACTAGGATCTTTTTCCTTTTGGTATAAGTTTGTAATAAATAAGAATCCATTTCCTAACAGCATTAGTAAGAAAAATTCAGAGAAAGTTGGAGCAAGATACATAGCAGGATTTTCCCACACAGGCTTTTTAAAGGAAATTCTGAAAAAGCCAACAACATAAAATACAAATTTCTTGCGATAGTTTGAGACATTCAAAGTGCTTTATAAGCTGCTTAGTACCAAAGTATCAAAAAAAAGAAAAAAATATCTAGGCTTTTTATTTTGAGAAACAGATTACTATTAGCTGACAAAAGAAATGTTGGGGAGTCTTAGTATAGTTCAAAGCATGAGTTTAGTGGGACTGCCTTTTTGAGAAAAGTTAGTAGACTTTGACCTGTACCTCCGTCTCCTCCGGCTTCTTGTCTGTAAAGTAAAATACAAAACATGTCTATTTATAAAAAAGATTTGCCATTTCTATAGGTCTTTGATAATAGAGAAAAGGATATATCTCAATTCACTAAACTTATGGCTTACGTGTCATTAACATCACTGTCTAAAAGTTGCAACTGACAGCAAATGCGAGTGGAATTAGAAATACAAAAGCAATAGAACTGTAGTGAGGGGGAGAGGGAAAAAGTTCTTCACTGTGCCATTTTCTTTAATTCCTTTTAATAAAACCAAACAAGAAAAATGCAAACAAACAAACAAACAAACAAAAAAGAGATACTAGTTTCACTGATTTACTCAGCAAAGCCAAAGATGAGAGGACAAATGAATGTAGTAAAGATGCTCCAAACAATCTTTAGAAGATCTTTAGATTCCTGATCAAACAATCAAACAATCTTTAGATTCCTGATCTGGAATTATACAGAGCATAAGTTTTTTTGGCTGTAGATAAGGAAAGAAACTAGTTTAGTTATAAGAGCCTTTAGACAGTGGTCATGGGGGACAGAAAAGTATTTTGGTTTGCTTTTCTTATGTACTATCTAACTTTGAAAGCAGTGGTGACTGTGTTTACTGGAGTATCTTTCTCAAACTTCATGTGTTAAAGGGCTTTCCAAGCATTTCCTCGTGTTTCTCTAGACAGCACAAAAAGCATAAACTGATGTCACACCATTTTTCCAGTTTGTCTGGAAAACTTAATTCATAACACTACAGAACTCATTCATTAGAAAATGCTGCTTGATTCAGGGTAGATCATTCACTTCTGTTAATTCTCAGTTGGGAATTTGTAGTTTAATCTTAAATAGATATCATATCAAAATTATGATCTGCTCTGAGAAGCCACTAAAAGGCATATTTCCAGCACGTTTAGGATGGTAGTCCTCACTTTGGTGGGAAATCCACAGCAAAAGGATTGTGCTGTTCTGCTGCTGATAAACAATGCTGACATCAACACACAATTAACTTTTACTAATTTTTGACTCCTGGATCAGGGCTGGTTTCTCTTTATCAGGACTGCCTAGTAAATTTCAGCAGATGTTCAAATTAAAATGAATAGCACATTAATAGAGCAAAATTTGCTCTAAGTCTTTTCATTAGAAACACAAACGTTGATCCCTCTCTTCACAGAAGAGGGAAGGAAAAAAAGCTTTGATTTCTCCAAATTGCATCCCCCCCCAATCTTCCTTCCACTTCAGAACAGCAGCCCCATTCCCAAGATTAAATCCAAATACTGTCCTTGGAGAACCTGATGTCCCACAGGTGTGATGTCTATATGACTTTATTGGAATATGGACCTTAATCAGGACCCAATATGATATAGGAAGGAAATGCAGATTAGTAGTAATCCAGCAACATGACAGGGTAAAGCTCTACAAATGTTCAGCTATTGCTTAGTTACAGGTGGTGTGAGGTTAAAGTGAGTCAGAAAAACAGTTTGGTGAATGCATGGGTAGCACATTAAGGATATTAAAACTATAGGAATTCACATAAGAGGTGAGACCTAATAACCAATACAAAAAGCAAAGCGTGAATGCTACGGAAAAAGTCATTATTTTCCTGCTTCTGCTTTATTTGAGATTTATTGCCCCTCTCTACCATCACTGCCGAACTCCTCCTTTTTTTCCTTCGTGTGGCCCTTTAAGTCTGTGGACTGTGTTTCAGGTGAACATTTATTGCTGGAAGCCAGCAAATTATGGCAGCTGCTCTGACAATCTTTCAGCTCATGTCTGTCATCTCAATTTACACTGAGGATATAGTGCAAGAATTAGGTTTAGAATGGAATAAAAAGTGATTATATTTTCCCTGAAGGAAATGTACCCACAGCTTCTCTAACAGCTAGGTTCTCTGCACTGATATAAGCCTTTGGAAGTAATTACATATAGGACACAGTCCACGGCATTTTACTTTCATATGCTGTAAATAAGCCAGAATCAATAGCGAGTTGTAATAAAAAAGGCAGCATGTATTAATTTTAAACTGTATAATATATTTTAGGAGATGTGCAAGCTGATAACAAACTCATTGCTCTGCAGGGGGGAAAAGCTTCTTGCAACATTGACTCATGAGTCACACAACATTCTAGGAAGCGGCATTCTCTGTGCGTATGTCAAAGGTGCTTCCCTTAACCGTTTCTCTTCATGGAAATTGCTGGGTTTAACTGTGCATCTTTGGAAAGAAAATCTTGACCTTCATTTCCAGCAGCCTCCTGAACTAATCCTCCCTCTTACTCAGTTGCCCATTGCATCTCAGTAACCACTCCCGACTGCTGCATGATTCATTCAGTACACAAACACTCACGCACCTGATGCAGAAAGGCAAGGCTCTTTGCTCCTGCCTTTTACAGATGGGAGCAGAGGCTCCGATAAATTAAATACCTCAGACCTCATCAGCAAGTAAATCAGAAGGACGAATGAATATTCTAAACCTAAGTTAAGCAAGACTGAAACGAGCTTTTGCTTTAAACTAGGCATGTCCTTTGCAGAAAACTGCTGCTTCAGCAGGAGAAAGTTGCACTGAAAGCCACGGAGATTTCATAGCTTCCTAAATGCCTGCATGCGTGCATACACACAGACACACACAACATCCCTTCTCATTTATACTATGAACTCCAAGTTGGATCATGGTCTATGTTTAAAACAACTGTAAATAGCATGATTAATAACTAAAATGTCAGGGAGAGGGAAGAGAATTCTGGCTCATTTAATCTTGACGTTTATTCAAGGTCATTTGAAAAAAAATCCCATAGAGGTAGAAACAGAATCCACCAAAAGTCTCTGTCCAGGCAAAGTCAAGGTTACGCTTCATCAAGCTAGGATAGTAATGTAAGGAAAAGAAAAGGTTTGTCAAGGATAAAGGGCCTGAAGTCCAAATCAGAAAAGAGGATTTATCAACACTATGTGTTTTTATTTACACAGTACTTTTCACTGATGTCACGTCTGAGAAACACACACATTTGTCCTTTGATTTAGATTTAATTACCTACAGCTACGTGTTTTTTCCTTTCTCCAACCCTCTGTCAGCTGCATTAGATCCCTCCTTGCACATGGGTTTGAAATCACAGACCTTAAATGCTCACTAGTTCCACACACTCAGTTATCAAAACAGGACAAAAAAAACTTGCTCACTGGTTTCACTGGACACAGGAAGCAAAGTTTTCCCCAAAAAACTTCTGCCTTGTCACATTTCTCTCATAAGGAAGTTACCTCCCCAGACACAGCAAAATCATTTTCCAGTGTATGGGCTAAGACATTCATTCTCAGAAAACATCATGGTGATCACAAATGTTGACCTGACTGCAGGACTGTGGCCTTCTACAAATCATCCTCAGAGCTGCTTAGTGGTGGAAAAAGAGAAGGAGAGGAAGCAACTGTGTCTATGCCAGTGCACTGTAACTGAAATTGTCACAGGACCAGTATCCAGTTGCCACTACAAAAGTTGGTAAGACAGACTCTTTGCAGGTGAAGCAATGCACAGAAGTTTTGCTCATCTCTTTGTTACCTCTAATATTTAAGTATTTTCTAACCTCAGTTAGAAGAGCGTCCTTTCTATTTAAAATATAATGTCTTAATTTTTCCTTCTGCAAATTTTCCAAATTGTGTGGGTTTCGATCACCATTGGGTATTAATTGTACAGGACCGAGTAAAGCTATTGACAAGGTGAATCCAATAAGAAACAGGGTTATGAAATAGGGAAAGGCAGGAAGAGGCTCCAGCAAACAGGAAATGTAAGAGTCAATAGTTTCATGCCAGCATGCATGTGAATGTGGAGAAAGTCAGAGCAGACTGTTTTCTGTAATGAGAAACAAGGAAATATTAAATTCCCAAGAGAGCATTTGTGGGTGTAGTAAAGAGTAAAAATACTTGCACCGTATCAGCAGAGGTGTTTATATGTCAAAAAAACCATTATTTTGCTAACACATAGTTATGCTTAGCACTTTCTTCTTACTCTTATTCATATTATGTCCAGGTACTCCAAATATAATTGTTGTTTTTTTCTGCAGCTGCTAAAATCTGTATCACCTTGGGGAAGTGGCTCTCTTCAGTAACAGAGGCTGACATTTTCAATGAAAAAACAGCGGCGGGGCATGGCAGCAGCCTTGGGCACTGCTGGGGAATGGGATAGGTAGGGATCAGAGACAGGGAAGCAGCATGGGGTAAGGGGATGCAGTTGGGAACAGGGCTGGGGCCAGGACCTGAGGCTGAGCCTGAGCTGTGGGCAGGGTGTGAGGGGATTCCCTTTTACATGAATGAAATCATAGAAGCACAGAGTGGTTTGGGTTGGAAGGAACCTTAAAGACCATCTGGTTCCAGCCTTGCTGCCGTGGACAGGGACACCTTCCACTGGGTCAGACTGCTCAAAGCCCCATCCAACCTGGCCTAGAACACTTCCAGGAAGGGGACATAACTCCTCTGTGCAACATCTTCCAGTGCCTTATCACTCCCACAGTGAAGGATTTCTACCTAACATCTAATCTAAACCTCCTTTTTTTCAGTTTGAAACCATTAACCCTTGTCCTATCATCACAAGACCTTGTAAAATGTGCCTCTCCAGACACAGAGCAGGATGCAACATTCCAGGTGGATCTCATGAGAGCAGAGTAAAGGGGCAGAATCCCCTGGCTCTAGCTGCTGACCAGCAGCTCAGCATGCAGCTCAGGATGCGGTCGGTCTTCTGAGCTACAAATATACACTGATGGGTCGCCACACAGCTTGGTGTCCCTGGCAAACTTGCTGAGGCTGCGCTCGGTCCCACCGTCCACGTCACTGACAAAGATGTTAAACTCTTAGTCCCAATATTAAACCCTGAGAAATGCCACATGTCACTGGTCTCCTGCAGTCTGGAATAGTGAGCTTACTGTGAGCCCTCCTTGCTGCCCTTAGGATGTCAAACTCCACCATCTGCTCAGCCAGGCAGTCTGGGCAAACGTCATTTCAGGTACTTAGTTTGCCTAAATGCTGTCTACATTCAGTTTGTGTATATTCTGTGTTAGTGCAGTAGAAATGCAGCCCTTTGTGGAAGGCAAGAAGGAGGTCTGGGACCCTGCTCTGGCAATGTCATGTATGTGTGTAAGCTTCGTGCCAGTTGCAAACACAAGGCTGAATTTCACCTTCTTGTCCAAAGCTGTGAGAGTAGTATTTTTGTGCACTCTTCTTCAGTGACAGGTAAAATTATTCCTTTTAGATAGCGCAGAAAATTGCTTAATACATTTACTTATTTTTGGCTGTAAGCCATTTTATCTATATAAGATGAACAGCAGCTTCCCTTCTCAGATTTCAAGGTACTGTAGCTTTGTGTGGCTATTTCAGAGACTCAGACTATATATATATCTGAGGATATTCATGCGTCTACCTAATTTACCAGAAATAAGAGCATGAGGAATCATTGCTGGTGTGGTTTTTGAATTGGCAGATGATCAGACAACACTGTGTTACTTCATTGCTGCTATAATATCATCAACTTTAATGCAGTTATGCTGGCATAAAGCAGGATTAATGCACTGGTGGATCAGGTGCAGAAAATGTAGAGTCCTTAGCTGTAGGAAAGAGTAATTAAACTTAATAATAGTTATGGTTTTTAAATGGACATATATACCATTTTCAATAAATATGGTTTGTAGTGACTCAGTAGCAAGGCTTTCAACTAAACTCAACTATTGGTTTAGCTATACTGATTTTTTTAAATTTAAAATTTTCTTTTTTCTTAATATTTTCTTATATTTTCTGACTCCCTTGAAAACTTTTCTGTGGCACTGTTATTGAAATTGGATGAACATAGGGAGTTCCAGCTACCTACAGAGAAAAATCAACCTGTTGCAAGTGTATCTTCGTTCCGTGTTTCCCATTTATCAGAGTTAAAATAAAACCACCAAAATATTAAGAACAACTTTTGCACCAAATGTGCTTGTTAATGGAGATGGCAGTACACACTTCAATATGTCAGAGAATTTGTATGTGGAAGAGTACTTTGGCTCGGAGGAGTGTTTTTTAAAGCGTGAGATTGGCTTTGAACTTCAAGGATTTAAAAAGAATTAAGCATGTGTTTACTTTCCTCTCCTGAGTGGAGAAGCAGGGCCTCAGCAAGAAGCCAATGGTAACATGTTTCATTTTTGATAAAAAATTAACAACAGACTTTGTGTGTGTGTGTGTGTGTGTATACAACATCTCTTCCTTTCTCCTTCTCAATAAACTAAGGAAGTCTTTTGGTTTCTTTAAAAAAACAATGAAAAAACTCAAAAAACAAAATAACCACACAAACAAAAAAAACCAGCCACAACCAATGAACAAAACCAAAAAGCAAAACCAAAGAAAGCTTGAATATAGTTCATTGAATAATGTCCTTGAGCAGCCAGGCATATAGTGAAAGGAGGTGCAGTCTAAGAAGACTGGAGTTTCAAGTCTGGGCAGAGGTGAAAGAGTAAAAAATGAGTTCCTTTTGCTATTTAGAAGGAAACTTTGCCTTTGCTGTCTCGTGTCAATTGTTAGATTGTCACTGGGTGGCACTCACTTGCAAATTCATTGATTTGTACAAATAAATGAACAGTAACAATTAATTACACACTCCATGCGTACAACTCAGTTGGAAGGCAGAAGCTGTGCAGACTTGCACAGCCCCCCTAGCCCCCATCATCCCTGCTGTGTGATCAGGATCCTTATCAACTCACCAGGCAATCTTTGGTGATTTCTTCTAGCTATTTTTTCTTACTCTTTTGATCATGAACATAGAGCCTGGCTGAGTTCAATGAAGCCATCCAGCAGCCTGACTGCATGCAGCCTTTGGGGAAAAGCGTTACTAGTGCCATTAGATGTGCCCCATATGAATTTTGTGCATTTTATATTGTCTGGATAAATTGTTTTTCAACTTCATCAGAGGACCTGATGAATATATAGATATAGATATAGATATGCAGATATAGAGATATGTAATATCTAGTACAGGTAACTTATGTAGTATATTAAGTATATGTATAACATATATTCCATCGGACATATGGAAAGTTCTATTCTGATCTCTAAATTGTAGCTCTCAGACGCCACATGAAAGAAATTGAAAACGTTGGGTCAGGCTTTTAGACAAGAAGTTTCAAAGCTGCTGATGTACCTCATCAACTCTCAGACTCTAAGGACAGGGTCAGCTTTCCATCTAGGTAGCTTTTAAAGTGAGGCTAGATCTGTGACCTGTATGGTCAGACCAGAGGCCTTGCAGATATGATGAAAGATGTAGGTGACTAGCTGGCAGATCCTGCAAGATGCTCTGAATTCTTTGAAGCAGTTTGAGAGCTGAGAACTAGGCAGAGAAAGCACATGTCCTACACAACTGTTGGCGAAAAGGCTCAGGGGAGTTTTGCTGCTTTCTTTGTTGCTGACTTTACAGACAGCAGGAAAGGAACATCAGAAAGAGCAGATGGTAATTTGTTAAGGAGAGGTCAGACTCAACAAAAGCAGGGCATCAGGATAATTTTGTATAGTGAAAGTCCAACATTCTTGACATAAAAAAGATCAGAAGCCATGGGTGAACCTACCTTTTCAGCCTGGCCACACTACTTGGAGGCTCAGTTAGAACTTGGTGTTCTGGTTCAGCTGGGGCAGAGCTAATTTTCTTCACAGTAGCTGGTATGAGAGGCTATGTTTTGGATTTGTGCTGGAAACAGAGGTGATAATACAGGCATGTTTTTGTTACTGCTGAGCAGCACTTCCACACAGTCAAGGCCTTTTCTACCTCTCACCTCATCCCACCAGTGAGTAGGCTTGGGTTGCACAAGGAGCTGGGAGGGGACACAGCCAGAACAGCTGAGCCCAAGTGACCAAAGGGATGTTACAGACCATATGGTGCCATGCTCAGCATATAAAGCTGAGGGAAGAACAAAAAGGAAGGGACTTCTGTGGAGATGGCATTTGTTTTCCCCAGTAACCACTAGGAGTGGTGGAGCCCTGCTGTCCTGGGGATTGCTGAACATCTGTCTGCCCACGGGAAGCAGTGAATTAATACCTTGTTTTGTTTTGCTTGTGTGCATGGCTTTTGCTTTACCTATTGAACTGTCTTTATCTGAAACTGTGAGTTTTCCTTATTTTAATCTTCCCATTCTCTCCTGCATCCCACAGGGAGGGAGTGAGTTGCTGTGTAGGGCTTAGTTGTCAGCTGGGTTTAAACCACAGCCCTGGGTTACAGAAACTCCAGCTTTATTTAATGCTGTGATAACTATATCTGATGATCCTCCCAGTATTCCAAGCTGAACACTCAGAACATGAGCTGCAATTCACCTCTTTAATTCTAATTATATTCCTTACCGAAACTGGGAAACTTATAGTACAACAATCTTTCAAGCATTTCGCTTCATGATTTACGTTCAGTGACAGAGGTAGATTACTGCAGCATACCTTATTTTTTGTTGGATATTGTATTCATCTTCTACCTGAACCTGTCAAAGGTAGTTTGAAAAAATAAAGTGCAGTAACTGGCTGAAGTCTAAAAAGCTCTCCCTTATGAATTGTGTTATTTTGCCATCTGATGAATGATTTTATTTGTATTCAGTTCATTTTTTGTTATCTCTGATATCTTTTACCTGCAGTGTTTCTTATGCTTAAGGCACCAGTAGACTGTTCATGAAAATATTCAGATATAACTCTGTTCAGTCAATAGAGGTGTTTTTCCTTCCCATTACCTACCACAGTGCTGACATTTTATTGCTTGCTGAGATAGGAGACAGCAAGAGGGAAAATTGAGTCATTTAATTCCCATATCTAAAAATAAAACTCCCAAGAATGCTTTGCAGAAGAACAAGTAATTGCTGCAGAATTCACAGGCTCTATTGTTCATTGAAGGGAGAATATTCTGGAGATGAACTATTTGGAAATTAATAACTGTTTGTGATGTTACAGGTATGTTGAAATGTTTCAATTTTCCTACGTCCTTTCTATCAAAGGATGTCTTTACCTGATGTCAGTTAGATAGGTATATAAATGTATTGTGACATTTTAAGTGCTTTTATCATTGTAGTTGTAGAAATCCTCACATGCATTAACAAGTCCAGCCTTCCAGCAATCTGAAAGGTAGGGAAGTGTCTCCGCTTACAAGCAGGAATGAAGGAGTGGTAGATTGAATGGCTTGGTCAACGTCACATGGTGAGTCTGTGGCCATACCAGATGAACCCAGATTTCTTGATGACTCAAAGAACAAAACCAAACTCTTCTCTACACAATGAGACAAATTACATACTTTGCTAAGTCTGAAGCCATAATTATGCAACACAAAGATCACTGTGCTCTGAAATACAGAGACTTCTTCTACACTTCTAGCCAGCCTTACCATGTTTTGAAAAGAGAGCTGTAAAGCTGGTGCAGCCACCAGTTGCCATGGTGAGTAAGGAACAAAAATTGTCTTACTATTTCTAAAAATATGTTCACAATGAGCAAGGAGAAATCCAGGAAAGTAGAAAAACAGAGACAAAATGGCTGTTAACTATTACTGGTGTAAACCTTAGGCCCTTCTCTGAAATCTTGAGCTATTAGAAGTTAAAAATACTAAGGTCCTCTTTTATATTCAATCTTTACTGGGAATACAGCACCTGAAAACCAGTTTGTTTTTTTAATTTTAGTCAGATTTATGCTGACTCTGACAAAGTTAGGAACACTCTTGGGATGCCTCTGAAGTCTGGGAACTCTCAGAAGCTCTATTCAAAGCCTTGTGGGAATGGGAAGTGGCTGGACAAGAGGTGGATTAAAAGAGCTGTACAGTGAAAACCATTTGAAGTGCACCCTTACAAAACCTAGGATTTTGCTGCAGTCTTGAGCACCATCTACTGGACCTCTATTTGCTGACTCATCGTTGCTTACATGTCAACACAGGACAGCATCAGGGCTATTTCTGTTTGAGACTTTGCCCTGCCACCCAGGTGTCCCTCAAATCAGGCAGGTGAGCAAGTGCAGAAAGCCACTTTTGCTGCACTGGCAAGATGCAAGCAGTGTCTTCTCTCTTGACTTAGTGAGGTGAAACAAATGCAGCATTGTGGAATCCAGGATCTGTCCCACAACATAGTAATGAATTCTTCATGGGTTGTTAATCCTGAACTTCTGTTGTCTCTTTTCTTCCACATACACAAAATATCAGGCGGAACAGACGGAACAAACTTCATTCTCTGTCCTCTCAGAGTTTCTGCCAAGACAAAAGAACTGTTGCAAGAAAATATTTTTTGTAAGATTGAAGACTCACATGGATTGGGAATCAGGTTTTGACTGTGATTTGGTTGAAAGTTCTACTGGGTTTCACAGTTGAGTTTGTCTTTGGGTTTTGGTTTTTTCCTTCCTTTCTCCCCAAGGTAGTTTATGGACATAAAATAATCTGTTCATCTATTATTTCTTAAAAAAAACACTGAAACTATGACCCTTGTTTTCTAGGAAGCAATGACAAATTTTCAATAGACACTGATAAATCCCGAATTTGTGTTTGCTCATGCATCCAGCCATGTGCTAATACAAAAATGGCTTTTTATGTAGTATTTTTCTTATGAGCTCACTAAAATTTTCTCTATGCAAAATTGACTACTGTTTTGGAAAAAGCAGATATCAGTACAGACATTCAATCCAAGACCTAGTTTAACTTCACAAGTTACCTTATAAATATGCGCCTACAAACAGCATCCTAGGCTCTGCCTTCCAAAAGCTTTAACCCTTAGTGAGAATATTCAGATCCATAGAAAGAGCATTTCTTCTCCCTCCATTTTAAGGGATAGTTCCACAAAATGAAAAGAAGTGCAGACAGAATTCATTCCTCAGGGAGAACTTAAAAAGTGGGGCATTAGAGTCCTCTTTCAGTGTGGTGGTTTCGTTATTGCTTCAGTCAACTGAAGTGCTCTTAAAATGTGGTTTTCTGGAGGAAATGGGAAATGACAAAGTCGGAGATTAATAGGTCTGTCCCAAATGAATCCAGCTCCTTTGTCCCAGGAACAGCCATCATCATTCATGTGCATTTTAATTTTTGGTCCTGGATCACTGTGACATTTTCTTCTGCATTTAAAACAACTGTTCGCTTGTTTGCCACTCCACTCCCCCATCAAAGGAGAAACCCAGTACCCAAAAAAGAAACAAATGGAAACAGTCTATCCAGAGAAGGGGCAACAGTTCCCCTACTGTGTTTGAATTCTATTGTTGCTTATACACACAAATCACACATGGTAGCAGTAAGCCCTGACACTTCATGATCTATACCATCCTATATTGTCTCCATTTACTTGTTGCTTTAAAGCAGGGATAAGAGGAGTTGTTATCTTGCCAAATGGGAGGTACAGACTGCAATTCAGCAGAGATAACCAAAATTAAAACATCAAAGAGAAATAAGGAGATTTCTGTCTTTCCTATTAATGCCTAATCATTTTGCCTCTTATCGGTTATTTAACCAATGAATTTATGTTCCAGGTTTGAGCAGCTGCAAGGAGCAAGGGCTGGGAAAGGAGAGTGCTTGAAAGTGGCATCTGTCTGTTAGCGGTAATTAAGCCGAAATATGCAAAGTTTTAGAGTTCTAACTGCTCCCGTTAAGCTGTTGATGAGCAGTAAAATCTCTGATTAAATTTTAAGCGTAGGGAAATGGGCCAGGCTCCTGACATAGGGAAGCTGCCAGAGTGGAGTGTGAGCAATTACACGTGCTGCCTGCCTGTGCTAGAGCGGAGACAGTGCACCGGGGGGCTGACTGTCCCAGCCAGCATCACCTCCGCGCTGCTCCAGGGCTCCATTCCGTGTGACTGACAGTCCCCAAAACAACAGCCATTTACACCATGGTTTTTTGGTTTGGTTTGATTTTTTTTTGGTCTTTCTTGCTATCTCAAACCATGTGGATTTCTTGGGCAAATCACAGAGTACTGGTGGATATTTACCCATATGAGAATGGTAATTGTGAAGGTTAATGTTTTCATAGCACTCTGAAAGCCCTAAAAGACTGCTTAAAGTCAGTTAATTGTTATCCCAGTTTATATCAGTATTAATTATCATTATCTAACTTAGCCCTCCTCCTCCAGCACTCCTGTCTGGCTCCCATCCCTTCTGTCCTAACCATTCACCTCCTGCAATGAACCAGAGGCCTCATTCCCTAACATGTGACATGTCATGAAGCTCTGTGAGTAATGAATGAGCCCATCACAACTTTACAGTAGAGGAAACAGGTTAATCCTTTGTCAAATCAGTGCACGCAGTGTCCTCCTTCCTTGTTACAATTACTCAAGGGGAGATGGCAGTTTCTCATCCACAGCCTTTCAGGTAACCACTGATGCATGTTTAGGACAGAGATAGGTACGACTCTGCACACAGGCCTTCAGATCCTGTCACAGGGGAACAAAGATGACAGAAGCTGACAGCAGTGACTAATGCTCTGACCTAACTTTCCTTGAAACAAACCTTTGGAAAAACACAAACCAAAACAAACAACAATGAAAAAAATACCTGTTTCTAGTTCTGAAGAATTCATTTAATTAAGTATAAAAACCTAAAGCATCCAAAGCTTATTGCTTCTTGAGACAGTTCTCTGTACTGAGATTGATGTACATTTGTACAATTTGTCATCCTGTGGATTCCCAGAGTTCTTTACATGATATTGATATGAAGAGTAGCCACTACAAAAGTCAAAAATTATGGCTTTTTATTACAGCAAAGAGCACATAGGCACACCATAGAAAAGGGTAGGAAACAGAGTATTGTCTTGAACAGACACTGCAAGGGGAAGGCCTTTTCAAGAGAGTTTCCAGAGGAGGTCAGAGCATAATCAGCTGTGTGTCTGTTAACAGAGGAGCCATAACTGAATAAGACTTTGGATGCCTTCTTCTAGAAGGCTTATAAAATGCTCTTTGAGACATTCTACTTGTCAGAAGAGAGAAGGAAACCCAAATTTTAACGCTGCCTTGGTAATCCTCACTACCAGTGAGGGGAGAGGGAAAATGGACACTGTTTTAAGAGGGAGACAAGAACAGGCCTATTTAGGAGGTGAGTTTCCTGCACAAGCCTCAGCAAGCAGAATTGGTTTGAATCACGTGCTACAGAGATGGTGACCATCTGGAATGATTTCTAGGTAGCCATTTTTAACTAGAGCTGTAGTTCAAGCACATGCCAGCTCCCCTTGCTCTAGATTTACCCGGTCCACAATGGTCAGAATTTTCACAAAAACAGACAGACCCTCCACATCTTATATGAAATCAGTATTGTCATCCTTTCACATATAATAGTAGTTAAGAAGTCTTGACAATTCCCAGAATTAAGCCTATGTGCCATTGTAAATGACAATAATAAAATTGAATAAAATGACACTGCCTACTTCCTTGGATCGCTTCAAGTGATTGGATTGAATTGTATTTTTCTCAAATATAGGGTGTTATGGGGTAGGCTATGAGCCTTATATGAGCTTTCTAGTTATATATCTGTGCAGAAAGAGACAATATTCCTATATGGGTGAATAGTAGTGAGAAGACAAGTTCTTTATGAGAAGACGGCTGAAAAACAGGAATCCTACTATGAGGAAGGAGAAATAGATCAGTGGAAAGCTCCCTCCACTGAAATTTAATGACTGCTAAGGGCACAGAAAGCTTCTTTAGCAGATACATGTTGTCACTATATCCATTCCTCTGGAATTGATGTGGGTATGAAATCACCTAGGTTGTGCAGACAGGATTTCACGTTCTCAGTTCACAGTGGGTGGATGTTATAGTAAACATCAGCAGTCTTTGAGGACAGTAGAGAAGAATCCAGATTTTGGGGTGGTTCTTACCAAAAAGACTTTTACCTGGATGTTAATTAAAGATTTAGTGGAGATCATTATCATAACAAAATGAAGTTAGGCTTAGCAAACTGTCACAGGCTCAGCAGCAGCTTAGTGTTTTGGTGGTCCAGTAACATGTCTTCCAAGAGGAATGCTTGGATGTTCTCTCTTTGAGAGGTGGTAGCCAGGTGTAGCTGTAGCAGCACTAGCCTGAAAAGCATGGGATTTCTAGACTGGTGTCAGATTCCAAACATCTGGGTTATGTTGGATTTGGAAGATGATTTCTGCCCTCTGTCTTGACTACATTTGGTCCCAAGAACTCACCAGCTTTTAAAGGGGTAAACACAAATGGTGGCAAACACTCTTCTTGCTGCTCTCCTTTTAGTTTTTCCTCCTTCTAATTTTTCCTCACTTCATTCTTCTTTTTGCACTGAAACAGCCTTTGAAGCCTAGCTGCATGTCAGGATCCTGGTCACCTTCCCAAACACCATGCCAGCAAACCAAATGAACCGGCACTGATATTTGCCACAAGTGTGTGTAAAGAATGCACTATTTTATGTTTGTAGCTGTAACAGAATTAAAATTTACACAGAGTTCTAGAAAATCTGGAGTGGGACTCCTAATCAGATTCTCCTATCAGAATTCCTTCCAAAGGACTTTACAGAAATTCCTTTTTTCTCTTTCATAGGAAAGTATATAGCTTTCAATTCAGCTGGCTCAGCCTTCAAATAGTGATTGAAATGAATTCTTGTGAGCTGGAAGTGAAGTGCACTTTTTAGGCATATATGAGTGAATGCTCTGCAGGATGAAGCTGAAGAGTTCTTTTCTAAGTAAGAGAAAATGAAATAGATTGATTTTGTATGGAACGGGTGCTGTCAGGAGAATTCTGTGCTCTTGGCTCTCAAGTGTATTCAGGGACTTAAGACTGACAAAAGTGGGACACTGACTGGAAAGAATAGTGCTTATTTTGGAAGTGGATAATTTTGTATTATAAAGTGTATTTTTCTAGATGTGCTGTAGGGTAGCATGAGGAAGATATCATCAGTTAGTTCTGTTAGACCAGACCTCAGATACTTAGGAAGGGAAAAGATCAAGAAGAGGAAGAAGAGGTCTCCTCAGCTTTAGAATTTGCTTTTTGACCATCCCAGGCCAAAAATTATACCAGACTAAATATTCTGTGCAGTAAAATAGCATGTCTGTCTTATTTGTTTTCTAGTCCTTGTATTTAACATGAATTTTCAGATGCACTGGTTTAGTGAATAAGGTTTGTTATCTGCTCAGATACTTTGCATTTTGGCCATCAAGTTGAGCTGTTGGACAAGTTGCCACATTTCTGAGCCTTTGTTTTGCATACTAAAAAGCTTTCCAAAAGACCCTGAAACTCTCGGGTACAGGAGATTTAGGATAATAATAATTTTTAAAAAGATGCATCTGAAATTTTCTCTCTACTCTTACAAAGCTAAAATAAAAACAAAACAGGCTGAAAGGATAGGATCTGCTTTTATAAAAATGAAATATCATTAAGAAAATAACCAGCCAACACCAGAAAGAAGGACAAATTTGACACACCCATTCTGACACAGGCATTCTGCTCCAAGACACTATTCTGATCTCTTCTGGACATATTTTAACATATCTGACTTCTGGACAGGAATGCATTTAATTTTATGGAAAAGAATGTTGAAGTTGAGGTTGAAATACACAAAAATTAATTGTAAAAATGGAACCAAACAAGCAACCTTCAGCAGCTTCTACTGTAAATAATCAATGCACAGTACAATAACATATTAAAGAGAATCTGTAAATGGTTTAAGCTACTTTTAATAAATAAATAAGTGGCTGCCCCAGGCACCATTGTTTAAAGGCCTGATGAATCTTTGAGTTCTAGCCCCACATTTGACACTTATTTGATAGATTGCCTTGGAGAAGTCATGTCCATTCATTATGTTTCATCCCCTTAATCTGTAAAATCAGTATGAAAATATTTACTCCCTAGGCTGTTATGGAAATTAATTAACATTTCCATAGTTCTTTAAAGATGTAAAGTGCCAAGTAACATTATTATTACGTTGCCTCAGTCTACAATTTTTTCAGATGTCACAACATGGGTCAGTAGTTAGATGCAAACTTCCAGTGAAATTTAAGGGGTTTGCATGATGTAGTTCTGCAGCATTAAATAATAACGATTTCCAGACCAAGTTAACAATAAAAAGGTCTCCAATATTTTGTGTGTGCCATTGTGCTACCAGGTGTCATTTTTCAATTTGAAAGTAAAATCAAGAAAACCCCCTAATATTCTGTGATTATTAAATATTAGTGGAACTTTTCCCATGGATATACAGAGGCTAGAAATGGTGTTATAAACAGTTTTCATGATGGGATGCTGTATTTAGTTTCCATTATTTCTGCTTCTCATGGCAGAAAGCATTTTTAATCTGCCATCATTCTTCTGTTTGCCACTTGACAGATTGAGTGTTTGTCCTCAGAAGTGGCAGCATTTTGGTGAAAGGGGATGCACTTTTCTCTCCCTATCTTAAGTGGCTTCAATGTCCTCATGATGAGAGGCACTGTAGCAGAATAAGCCATTACTAGAAATTACTCAAAGTCTTGATGAGGTGAGGTTTGAAACTGCTGGTTCTCTTTCTTCTCACACATTCCATAACATATACACTATTATCTTTCAAAATGGAATGGACTTGTTGAAAATGTGCTTAATTGAAAGTGATCCAGGAAAAATATAATTTAGTAAGAAATGGCTGTGCTGCTTCTTATCCTTGCAAATAGAGGAAGTTTTAAATTCTTATCTGCTGAGTCAGTTGATGAGCTACCCAGGGAAATACTTTTATTGACACAATTGCAGCTTACAAGTGTCTAGCAGCTCTCTTTAACCTTGAGGATGGGTTGCAAGTAACACATTTTCAGCCTCTTCCTCTCATCCAGAAGTCATTTTCAGAACTTCATTTTTATGTCTGACTGATTGCTGCTTCAGTTCACTGTGCCAGGTCACTCAACCTGCTTGCCTGGGTTGGAGTTCAAGCCTCTAGGGTGGAGTTCAAGCTTTGCCTCACCTCCAGCCTCCCAGCCATATGACTTCCTCCAGACATGAGCTGGCATGGAAGCCCTGGGGAGTCTGGACTTGACACAGCTCCCATTCCTAAGACAGTGCAGCTGTGCTGTAAGAAGTTTACATTTCCAACACCCATCCAACTGCAGTTTGTTTGCTCTTGAGAACTGGTTAGCAAGGAACACTATGTTGGCAAACCTAGATCTGTAGTTTGCTTTGATTTATTAATTACCTAGATTTGCATGCTACAATTTCCTCTAGATAAGATAAAAGCTTGCTAAAAGTTCATTATCTCCCATCAATATGCCTGCCACTTTTGATAAAGTAGTAAACAGAAAAATTAAGAATAAATTAAGGAAAATAAAGGATCATTCAAAGGATTTCCATCAGCAGTGGTTTGGAGTTGTGGAATACTTTTCTTACAAAAACCAGACACCCAGAAAGATAGATTATTTAAAATTCACAACTGAACATAATACTGTTGAGCATGCAATGGAAAATTATCCTGCAGTACCAAGGGAATTAATTAGACACAGCTTCCATCCTGATATGACAATGTTTTGAACTCACTCTGCACTTGTTTTGCACAGAACAAGACAGAGAATAAAGCTTGTCTTTGCCTATAAACCCATAACAAAACTACAGCCAAGCCCAAAAACAGGCCTGAAATTCTGTAGGTATCTACAGCTTCTGAATTTCCCTGGCATCTTTGTTTTCAGTTCCAGTGTACAATCTCTGCCTTCTATTTAAATGCAGACATTTCTAACCAAAAGCAGATGTAAGTTAGCATTGTCCCCAGTCCCAGATCTATGTTCTTGTCTCCAGACAATCACTCCTGCTTCATCTCTCAGGACAGCCCAAGTGGTCAGTTCATATTGCAAAATTATCCAGTACAGGGAATAAAACTTATGGAAAGCTACTTTTGGGGTTGCTTTTGATTTATTTTTTTTCTCTCTAAGGGTAGTTTTCTCCCAGTTTCACTTATTGAACAGATTTACCATATGGGCGCATGAGCATCATAGCTGGAACATAGGAGGAGAAGGAAATAATTTAGCAGGGATTTTCGCCTGTCCCATTTTAAATCATCATGGAATTAAAGCCTGGTAAAAACCTTGATAGCCGGAGACTTCTTCTATGATCAGTGAAAAGGTAAAAGTAGCCTAAATTACTTTATGTATCACCCTACATAGGACTTGATTTTTCTTTATTCTTTATAGAGAGATCTTGGAGATAGAATTCTCCTAACATAGCCACATGTGTCATGGACTAAGTTAAAGAAGTAAATTTTGGAATAAATTAGAGTTTTAATTCCAGCTTTTTTAAGTGCAGATGTTATGACATTGCTTGTTCCCAGATCCCGTAGTCCTGTAACAGAAACATAACTGTGCTCAGGGATGCATGTGGCAATGTCTATGTTTCTCATATACAAAAGTGCCCAATATTTCAAATTGCATTCCATTCTGACTCTGACAGTACGATGACTAAATATATATATTATCATATCTTCCATGTATAACCAAACATTAATATAAACCTACCTGTGATTCATTCATTGTACAGAGAAAAGGCCAAGAAACTTATTACTCTCATGTTATCTTGGACATAAGTATGCCATTATACGGGGGAAAGTACCATTTCTTTAAAGATTTCTAGTGCTTTGCAAAGGAAAAAACAGCACAGTCACATAAGGGGAAGCTGAGATTTATAAGGTTAAATAACTACTCCATTTGCCACTATGTATTGTAGCATCAAAGAAAGACATAATTTAGGTATCTTTTATTCCACTCACTCTGACTGCTTTCTTGCAGTCTTTCATGGGACTGAGTGACTTGGCACTTAGGATAGCACAGTGGGTATCCAGAATAGTGGCATGGATACTGTAATGGTACTGAAATAGCTTGTCCTGTCCATCATCTGCAGTCCTCTGGCCAGACTTAACCAGTTTAAACCCTAAAGTGGGTAGGGTTAAAAACCAGTACGGTTTTTTTCAGAGGTGGGGTTTTTTTCAGAAGTGCCAATGAGTACTGTACCAAACTGATTTCCTGTCTCACTATTCTGTAGACAGCAGTAGGGTTCACTGACAGAGTCACAGGCAAAATGATATTGCCTAAATGCAACACAGGACTTAAAGGCATAGATTTCAAACAATCAGGAAGAGTGGTATGTGTGCCACGTTACCCACAGCCAGGGGATCAAAACCTGATACTCAGCAGTGGTATGCCTGTACCAGCCTCACCAGCTTGCTCTTCTGCCTCTTCTGCTCTGTCAGTCTGATCTGAGGAAAACAGAACACAGATTTCTCTAGCACCCCGTAACACAGACATGGTACAATATCAGAGCTCAGATTTTCAGTTGTATGAAAAAGTAAACAGAGGCTAAAGAGCCCATTTGTCAGTGTGGAGGAGCATTCTTCCCCCCCCTTCCAGGCTGCACCATGGTCCCAGAAATGCTCGTTAGGCCGCGGCCTGATGAGCAGCACCTGGGCTCAGCTCCTCCTGAGCCCCTCAGAAACACCATCTGCTCCCACAAACGGCTGCTGCCTAACGAGCTCCTGCTTTTTTTATGAGCAGCCTTGAAAGCTACTTTTCTTGCCTGAATAGCAGAACATCCTTGTTCTCAAGCTTTCAAAGACAGTTGCCCAAACCGTGGTAGGATGAGAAACATTGTTTTGATTAAGGCCCAATCACTTGCGGCCAGTAAAGTCTGATCCAAAGTAAGGCCCCTGGAGCTCTCCCGGGCAGGAGTGAGTGTGCCCAGCCACCTCCCTCTGAGGGAGATACCTCGCAGAGCCAGTGAGCTCTCCAGTTTGCTGCACTTGGAGGCTGCTGAACGACGATGGATCCTGGCCAATACCCCCACGGCTCGAGGCTCCACCCTTCACCCTTTCAGGACAGGCAAAGGCAGCCAAAGTGAGCATTTCACAGTCTTCAAGGGGAATTTTTCACAGGTACCTTGCACTGACTCTTTATGTCTGTATGCGTACAAGTGTGCAATGCTATGGCAAATATGGGAGTAACGCTGCTCTCTTTGATGTTTAAGTACTTTAGATCTCTAAGTAAGTTAGGCCTGAAAAGTTATCAGCTAAGTGAAATGCTGGTAAGTCTTGTTCCTTTGCTAAATTGTTAAGATACAAGTTTAAGTACTGTTAATTTTGAATGCTGTTAAGCCTTTAGGCCCTATTCCTTCTTATCCTTGCCATTCCTATCCTTTTTTTAACACACACACTCCCACACACAGACCCACATGCACGCACGCACACACAGATTGTTCCCGGTATATTTCGGTTTGGATTGATTGACTTGAGTTTTTTGGGTTTTTTTTATCTTGGTGTGCCTTAACCACCTATTAAGCAGTAGAGTGAACCATGCCAATGAACTTTGTTGTGCTGTTGCTTGATATTACATCTGGTTTTTACTGATACCCTTGCTGGTAATTCTTTAAGCAAGCTCAAACACTTGTTTATAACAGTCAAGGCTAGAACACACCTGACCAGGTGATGTTCGAGAGATTTCCTTATCTAGGACATTGCCTTGCTCTCCTGGAAGCACCTCTTCAACAATCAGTTTTGTGTTAGCCTCACAAGAAAGAAAGAAAAAACACAGAGGCCTATGCATAATCTTCATATAAATTAGTAATATATCGTCTTCATACAAAGTAGTACTTCCAACACTCCATCAGAAAAATTCTTTACAAATTTCCCTTTATGCTTAATACCCATTGCTGTTTTGATCAGAATTCTAAAATTATCCTGGTTTCTTACATGGCACTAATATAGCTTTTGCACCAGAGATACTATTATCTTGTGACCTTATTTTATATGAGAACCATAGTGGTTTGTGCACAACTAGCTCAAAGTGATAAAACCTCCATATAAATCAATGTTTTCTCATTTTACTATCACATGTAAATTGTGGTCTTGCAAACTACTTAAGAAAAAGCATCCTAATGACTGCATTTTATCAATTTTTTTTTTCTCTTGGGAATTAATAGAACCATGTAGATTCTAATGCTTAAGTCTTTTAAAATCAGTGCTTTTTCATCCCTGGAAATACATCATAGACTCACCCCAGCTCTAAGCACAACTCTCCCAGTGGTTATCGTCAAGTGGTCTCATATTACCAAGTCTTAATAATTTTTGTAAAGCATTGCTCTGCAGTTCATTGATGCACACTGCAGGTGTCATAAGTAACTGCAGCTCTGAAATGGAGGCATTCTACTCCATTTACTTCATCTGCTTGCTTTCTCAGTAAGGCATTTCATTCCCAGATTCCTATCTCAGTGTTTCTACTGTAATAGGGGAGGGGGTGAAGTTATGGTATGACCAAAGTGGTGCTTCATTGTTGTATTCAAGAAAATGGTCTTGACCATAGTCTGATAAAGCCAAAGTGTTGGGGAATTGGGATCTTTGAGCCACAATGCTGATAGGGATTAGGCCTAAACAACATATGACTGAATTTGACTTTTTGGGAATGCAATTTGGATGTTCTCGGGATGTTCTAAAGAGGCACAGTCAGGCTGGTGGTCTGCAGGCCAAATCTCACCTTGGCATATTCCATCCAGCATCTTGTCTTTTCCTCAGAGGAAGGAGGGAAAAGCTGTGTGTCTAATATTTCTCCTGTGCTAACCACCATTTCTGTATCACTCTGAATTGAGACTGAGTTTCCAATGTCAAGCACCAGTCCCTGTGTCTGTCAGGCTTGGCCACCTTGTCAGCAGGTGATATTTTAAAGATCAGCAGCAGTCCAGTATGGGGAGGACATGAGCAACATTTCCCTCCTTTCCCTGCCTGGCTGTAGCTAAGGAGGTGGGCACAGCCTTTAGCACTGGCACACAGTTTCACAGCCCAATTACATGATGACTCAAGGGAATATGACTAGCGAGTGTGATGTTTGCTATTTGGCATATCTGTCAAAGTCCTATGGATATTTCTTGGCATTTGTCCAGTTGCCTCCTTAATGTCTTATGACATGTGTTCCCAAAGAGGCTGGATTTTATGTTTACAACTCTCTGGCAAGAAAATGAGCACCAAAGCAGATATTCCAAAACTGAGTTTATTGAGCAGTCCAAGCCAAATAGTTTAGACATAATTTCATTTCCATGCCTTGTTTTCTTTACAGTTTCTCTTTTATGAAGCGCTGTGCTTGCTTTAAACAGGTGCAGAACTGCCAAGGGACCTGGAGGACTGCAGTCCCTCATTAACACACCCAGTGCATCAGGCAATCTAGCTACATCTTATGGTAGTGAATGTAATATGAGCAGGAACATTCCCAGATCCTGATGCCATCTGGCAAAGGATGTCCCATGCCTATGCTGGTTTATTCAGTGAGCTTCTGAAACAGGGTGCTGCGTGCAAACTGCTTACTGAGAATAAGCAAAGACCGGGAATAATTTGGAAAACTGCTATTTGGCATGGGCCAAGTGCCAGGTGCCACTCTAGCAATCAAGTTTCAATACCCTTGGAACTTACCAGGATTTATTAGCAGAGACAGTTTTCAAGAAGAGCTTGGAACATTTCATAATTTCTTCACCATCCCAAAAGTTCTGCCTCCAGGTCTACCAGTGAAAGGTGATCTCAGTTAAAGGCCAGGGTGATGTGGCCATGTAAATTCATAGACCTTCACAGTAGAAAGTACTTTGCATTTCTGAGTTACTTCTTCAGTATCTCCAAAAGTATCAGTGTAGAAACAGGAAGTTGCTGTGTATTGTTTGGCCTACATTACATAATGGATAGGTGTTCTTAGTGCACGTGGGAAAGCACTATCAGCAGTGAGCTCCAGTTTGCCATAATGTACTCATAGGCACAGCCCTTTTCCAGGAGAAAAAGTTATATTAAGCAAATATAGTTTGCTCATGAGTCAGTCTGGTTTGTGTATTTTGAACATGCAAGTGTGTAAAGAGCATGTGTTGAAAACATGAAAAGCTGTTGCTTAGGTGCAAAAAAATAAATTCCGTTGAAGATACTTTTCAGTCTTCATTTTAAGTGAGCTCAGTGCATAAGGTGTCCATTTAAATTAATAGCTAGACTCAGAATTGTCTCTGTCGAGTGCCTTTTCTGAAGATGCATTAAGCAGACCTTCATGCTTTCTGTTTTGTTTCTAACAGCATGGGTATGATTTAAGAGGTCATTGTATAAAGCAAAAGAATTAAAGAGTTTGAGGGACATATTAGCATAGAAATAATTTTATTATTGCATCAAATACAGGAAGTAAGCACTTCAGTTGGTACTGTCTGATTTTTTCCCTTTCATGTTGCTGCCAAACTACATTGAAACTCCTTTATGACTTCTGCACCCTAGATTCCAGTGTGTCTAAGACTTGTAAGCCGAAGGTCCTATTCCTGACATAGCTTCTCAAGACAGATTCATTGTAGCATTGAAGTATTCTTCATAGTTTTAAATCACTAGAACAATGTATTTTCTACCAAGTCAATCAGACGCTGTTCCTGGCCACTGCTAATTCACTGGGTAGCTGTGGATTTATCATGTGGGGTTCTATGAGCCCCAGGCCAAAGACATGAGCAAAGCAGGCTGTGGGTGAGGACAGCAGACCATTGAGAGCAGTAAATAGTCATATTCCAGCTGTTTACTTTGCAATGCTTTTTGTCAGTCCCAGAACTGGTTCCTGATGCCAGCAGTAGGATTGGATGACATTTACAGGTAGTGATGTTGCATGGAGTATTCCTTCCCAGCAGCACCAATAATTACTGTACCCCCTCTCTAGAACCCATCTCTGCCTCAGCTCTAAGAGCAATTCACTCACCACAGTTCTCAACCCTAACTTACACAGCCCACTCTCCTCTTCCCATGCCTGCACCATCCCAGCTGCTCACTGTGGAAGCAGCAAAAATAAATAATGGCATTATTACGTAATGACAATGGAAGTAATGGCATGGCTGAGAAACTCTTCCTCTCTGCCAGCAGGCACCAATATATGTAATGGAAAAGCAACCACTTGGTAGTTGCTTTCATACCCATTTCACTGTTTCAAACTGCTTTGAATTTGGATGTTTACAAAACATATTCTTCATAAAACACTCAAGAAGCACAGGCATTGTGCCTGTTGCACATCATATATGATGAGGGCTGAGGCCAGTTTTACTATCTGCCTAAGGGAAACCAAACCACTGTGCTGATGCCCACTGCTGCATTGAAGGCAACTGGTTTGAGCTAATCTCATTCTCAGCAACTCCGTCTATTTGTCTCTTTCTCCTGTGATTGCCAATTTGTTGCCCTCCTAATAGGAAAAGAGTAAAAAAAATTATTAAAAGTGATACTTTTCCAGATTGCTTAGTTAATAACTATGTTTGTATAAAAGAACATAATGTGACAAAATTTATACACTGTAGCTTTTTATATGGTTTCCCTTCAGGGGCAGCTTGGGCCGAGTTTCAGTTCTGTGCTCTGAGCATTGAAACGGTTAAGTAACTAAAAAGATACGAGTAGATTTCAGGCACTTCAGTCTGAATTCATTCTGCAGTGATTATTAAGTATGTTTGCCAAAAACCTTGCTTTGCCCTCCAAACTCATGCATCCTATTACACCTGCAGTCAGTAACTACTCTTTCTAAAGCTGTGAATGCAGGAATTACCCCTGACAAATGGTGACAGATCATCCCCATGAGGCAATCAAGAACTCCGACTGGAATCAGTCTTTCACAGCCCTGTCACTGAGAGACAAAAATTGTTCACAGCTCCTGACTTCTGTCTCAGCTCTCCTGGACAAAAGGAACTGCAGGATGAAGTATGATTTTTGCGTTTATGTATTGTTTCAATTTACAGAAAAGCCCCATTTCTCTGCTCTGACTATTTCCACAATAACTGAAAATGACATTATATCAAGATGGATCTGTGAAGCAGAAAAAAATGGAGTGTAATAATAGACAGCAGGCAGTACATTTAATTACACAGTCACATCATAATCTGAAGCAGAAATCAAAGCAGCCCAGTGAGGAAGTCTAACTGCTTTGCCTACTGAAGATTGAATATTGTTCATAAGATGTTAAGTAGGATACTGATGGCTTTTCTGAAGTAGACAACTGTCCATAGAGAGTAGAATTATAACTACCAGGCTCATTGTACATCAAAATTTAGTGAAAATTTGGCGATAGTGGCTGCAATCTGTGGTGATGTGATGATGACTCGGGTTTTTTTTCCAAATCCTGTCTGCTATCACATTGGGGTACAAACAATCACCTTTTATTTTGGTTAATAGGAAAAATCTTTCCAGTCACTAAGTAGATGGGGGTTTTGGAGGATGGCTGATAAAACACAGAGCAGAAAGCTTTCAAGAAAATGGGAAGTTACTATCCAAGGAAGAGGTAGAAAATGAGAAGAAACTATTTTTAATACATATGAAACCAAGAGGCTTTTATATGCCTGAGTTATTATTGAAATCTGCTTGGATGTGATTACAGGGAGCTGTTGTTTCATGAACGATTTTTAATCCTGTTGGCAGAGTCAGACAGGGTGTAAATTTGCAAGTCGATTTGTATGCAGATCACCCTGTTGCCTTGGTATTGATTTGAAAGATGCAGGATGAAGGTTTCCTGCTTTATAAGGAAATTGTCTGAAAAGGAAAAAAGATGCTCTGAGTCCCAAGAGCTTTTGTTAAAAACTGCTGGAGGAGACACTGCATGTCATTCCAGGGACTGGAAGAAACTGTATAGAAGATGCTTCAGCTTAAATGTAGAGCTGCTGACATCTGGTCTGATGGTTATGGATGCAAAGGGCACTAGACTAATCCATTTGTTTTTCACCTTTGAGGGCATTGGTTTGACCCATAGTGCCTGTCACAGTGTAATGACCCAAATGAATCCACTTTCTGAGATCACTTTTAGCCACTTCATCTAGCAGCTCCTCTTTTAAAACCTCAGCATAATATCACACAAATGTAGCTTTTCAGTGTCTCAGAGTGAAGTGACAGAGGCTGGGTTCTCTGGCAAAAAATGAAATGCACTGGCTCATGCATGAACCCAACAGTACCGGAGGAGTAGAACTGCTAGTTCTACTAGTTCAGGGCAGGAGTACAGCTTGCTGAAGTGTCAGGGAGATGGTGACTCTCCTGATCCTCTCCCTTAACCAGATTTTAGCAACTTTTACTTCTGTCAGCAATACAATGGTCACAGATATTCTATTAAAAATAAGAACTAAAGAAGAACTATAATTCTGATAAATTTACTTTGCTCACATCCAGGTTCTGCTATTTTATTCACCTCCGAGGCTGCATAGTGTGCATGATAGAAGGGCCTTGAACCAGTTTAAGTGTTCAGATCTCCCCAGTGCTACCCCTTTAAAGCAAAAGGAGGTGTACAGGTACAAACAATCCAGTATCTAGTAAGTGTCTGAATAACTAATTTCCAGACATGTATCACCAACTTCAGAATATCTTGATCCCTAGTGCAAACTTCGGTTAATCATATCAGCAACTTTAATAAAATGATTAAAAAATAATGGGGATTTTTCCATCTGTGTAAACAGCCCAAAGACACAGTGAACACTAAAATAACACAAAGGACAAAAATAAATTAATAGATACTGCAAGTATATGTTTCATGCAAAGTGCCCATTTCATGCATGAGATGACAAACAAAACTGTCGTGGAGAGGCAAAGATAAGGAGAAAATTCTGATGCAATGAGCTGTGCAAAAGAGGCAATTCCAGTGCTTCTAGTTATTTTTTTTCATAGATCCACAAAAAAAAAAAAAAAAAAAAAAAAACAAAACAAAAAAACCTAGTGAAAATTCAGAATACAGTTTTTAAAGAGGTAACAAAGAAAATTTTTTTAACCCAGAACATAAGGGGAAAGCGCAGGCACTGAATATTAGCCCAGTTGTGTAGTATTCAAAAGAATCACGTATTTAGGCAAAAAATAAAGATACTTCTTTACATTAGATTAGATATGATATTCTGAGGAATACTAAAGCTTTCACTACTAAAGATTACTGCAGATTCAGTGAATTTAAGATGCTGAGCTCAGAGCACAGCACAGGGATAGTAGTCTGTACCCTGTCTGTTCTTTTGGAGCAAAATAGATCATAGTGGAGGTTGCAAGATAGCTGCCAGTAAACAACTGCTTAAACAGTTGAAAAAAGAAAATAGGTTAAAGTGTGAGCACCTTTTTTAGCACCCTTATCACCAAATCATTTTATTGCTTGAGTTACTTTTTCATGCCAAAGTAAATGCTGATGCAGCTTGCATGTCTACCAGTGGGTCCTGTCAAATATTTGTACATATTGTATGGACTTGCTAAAGTCAAGGAGAGTTCTTTCTCCAACTTTGCATTTGCACTATTACCTGTGCTGTTGATGGACAGGATTGTCGTACTCAGACACGAAAGGACCACGCAGACACCGTTCTGTCAGGATAGGGCCTGGGCCAAAAGAGAGAGAGCAAGAAGGGCCAAGGTAGAAGGAAGAAGAAGGACGAAGAAGGAAGAAGACCGGCCCGGCTCTTTATATTGTCAGTTATATATCTTTTTAGAGACAACCATGGATTGGAGGATGGGGTTGCCACCTCTCCATGACACTGGTCAGACCAAAAGTCTATCATAATTCTTCACCTAACAAAAGGAATGATAATAACAGATATTGGTAGGTAAACATGGCTGATGCTTACAGTAAAGTGCCTGGAAAATTCTACTACAGGAATGAAAACATAGAAGGACTGCAAAACTCAGGGCGACACAGGATGATTACTTTTTCTCCTGTTGCAGCTAGAACACATCCCTTAGCACACTGCAGCCCCGTCCAGATTGTCCGCGGATCCCTTGGAAAACACTGGGTTCTCAGGTTATCCATGACCAACATAAATGCAAGACTAGAAGTATTAAAGAACTGTTCAACTTTGCCACCATATATAGTATTCAAGCAGGAGAATAATGGGTCTTTCTGAACATGACACTAACACAAAAAATGGGCTGTTCTAAGAGGGCAGGAAGGAGGAGTTCTGGTTAAGCATTTATCAGGATAGACAGGATAGTTATTGGATACTTGGCAATCCATCAGATGCACGTCATTGTATTCAGAATAACCTGTTGCTCTTTTGTGCATACTGAATTTCATGTAGTTATTTGTTCAACAGAATTCATTGTTCAACTGAGATGAGATCTTTAGTTGTGCCTATCCTCAGCAAACTGTCTGCGTAAAGCAGCCTGTGGCTCCACGATAATCTCTGGGAGGGCAAGAACTCCTGCCCTATATATAATTTGCAGAATTTTCAGTGGCAAGAAATTCTTTGCAAGAGGTTGTGCCTGGTTGTAGAGATTTGTCACAGTCACTGATGCTGATGCATTGATCTTCCATCTTATGTGCAATGCAAATGAATCAATGATGTCATTGTAAAAGTTTTTAAACCATTAAAAATATGTACTGGATAAAAATATGTACTCCACTATCTCTCCCCTAACAATTTGCAGATGTTTTTTGTGGTTTCAGGGCCCCTGTATGTTTTGGTTCCAAATTGTTCCTTCGCACCTGCATATCTACTTGGAATATTTAACAAACACTGAAGTGGGAACTTGAGGGATACTGGTGGTACCTCTAGAAATTCTCCTTGACTTTCCACATTTTCTCCTTAGAGGTACATCATTTGACATTGATATAGACTGACATAATCCAATATGACACACCAAATCATCCTATGTAGCTTTCACAGTCACATTAACTCTCTAATTCTCAACAGTGCCTATCTCTTCACCTTTAGGGATGCAAATTCATTAAACTCTTTAAACTTTCCCCCCTCACTATTTCTATAGGTAAAATTCACACAGTTCTTCCAATAGATGTTATCTTTCAGATGACCCAAACCATAAGTGACAGTCAGTCTCATTCTCTGTGCAAATTGTATTGAGCCTAGGACAAGAGCTCAGTACTAATACAGAGACTCAGAAAAAGGGTTTGGATTACAACAGCAATGGAAGCAAGAGAAAGAAGGAAGAAAAATTCCTCTAAGCAAGACCTTGTTTGTTTTCAAACAATAAATAAACATAATTAAAGAGGATATAAAAAGAATGCAGAATCTATCTTAGTAGAATACACTATGACTATATACTGTAGGTATTTAAGGGTCAAGCCCCAGTATTCTCACCCGTGGTAAACAGTGTGTCCCTCACGTGTGCCTTGGAAATCATGGCAACTTAGGGTTCACAAGCGTTAAATTAGACCAGGGTTCATAGCTCTTGGATTAGACATCACTCTCTTCTAGTCAGCTACGAGTTGAGCAATCCCACGGGATTTTCATAGGTATTGGCTTAATATCCCCAGAGCCTATTGTTCACAGTCAACTATTTCTTTATATGCAACTTTGTCATAGCTCCTTCACCCATCTGCAGTGAAATAGAATGAAAAGGACCCAGGTGAGTGTAACAATAAAGCACACCCTGATGAGATGGAAATCCTCTCCCAGTTCCATTTTTCTGAATTTCTTGTTGTCTGTGCAACTGTTTGTATGAGTTTTATATGTAGTCCACCATTCATCTCAATACTTTTGTCTGCCATGCGTCTTCTCCTCCTTTTTGGTCACTAGCACTCATCTTCTTTCCAAACACAAGCAAATGAATCTTTGAGACCTGGAAACAAGTTGAATTTTACCATTTTAGCTGTGTCCTGTAAACCATAATCCAGCGAAATTAGGTCAATCACTTTCAGGTAGACTATTACACCTCTATGGAGTGATGCACCAGCAAAATCTGAGTCACTCAGCCTTGAAAACAGTTACCAAAGCAAAAACTGTCTTAGTTGTAAAAAGATGAAGCAATTATTAATTTTATCTCTCCCTAATTTGTTTTAATGACTGCATCATAGCAACATTAAAAACTCAGACTTCAGACTATCATAGCCAGCCAATGCAAATAGAAGTCTGTGATAAATGTCATGTGGGTAATTAAGTTTGTGCATTAATAATTTGCTATGTCATCTGGGGGAAATGTGGTATTTTTTGGATGACATATAAAATTAAGTCCTGGACATCTCAGAGTTCTATTCACAAATACCTAGCTGTGGTTTCTAGGCAAGCTTCTGACAGTTCCTTCCCTCGTGGTATTCTAAGCTTTTGTGGCAATTTCAGCTGGGTGCAGAATTGTTTTGCAGAGTCCAGCCATCAACTTCCGTTACTGTGTGTTGCTGCAAACAGAGCAGATCCTCCTGCAGACAAGTGGGTAATTTTTGTTCAGGATTGTTTGTGGTTGTTTTATGTAGGGCTTGTTTTTGACCTCCCAAGCTGTATTGTTAACTCTTCGGGTTAGAGAAGAGTATTTTCTCCTATCCACTTTCCCAAGTGAGATCACACCAAATTTGTAAAGTGTTTAAGCCTTATATTTGTGAATGAAGTGTAAATGAAGAAGATATGGTTGAGGTTGAATGATTCTCCAACTAGTTTTGTCTTAATCAGTGGTGATATGCTTTGTTTTACCTAGTGAGTTATAGTGGTGAGTTTCATTCGGCATGACTAAAGGCAGCTGAGTCAGTCCCCACCCTGCCTGTTCAGCAAACAGACAGATAGATATACAGTACCTGTTTGTGATTCCACAGCTGTTGTCACTGTGTTAAAATTCCTATTTAACTGAAAGAAAATGGATATCGACCTGTATTAGCCTGATTGCATGTCAGGTTCTGCACTCAGTTTGAATTATTAGGAAACAGCCAAGGAAAACTGATTGTATTTTAAAGGTCCTGTGAAAAGTTTTAGAGCTGTACATTAGGAAATGGTGTTAAGCAAATGAGAACTAACAGTTTTCAGCAGCATTAGTAATCATCCATTCTGTCTTGCCTCTTCAAAGCACACTAATTTTCTCTGAATAGGTACAATAAACAAAAGTTTCAGAGTGCTGTTGGCTGCTATGCAGGATTCACAGCAAGGCACAGTAGTTTTTTCCAGCACTCAAGAGATTCATCTTGCTATACTACACATCTCAAGACCAAAGATATTGGAAACTATGTATTACAAAACTGGTCACGAGCCAGACATGAGCACCAAAATTGGTTTCTAATACTGGAAAAATTGCAGTGGAAAGTCAATGTGGTGGTCTCTGATTGTGAATTACAAAAGAACAAAACCCCTCCTCCAGCACTGAGACATAGGTGTCCTGGCAGAGCCGAACAAATGCCAAGCCCTGCCACAGCTGTGGCTGCTGGAGGACCTGAGGGCTGCAACGCACCACCGTAGTGCCAGGAGCACGTTTTCCAGGCTGGTACCAGCTCACTGGGCTAGAGCTGGCATTCCATCACTGAAGGAAAAACACACCAGGCAGAGCACCATAGCAGCAACAAAAATGGAAATTTTTATTTAGCTAAACCTGAAATGTGTTCCTGTCTACATTTGCTGGTGGGTCAAAGGAGATGATTCTTCCCCTCCACTCCACTCTGGTGAGACCCCACCTGGAGTGCTGCATCCAGCTCTGGGGCCCCTCGCAGAGGAAGGACATGGACTTGTTGGAATGAGTCCAAAGGAGAGCCACCAAGTTGATTAGAAGGATGGAACACCTCTCCTACAAGGAAAGGCTTAGAAAATTGGGATTGTTCAGACAAAGTTCTTTAAATGCTGTTACCAGATTAACCAAGTGGTATTTTTGTGTTATGGAAGCTCAGTTCCAGAACTGCCACTTTTTGGCAGAGACATGAACTCATTGGATGTGCAGCTCTGCACTGAAAGGGGTATGAGGAAACATAAGCTGTGTGAGGGAGTTGCAGACAACCTGCCAGTATGAGGTTGAAATGCTTTTTTGAAATGCTCCATGTGTGGAAGATACTTTGTGCTTTGCAGTGCCTCTGTGAGAATACTGCACTTGAGCACATAGTGGAGTTGAAGATTACATTCATTTTATCAGGACAGACAGTAGAATTTTGATATTTCTGAGATGTTAAGGCAAAGACAAGGAGAGCTACAGAACAGTCATCAAAAACAGGCATGTTTCCCCACCTTATCATGGTTAATCTTTGTCAATGTATTTTCATTCTGCCTTTACACAAGGTTGGAGTTCCACTGTTGCCCCACACAAGAACCTGTGCTGAGACCTGTGCTGCTGAAATTATTCCTAAATTATCTATTAAAGAAGATAGTGAGGAGAAAAAGTCTGCAGACAGTGCAAAATTGCTCAAGAGAAGACCGGACAATTAAGTTTTGTAGAAGAGTCTTGTGATACTTAGCAACTGGTTTATAACACGGCAAATTAAATTAATGGAAAAAAACCCCAAAGTAATGTGTAAGGAGAAAACAGTGCATGATGACTGTCTCTAAACTATTGTTTTTCTTACCTCTTAGGATAGAGACACTGAAATTATTGCAGATAGATGTCTGAAAAGAGCTGCATGCCCAACAAGAGTTTAAAATAAGCTATGAAATAGGATTAAAAATTTAAAAAAATATTATGACTCATGTATTAAGAAAGCATAGAGGGGAAAAATTAATATTGTTTCACCATGCATAAATCCTTGTCTACACATACCTTGAGTGCAGTTTTGATCTCCATATCTTGAACACAACAGCACAGAGAAGAGCAAGGATGCCTGGAGTTATTGAAAAGCTTGTATGTATTTAATGAAAGAACTCTTCAGTGTAGAGAACAGAAGACGCAAAAATGGCAAGATACAAAAGGGGAAATACTGTTCTGAACTGGCTATACTCTTATATTCATTCTTCAACTCAACTTCCCCCACTGTCAGGGGCAATAATAATGAGCTTAGTGAGCTTAGGAGAATTTTCCTCTGTCCTGCTAACAAGTTTTTATGCTCTTTTATTCTTTTACACTTTTACCTGTCTCAAGACAATTAAACTTGTCCCTAAGAGGCATCCAAATTCTGGATATTTCTGAAAATGCCATCATTTTCTCCCCTGCCATGTACAACAACAAAAATAAAGTAGCTCCTTGGTTTTCATTCTGATGTCTACATTGCTATTCATGCCAGGAGACAAAATCATGTCCGGTCAGCAGAACTGTCCCTCAAACTACAGCCATATATCTTTCACCCAAAGTTTGAGGTATGTCTCATATTCATTCAGAGGTATATACAGAGGAATGCAAATTTCTTATCACTGTTTCCTAGCATTTGCCAAGAGGCAGCATGTCAAATAAATAATTTAGACTGGCTGAGGCACCGCAGGAAAACAAAGCCATCAGTCATCTCAGCTACATTATTGATCACCAATAACAAGATACTTGCTGAGACAAATGGTTCTGTTTTTATACTAGTGAATTTTAGTCTACCCTGACTAAATAAATCATATTGAACTGTTTGTTGTTTTAAGATGTTCAAACATTTCTATAATAATTTTTACCTTTCATTCTATTCAACCATCTATAGAATCTCTCTATATATCTGCTGTTTGTTTGTCTACAGTCTTTTTCTAAATGCAGCTGTGTACTTATCTGATAAATTTAGGTAAGGAATTTCATGTCTGTGTATGTAATTTTCATATCTACAAAATCTTGTTAGTTTGGTTGCAGAGGAAAACCTGAACAAGATGATTATGTAAGTCAAGCAGTCTATCGACTCTCAATAAAAATGTTTTTCTGCTCTCTTATGTTAATGGAGCTTGTAGGTTCTTGTATCAACTGTTATAATTATTTTTGCTTTACATATGGCTTTTCTCCATTAGTTATAATAACAGCAGTGCCCAGGTGTTCTTAGTAGGTCTATTCCACAGAAGCACTTCAGTATCTCAGAAATATCCTTCTTCCCCTCACTTTCCACAGAGGAAAGCTCTGAAAATTCTAATACCTCAGAATCTGACAGACCTATGCAGAGTGCTGTGTGCTCCTCTCAGCTGCCCTGATCATGCTCTGGGGGAAAGTGAGGGCTGAGGGTTCACGCTCCACAGTGAATCTAGCCACTTCCAAAGATACAGGGAGGAGGACTTGATCCTGAGCCTCTCGAGTGGCAAATGCTGCTTGCAAGATGCTGTTCTGCCACAGCAATCAGGAGAAAGGTTCTCAGCACCTTGTGGAAGTTAAATTTTCTGCCAAAGCATGGGCTGAGAATGGCTCTCGCAAATCCCAAACCCCTGAGATTTCCATGTAATTTTTTTTCTTCTAAGGTTTTATAAACTCTGGGACTGATCCTCACGAGAATTTATTTCATGCTAAATCTTGCCAGTTAACTTTGAATAACTAAGTATTTTAAAGGTTTATTTTAGTCGTTCTTCAGTCATTTCATCAAAACTAAAGGCATGTGTGGGCTAATTTAAAATCATGGGAAGTTCCAAATATCACATCCTAGGAGAAATGTGATCTATGAATGGAAGTGAATACACTTCCAAGTAAGAAAATAAGTTGGGCAAAAGAACAACAGAAATATTTCTATAGCTGAAAGCATCATCTGTGTTTTACTGACTTTTTATTGAGCAGAAAACTGAAAACAAGACTTCCCTCAATGATAGATATATATTCCAGAGTCTTTGGAGACTTACAGAGGTATATAGAAACAAACAAAAACCCTCTCAGTGTTATTTGGGGCCTTGAAAACTACAATTACCTCAGGGGCCTTCTGCTGTGACCCTCCCTCATGGGAAGTAGTAGTCACAAATAGTATAGGTGTCACAGGAATCCACACTGTGATCTAATGAGATTGCACCTTGGATGGTTATATATAAACAGCAAAACTAAAGGCACAAAGTCCAAAATCCTTGCAGTGAAAAGCTGAAATTGACCAGTCAATAGAGATTGAGAACACCAAGCCCCAGGGTGTTCTCAACCACAATGAAGGCTCTCATGACCATGTGACACCATAACACTTGCTGTTTTGGGGGACACTCCCTAGGCATTTCTGAGCCTAATTATATCAGGCATATAGTTAAACCTCTATAGTTATAGGCCATTCCATGTCATGTTTATAATCACTGTTTTGTTAAGTTTGGCTGAAGAAGGAAGATGCAGAGGTCTGCATCTGAAGGCCATTGCAGAAGCCAGTTGTCATTTCATTTAACAGTTCAACTTAGCAATGCTAATCAGTCACAATTTAGGCTCTTGATAAAGCAGGTAACTGTTCAAAACACCAGTTTCCAGGAAGGGAAGCTTATGCTAGAATCTTTTTTTCATCCCTGTACAACAAAGGTACATGCTGGTCTGAATTGGTAGAACATAGTATAATCAGGAATTTTTTGCCCTCTCAACTGATTATACAGATATCAGCCTGGTTTCTTACTATTGAGAGTTACATAGCTGTCAATCATGGTGGCTCTGGGGAGGTACAGAGACTTAAAACCAGCTGCGAACATACTTGTTCAAAAGTCAGGAGATGAGTCCCTGAAACTAGAAATACAAACTGAATAGCAATACAGAGCACATTTTAGATTTTGAAGCACTTTCAGAAGTTAGTGAATGCTATTACAATGTTAAAAACTGATGTTTGTAAATTCTAACAGTATTTTGAGTTTTCTTAAGACTCCAAATTCTCTTTTACATATCAAAATGAAGAAGCACAGTTATAGATGATACCTGATTTTTAATTTGTTCAAACTGGGTTATATGCTCTTATCCTCTAGGTCACCCAGGTGACCTAGGTGAGCAGTTCCTTTTTATTTCTTCTCATTAGAAATCCCTATGGAAATCAGTAAGATTGCTACAAACAAAAGAAAACCCTTGCCTGAAAATCTCTCCTGGTTTCCTTTCATTTCTCCATCTGAAACATCCTTTTAGTGGCCTTTTAGTGCTCTTGAAGTCAATGACTCAATTCACACTGATTTCAGTGAACCTAGTGCTGCTAATTGATGTTACTGAAAGATGTGTCCTATATCTATGAGTTCTTTTTCCTGCTATTATTGCTTGTTAACTTTCAATTTCTAATAATTTGAAGAAAAAAATCCCTTTAGTGAAACCAGAAACAAATATGGAACTAAAAAGAGGAATTATAAGATTTCTGGTTAAAGAAATGTTAAAATGTGACTAACATAAGGGGTTAGACTCCTAAGGAGTTTGAAACATGAGTTTATTATATTTGTTACTATCCCCATCATACAGATGACAGTAAAAGAAATAGATTTGGAGACCTGACTGACATCCATGAGGCAGCTCTTTGAAGAGGGCTTGGACTTTCTGGTATTTGTATCATGAGTATTTGCTATCCTGTGCAAAAATCAGGCCCAGATATTACCCCTAGAACTCAGCAAGCTAAGGTATCATTGAACCTGTCTAAAGTTTTCTCTTTGCCATGGCCAAGCCCTTACACCCACCACTCTTTTCAAGCCTTTGAAGAACATTCTTGTCATATTTTCTTCTCTTTTTCTCTATCTCCGTACATCTCTGCACTTCCTAGAGAAGAATTCACAGTCAAATTATCTTGACAGTTTCAAGCAAGTACTTTGACCCAGTACTTGACATCAAGTACTTGATGAAGTAGGTAAAAAAAAAGGTGAATAGGTAGATACTACGATCTGTGGCTACCTCAGGCAAACAAACTATGCTACCCGCTCTAATCGAAGCTCAGATGACTAGATGTGGGAGTGAATACAGGATGCAAATCCACAGATTCCCGTCTACTACTTAAAAAACCCATACATTTTCATCCTGGACAGAAAAAGTAAATCCCTCTTTTTAGAACAGATTATTCTTCTATGTGTCATGGTTCAACCCCAGCCAGCAACGAAGCACCACACAACTGCTTGCTCATTTCCCCGCTAGAGGGATGGGGGAGAAAATCTGAAGAGTAAAAGCTGGAAAACATTGCTTCAGATAAAGACAGTTTAATAGGTCAAACAAGAGCCATGAACTCAAGCACAGCAAATTAAGGAATTAATTCAGTGTTTGCCATGGGCAGGGAGGTGTTCAGCCATCCCCAGGAAAGCAGGGCTCCATCACAGAGAATGGTTACCTGGGAAGACAAACACCATCACTCCGAACATCCCTTCCCAACTTCTCCTTCATCCCTCCAGCTTCCTCGCCAGTGTGGCAGTACAGAAAGCAGAAGAGGCCTTGGCTCTGTGTGAGCTCTGCTCAGGCAGTCATAAACACATCTCTGTATTACCAACTCTGTTTTCAGCACAAATCCAAACCACAGGCCCATACCAGTCCCTCTGAAGAAAATTAACTCTGGCCCAGCCAAACCTAGCACAATCTGCCATATAGCCTTATGAATTCTCAGGCTGACTAACACTCAATGTGTGAAGTGTGGACATGGAATATAATCTACTGGCTGCATTTCTCAGTGGGATGGGCTTGCTGAGAATCTGCTGGCAAATCATCAGCTCAGGTGATTCTGCCTACTAGCTGGCTTCCACCTTCTTCTGTAAGCAGGCAAACTGCTTCAGTACCATATGGAAACAGACTTTGAATTGTATTGAGAACTTTCAGGATACAGTAAGATAACCAATATTTGAAATTGTATTAATACAGGTTGCCTAACTTAGAAATTATACACAATGCATGAATCAAACCTAAACACTGGTTCAGGAAAGTGACCAGTGTTGTCCTTTGAAAGATAAACCTCCAGGGATAAAGGGACACTCTTCAAACCTTATTGGCATAAAAAGAAATACTACTTTTTGTTTCTCAGCATCCTGGAGCAGAGCTGCATTTTGCTCCTAGCATGAATCTCCTAAATGACATGAAAATTATCAGCAGGAGTGATTTATGTCTACAGAAATCAGCCATAATAATGCCTATAGAAACACATTGAACTCTATTTCTTTATTTACATTTGCTAGCGCTTTTCAAAAACTGATGAACAAATTGGCTTAGCAATCACTGTCCCTGTTCGGTGTGTCTTAAAGGAGGCTGACAGTTGAAGTGATTTAGCTTTTGTTACAGCATAAAGGCATTTCCTTGTTTCCTTTTCCTTCAAGGGGATAACAGACCTTGTCATAAGCTATTATATCTGTTGATTACAAAAAAAAAAAATAGCGCTATCCCTCTCCCTTTTTCTCTGACACAAACACAAACCAATATTTACAGGTCATACATATCTTGGAGGACACTTCTGAGTTTCACAAGTTCATACAGACAATAGTTAAGCTCTCTGATGCAAATCTAGCACTCAGGAAAAGAAAACAGGAGATGGTCAGGTGACATCTTTTTCAGAGATGACCCAACTTGTGGTTGCACTGTTTTCTCCCTGTTTATTGCCAAAAAGGCAGGCAAGACAGATTGGTCCTGGATAATTTTTTTTTGTTATAATTTATTACTTCAGGAATTGTGTGTCTCTAGACTAGTCATATTAAGGACTTCTCTTGTCTGAATCACTCTGTTTAATCTACACCTTTCCTACTTTTCGAGTCAGCCACCAAGTAAGAGATAAATGTACTTCTAACTTTTAACTTTTATTTTTGGAATTGAAATTCCTTCTTAGTGAAAAGGGAGACCAGATATTTTCTAAGGTTTAGAAACAGTAAACAGTTCTCAGATCATATAGTCCACTACCTTTTCTATACTATGCCACTGGAATGTGTAAAATACTTCTCATGAGACAATTTGGGTTGGCATCTTACGACTCAGTTCAGGAAATTGAAGCTCCTGTGCTGAGATATCTTCTGGAACTCATGGAAAAGCTGCTGCTACTGCTACAGCTGTGTATTTAAAGACTGCATACTTTCTACTTGTTTTTAACAATACCTACTCAAATTCTCTGTCCAACATACTCACCTATCTTGCTTGTTTGGTATATTTTGCAAGTTTCTCATGTCTTTTTTACTAGATGAAGGCAATTACCAGAGTTCCTGGTCTGTACAATATCTAGGGTGTTTTAAAAATTCTGACATTAACAGAATTTTAATGCAATCAATAGAGAATAGTATTCTTAATATTGTATTCTCTCCTCAGGGTCTTATTAAATGGTATGAAGACTCCAATTTTAAATTGCAAATTTATCTTGTGAAGGGAAAGGAGGTATAATAATACAATTAAAGAAAGCTAATTCCTGAATTAATTTAAAAGAGTGCAACAAAGCCTCATTTTTCAAAGTTAAAAGCTGATATGTGTATATGGATTATAACTTTGTCATAAATTCTGAGATCATAGGTTGCCTTAATACCTTTACAGTACTCAGCTAAGGCTGCAGAAATTGTGTTATGTAGGCTCAAAAAGACAATTGAGCTTTATTTGGAACAAGCTTTAATAGGTGTGATGGTGCATTAGTAATTATGTACATTCTGAGAGTGGCGTAGGTAGAGACAAGCTTTACATTGCACTTAGCCTGATGCTGAGGTGCGGTATCCCATCACTAGCCTTTCCTACAAGTAGCCTTTGCTACGGGTGGTCATTAGCTCTCTTGAATGACCCACATCTAATAATGTCATGTGTCTACTTGTTAGCTTCAGTCAGAGAAAATAAAAAATCCACACAGGAATGATCCAGTGTGCTCATTTCTCACTTCAGTCTTGTGATCAGGATGAGAGTGGACTAACATCTTGCCTTTTGACCCTATTTAGTCTTGACATGAAAATTTTTTTACAGAATTTTAGTGGAAGATACTTTCTGTCTTCTGAGAGCACAGCCACTGTTCTTCGAAAAATCTACTTATGGTTAAAACCTACCTTTTATGCATGGGCTTTCATGACAAATGGTATAATGAGTACACAGAAGCATCAAATTAATATATACCATTGACAGTAGTGTTCAGAATTCTTCTTTCTACCTGGTCATGGAAAGAAAGTGATTCATGACTGGCATTTTTCTCTCCTCTCTGTTGCCCCTGCTTGTGAGAACTAAAATTAAAAGTAACTCACTGAAATAGTGCCAACAGTTTTAAAGATTTTTCCGGATCTTCATATTCCTCAATAAAGTCCCTGAAAAGGCTGTTCCTATGGACAAGATCATAAATTCTTTTTCAGTGTGTCTTGTGTATATTTGATCAACATGAAGCAAGCACTTGGTGAACATGCCAGTTAGAGAATCAGATACAGCTATGTTAGCAAATAGTGTGGTGCAATAAGAGTGGCTATTGCAACAGTGCTAAAGACTTGGACCCCTATTCCCTTTCCAGCACTATTCCCTTACCAGCAGTTCCATCTCAGACTAGATGTATCTAGTCTTTTCTGGTAGCCTAAGTACCCATTAGCAGCTGAAGTACAGTAGATATTCTGCTAGAGCACATTGTCTTGTTAACCTCAGTCTGACAGGAAGCCATTTAATGAGCTATAAATAAAAATGCAGTAAGTGGGGACACCCAGGAGATATAAACCAAAGCCTTATCCTGACTGGAACCAAAGAAATAGCTTTGAAACACCCCTGGTTCTTCAGTTAATACTGTCACAGTTTGTACTATTTACAATTATACTAATTTCCTAGGAAAAATTAAAATTATGTCTTTCTAATAGCATGAGAACTGCTTAATTCCTAATGTTCTCCCACTTTTTGGATTTTGGATAAATGGTATTTTATTCCAAGTAAATGTCCTTATCGGAAATCCACCACGTTGTCAGTTTTCATAAAGTAAGCACAGACAGGCCAAAGTGGTCTCGGAAGACAACTTGTCCATTCAGTAAGCAGTGTCCTTCCTTCAGATTTAGCAAAAAGCAGATATTTCTTCCAAGCAAAATGCCATTCATATGTGACAAAAAGTTAATACCTGGAAGGCATAAGTGGAATCCTAAAGTATTTCACCCAATATTATTTTTCATTTTTCCTTGAATGTTGGACCAGTTCTGGACAGCCTATTAAAATTAGCTTCATAATGAAGATCAGCATTCGTTGAAGAATACCGAGAGCCACCTCAATTTCTGTATTGGTGTTTTGACAGTTTGTCTAAATATGCACCAGAGTAGACTTCAGCTCTTTTTGCAGATGTTTATACGAGCAAGAGGTTTTGTGTTCACAAGCACAAAACTGCTGATTTAAGTAGTGCTTAACATTTTGTTTTCTTTGCTGAAGACATGTCAGCTAAGGCACGTTTTCAAAACATTTAATGACCTCCAAGTTTTTAATAAAGCAGGCCAACTGTTCTAGAGAGCTGCCTCGTTGAAATAGGAATAACTGAGTCGAGAAATCATACTCCATCCGAACAGCACTGATATGTGAGACTATACCTATCGTACAGGATACTGTACCGAGAGCTAGGTTTGCAATGGCTCCCAGGACAAGAAGTGAATGCCTCACTTTTCCTTGGCAAACAGCTGCATGCTTGTCAGAGAGGAACTGAACTACACAGGATTTTCCTCTGTAACACAGAATGATACTACATGATCGGTAACTGAAAATTGAAGTGTAAAATTGTTTTGCTGCTACATTGGTTAATGTTGAAGTGGTACCTTGTGGCATTCTTCTAGTTCAACAGTTCCAATGTACTTCTAACTTTCATTCTTTTTAGAACCAATTACATTCTAAGCTGTAATTGTCTTCAGTGATGGACACACTGGGAAATCAAATTGAGATAAAGGGAACATCTCCATCTTGCCTTCACTTTGGACTTTTGTTTCTATTTCTCCTCTCTGATTCCTTGAAGTGATCCTTGCTCAAAAACTTTTCCAAACTCACTCGTCTATGCTTATTTTTCTGATCATAGACATATGTTTTTTGCTTGTTTTATTTTAACCCCCACGCAAAAATTAGGTCAAAAATGATCCTTGGCCTTCTAAACAAATTGCTTATTGATTATTAATTGTTGTGTATGATTTCAGCTAATCCAACAAGCTTCAGAACAAGTAGAAGGATAGTAAGTTTGTGTCAGTGTTGTATAAATTCAGAAAGATGAGTTAAACTGATTGTGTGGAAAATGGCCAAAACAGGAATGTTATTTTTTGAAATCTACCACAAGTTAAAGATGATGGATGACATTACCTTGTAAAAGAAAGAGACAAAACACACAGAACACATAATATTGCTCTGAATAGGAAGAAAGTTCCATGCAAAACCCTGAAGCTGTATAACTTACTAGCAGTAAAATTGTCAGAATGTTCTTGATTTCATTGCAGAGCATAGGCTTTAACTCTGTTGGGGTTCTACAGGTGAGCAGGAATATTATTTTGTTGGGGCCTGTCTCCTCTGCTTGGCATGACAGCTTTGCATCCTGCACCTTGTTGGTTTACTGGGGATCTTAACCTGTGTGTTAAAATTCATTGAAATTCTGATTTCATTTTGTCATTCTCTGCGTCGTTCTAGCATTTCATGGAATTCCTGTAAAAAAAAAGGAACACCTGAATAAGGTAGGTGTTTTCAGACTTGTTTTAGTCAGAAAATCTGATTCCAAAATACTCACTGAATCATGGCTGCTGCAAGTCAGCCTTGGAGCTAGATGATCAGCTTTATCTAGAAACAGACAAAATGGATGAAATTCTAGCATGAGCTAGAATTTGGATTTATGGGACAGATCCTCATCTGCAGTCAGTGGAGTTGTAACAATTCATATCAGCTAAAAAGTGTCTGAATTTCTGGTTCTGCCACTAGACATTGACTTGTAAATAATGAACATTCCCATGACACTAAGTCAAGTTTTAATAGAAGCTTTAATGAAAAAAGCTGCCAGGAGTATAAGTTTTTGATTCAGCTGAAAACTATAAATAAGTTCTATACATACAAATAAACAATGAAAATGATCATAGGGTTTTTTGCACACTTTCCCCAGTGGGAGAAAGATTGTGCCTAAAAAACAAAGAGAAGAAACAAAATAGGTTCTCTTGCAAAGGTATTTGCATATTGTTATTAAACAGCCAACTTTTTCGTAATGAAGGGCATATTTACAGTGCTGCTCAAATTGAATGCTCTAAGGCTGTTTTATGATATTAAAATATTTATAAATAGGCTTTAATTCAGCTTCGTCTCTGTCAGAAATTCAATGGAAATCCTAATTACCATTTCTCTGTGCAGATGAAAGGCAATCATATGTATGTATTGACATTCAGCTAAAACCATTCACTAAAAGGTTCAGTAGTTCAGCATTACTGCCAAATCATTAAAGAAGGGCATAGGCTGGTTTTATAAAAAATGCTGACTGTATTCAGAGTGTTGTAGGACACACTTGAGTTGTACTACGTAGCGAAAAGAAATTGCGTATACCCTTTCTATGACTGACGGGCTTGAGATCAAATAGCATGATAGAAATTAATTTTTAGGCTTGTCATCCACAGTATCTTTCACAAGCCTTAGCTTGAATAAATATTAATATATTCATCATTTATACACTGTATTCCCTGATGCTATTGGTTAATCTGCACTCTTGAAACATTGTTCAGGTTCAGGTCTTTCTCTTTAATTCATTGAAACATTCTCTGCACTTACTTTTGAAAATGAATAATCATATTGTGAGACTGACGGGCAATGGAACGCACTGACAAATTTAATTTCCTCATATGCCCAGTCTTTTGTGTCTGCTGGGCATGTTTCATTTTGCCATGTTTGCTGTCAAAAAAACCTTTTCACACTTACTATTAGGCCGGCATTTTATGGAAAGAGAAAGATGAAAAGGCACAATGGAGAATTATCTTAAACCATCTTTTGGGATCCATACAGCCAGGGAAGAAAAAAGAAATTCTGCCATCCCTTTTGTTCATATAATTGGTTCATCACCCCAGGGCAGTAATCTCTTGGATACTCAGGGCATCCCCAAAATTCACTTGCTAAGTTTCTTACAAAGCTAACATGCTTTAAGCTCTTAAAAGTCCTTGAGGTGATCTGTACAACAATGCTTTTCTTTGTTTTATTGTGCTTTTTGTGCAGAATGAATTAATTTAAAGAGATCAAAATTACAGGATTTTGATCGTTATTCAAATCAGTGAGTAGATAATTTGCTTTAAACTTTTTAAATTGTATCATTACTGTTGCATTCCAGTTCTTCTTATTATATGTGTATATATATAATTTCCTATTTTCTATAGGGCATTTCTTGTATATGGCATTTGTCTTTACTGATGCAGGAGGACACGATAAGCATACAGGCATTGATGTAGATCAGTTAGAAAGCTGAATCTGTAGCCGTTAAAGTTCTTAATTATCATATCTATTTTTTAGAAAATTATTCTACATTTTTATTTATTATGTAATGATTGTCTTAGAAATTATGGCAAGCTACATTTGAAAGTAAATTGAAATGCTACCAAAGTCTTGGGTTTATTTTTCATTTTCTTCTAAATCTAAGCAAAAATACTTTAGGCCTGACCTTATGCAAGTCTTTCCAAACCACCAAGAAAGGTCTCTAAGTAGAAGAAGAAAAATACTTATTATTAATGTGTCAAAGACATTGTTTCTTATCACCAGATCCTTTATCTTTCTAAAACTAGTTCTTCTTCTTTTTATACCCAGATTTTATTTATGGGCTACAAAAGAAAACATAATTTTTATCTTTTTATCAAATCTTTCTAAATTTCTCCCCTTAAATAGAATCTGTTATAGAAATAAATTTGTTTAGTAATGGCTTATTCTCTGTGCCATGGGAGGAGGTTACAGCCAGTTTGATTGACTTTTCAAGTCAATGAAGTGAATGTTTGGAATTTGACAATTTACTTCTACCAGATTGTTAGTTTGATGTGCAGTAACACTATGATAGCAAGCATACTACATTTTCTGTTAGTATTTGATATATATGCTTTTAGTACAGCAATAAATTAAGTCATTATATAGGTTTTCATAACCTCATGATAAAATAGAAAATATTTTTACTTTTTTTTTTTAATCTAAGAGTTTTTTAATAGTTACATTCCATCTGTCTTGAAGCACTACTGGAGTTTTTGGCAATAAAATCCACAGAACTCTGGAAACAGTTCACAAAAAATGGCACAGATTTGGTGTCAGAATCATCAATAAGGTTTAATGGAGACAAAAACTTCCTTTTACTTTCCTTGTCAAGACAAAACAAATACAGGAGAGCAAAAATTTCTTTCATGTTTCTTTCATTCTCACATATCATCAATCAGTAATATACAAGATGGAAATAACACACACAGGATTTGGAATCTAGCCTGGTTATGAAGACCTGACAGAAAAAATACTCTGCCTCTTGAGTGAGCCAATTTGTTCTGACCTCCTTGACAGAGAGCAGATTTGATACCCCACAATCTCACTGTGGGTGTTACCTTCCAACCATACCCACCCATGAGTTTACACTGCCATCAGTTTTGAAATATGGTGCTGTGAGAACAATTTACAGTATTTGACAGGGTGCCACAAGCAATCGTAGCCTCTTCAGAGATTTGCAGTTCAGAGGAAATGAGTTCTTAGCAGTGTTACCACACTGTAAAAGCCTTGCTTTGAAGGACAAAAGCATGTCATGACAGTGCATGAGTAATGCGGAAATAATTCGTGAGCTCTTACACTAGAGAAAAGAGCTGGGGGTCTCAAAGCCAAGAGGGCAGCCTGTGACCTAGACAGCATCTGAGGGCACTTCAGAGAAGCACCTGAAAATTCAGATGGTTAGAGATACTCTGGAGTCCAGATTAAAACACTTCTCTTTTTCCTAAAGTTTTTTTTTCTCTCTTTTTAAGAGTATTAACCTTTCAGAGACATAAGGAAGAAGAATATTAAAATTTACTAATCAAGAACTTCTTTTAACATTTTCAGAGGGGAGAGTTATTTACTGATCCAAACTACTTTGAAGTCTTAAAATACAAGCTTGAAATCTTGGTGAAATGGCTCATACCTGCACTAATTGGGTGTTTCTTGCCTGCACTAATTGGGTCTTTCTTGTTTGGAACCCAGAGTTACAGAGCTACAGAGCTTGAAAATGAGAGTTCAGAGTTACACGGCTTGAAAGTAAGCAGTATAGAAAAGAAGGTTTGTATACGTATTTCACAATATAGAGATCAGATCTGTGCCAAGCACAGGACAAGGACTCAGACAGACCTTTAGTTTTTGAAGGATAGGAGAGTGTTCGCACAGCAGTGCAGCAGCAGTGAAAAAAATCTGTGACAGCAGTCTGGCTCATGGAAGAAGAAACTAAGGAGTCCAGAAAAAAGGGGAAGTGTTTGTCTAAGCAGAGGAGAATCACAACATAAACAAAAGGTAATCACATTTTGAAGTTATATCCCAACAAGTACTGTGTCAGATCATAGCTGAAGGGAACAGAAGGTAGCTTTACTTCATACACACCAAACTGAGTCATGAAAATCTGAGAGGGTTTTTTGTTTCTTCTACTGATTCAGTCTGAAATGGTGGGAAAATTATTTATGAAAGCACAGACTGCTTATAGAAAGGGGCAATAGTATTAACTGCTACGCGCGGCTCTCCTGATTAACTCATACCTTATAAAGCACTTTGAGATAAAACTCAGTTGAAAAGTGTTCCAGAAAGAAAAAGTGTGTAAAATATGTAAGACTTCAGTGTGTTTGTCCTAGATTTTCAGTAATTAAAACTGGCAGTATATTTACTATATGAGCATTGATAGAACTGCTCCTGTGTATAATTGAAAGGGAAGGAGAAGCAACTTTGCCTGACAAATGCCGTAATAAGTCGCTTTCATTCCACACTGTGTCTGATTTGTAATGTCTATCGTTACAACGTAAGTAACTAATTGGTATCTGTGCAGAGATGTCTCTATTGGCACATTAGACCTCTAGAAGAAAATATCCTATTTGCAAAAAACAATAAAAACACCAATGGAAAGACTTGTTTTTAATACCATACTGAATGTAGCCTGAACAAATGAAGAGTCTTGATGTGATTTAGTATTATGCCAACAGTGAACACAACTGTAAATTATTTTGGCAACCTGCTCTCAGAGTCCCAAATTGCCTTTTTACTGTCTGCATTCATAATGATGGTTGATACATCCCAGGGAAAAGAGACTACTGATGTCTTTTATCTTGATTTAGCTACTGGGCTGGGTTCTTTATATATTCAAGAGCAAAAAGAACAAAAAAATATGTACTCTGCTTTTGCAATGTCAAAATGCAAATACATTCTAGAAAAGTAGAAATCACTGATCATGAGTAGAAAGTTTTTATAGTGGCAATTTAACCTGACTGTTATTTACACTATAAAACTGTCCCTATGTCTGAAGCTGTGTTTACTAGAAAGATCAGACAAGATTTCTTGCCACTTAGTTGGCTTTAAGGAAAGCAAACTGACAAAGTCACAAACTGTGCTGTGCATAGAACAGAAATGCTATAGTTTTTAAAATACTTGTGAATTTGTAATGTTAAGGTATTTCATTTCTCAATGCAGAAGTTTGAAGAAATAAATAATATTATTCAAAAGAAGATTAGAACAACTGTAGTCTCTCTGTCGATTTGCTGACCTAAAAATCTGTTCATTTACATAATGATGAACTCTGCAATATGCTGTGCCAGTTGTACCTTGCAGATGTATAACATGGTGTTCTAAATGTCTGGCGTGGGAAGAATGTGATGAACACTTAAATTTTGCACATCATAATATACAGGTTTGTAAAATTTGAACTGGAATTTAACAGTAACAGCTGAGAGACTTATGCACTATAAACAATTTTTCTTTAATGAATCACAACTACTTAAAGGCATATTTTCAGCTGGCTAAGTGACTTTTTGTGATGGAAGGTGCCTCTGACTGCAGGCAAAAGCAGTCTGAACTGCTTGCATGAAGCAGGGAACCATTCTGGAGACAAACCCCTGCTAAGTATACTGGTGTGCCCACATAATACAACACACTCCTAAGCAAAGATACTAATATACTATTAGTAGATCAATACAGTACTACACTGAAGCTAATCCTCCTTTCTTTGTAAAAACAGTGTGATTCCAGCACTGAAACATAGGCCTACTGCAATTCAGGGCTCTCCGTAGAATGTTTGGATGGCGATGTGTGATTCTGATATTCCTTCATGGTAGGTGAATGTTCCAGAAGTGAATGCACTGCACCCGTCATAGACAAGTCCAAAATACATGGCATTGTATAGCTTTATCTGCATATAGCTTCATCAATCTGATTTTGAGATTTTGAGATGTGTTCTTGCTGGCAAGGCCTGACTTCTGGACATGGAAAAGCATAGCTGTCGAACCAGTAGGACACAATCCTAAATGACACTTTTATGTCATAATTCAGTAATAATACTGACATGATTATTCACATTAGGAATCTACTTCCAGGTTATACATAGCAGAAGCCTTTAAAGTCAGCTCTGCAGCTGTTCTAAACCTCTGGGTAAAGTTGAACCAGTTTCAGGTTGCCCTCAGACTGTGACAGTGTCACCTTCAGAGAACCTCTGGGAGGAACCATGTCAGTGATCCTAAGCAAAGAGTTCCCTGGCTAGTAATCAGAGCCCTTATTTAAAAGCCTTTCCACACTTACTTAAGATAAAGTCCAACCCCATAGCAGAAAGAATGGCAGTGTGTATAACAGTGAGCTACCGCAGTGCAGAAGTGGATTGAAACAATGCTGAGATGTGATCTAGAAATGGATCTTTCAGATTCTATGAGGCCTTTTCTCCTCTGTCAAAACAAGGTCATTCTCATTCATACATTTTCCAGTGCCTTCTCCTAAAATTTGTTGAGTAATGGGATTTTTCACCGCAAAGAAACTTTTCTTCTAACAGCTGCACTTATAGAATGGGCCTCAGCCCTCTTACATCTTATTGTTATTCTGACAATGTTCAGTATGTCTGCTTAGGGTATGTCACTCTCCGTTGTGATTTCAAAGGTATTTTACCATTCACTGATGCCCTTGACAATAAAATTCCTCCCCTCAGAAGCTGTGAGTGAAGCACAGTTTAGTATAAAGGACTGAAAATATCATATATATTACATATTTCCTGAAAATGACATTAAAAAATAAATCAAGTTTGAAAAAATCTAACACTCTGAAGTTAGGAAATGCCAGAATTAATGTTTCCAGTGCAACCTTTATTCAGATCTCTTCTGCATATGCCTTTCTGATAGTCTTTAATTACAAGATCAAATGTTTCCCATGGGTCCCCTGCCTCATTTAGTGCACCAATTGGGTAGTACTTACTGAATGGTAGCCGTTCAATAGTGCCTTTCTTCTTCAGCATTTATTGCACAGTCTCCCATGCTTTATTTACTAAATGCCATCTAACACCTTTCACTGAATATAGAATTAAAGGCCAATCTACTCTCTTCATATTGCTGTGTCATAGTTCTTAGCAAAGACGTTAATATTCATATCGGCTGTGTGAAGAGAGTTACAGTTCTGTTTTACACATGGAAAACAAAGGTACAGGAGTGCTATTCTGAATTAGCCTTGGGTGTTTAACTCAAGAAACAAAGTGGTGTTCCAGAACATTTAATGTTTGATACCAGTTTATCTGTCACTGACACCTGATGTAGTTGCTAGTAAGCCACCATTCTGCACATGAGAGCTCAGTTGGTTAGAGCATGGTGCTAGGAACACCAAGGTTGTGGGTTTGATCCCTTAATTCACCCTTTGATTCACTTAAGAATTGGACTTGATGATCCTGATGGATCCCTTCCTGCTAAGAATACGCTGTGATCTCTTTGCAAAGAGTCAAAGTATTAACTTAGGTATCCTTAAACGGAGGGTGCATTTGGAAGACAGGGGAGCTTTGTTCTTTAATGCATAAAGGGTCCAGCTGACTGTTAATAATCAAGTCTCCTTCCCAGAGGTAATCATCACAATGAAATGTCAGACAACCCATGTCGATAAATTACGCCGAGAGGGAGGAAGGAAGGGAGGAACGAAGGGAGGGGAGGGAGGAACAAAGGAAGGGCAAAAGAAAGCTCTGCCTGAAGTCCTTCCAGCCTGGAAAGGAACAAAAAGGAGCGTTATCATAGGGATTTCAATTTAGGATAAAGAATAGGTAACTTTGTAAAAGTACATTAAGTTCTTTTCATGTAGTGTGCATACAATAAAACAAATCATAATATTTTTGTTCTGCTACAAGATAAGGCTTTTGTGTCAGCAAAACTGTGAAACTGCAAGCATGGGTGCTCGAGGAACTATTGATTTTCTTTTGAAGTAGTTGGGCAAAATAACATCCTAGAGGCTTCAAAGAGAGAGGGAAAGTGTGGCAGTGCATCACCCCCACCCTGGGGCCACACTATGACCTCAGATGAGGAGCTAAAATCTGAGACCTCATGAAGGAAATTAGAGTGATAATTGTAGTAGTGAACTGAGGATAATTTTTTAAACATCGTTGAAGAGCATGATTGAAGACAGGGATTAAAATGTCCTTGTTTTACATACAATTGCAGTTTAAAGATGAAGCTTACCTGAGTTCATGCCTGACTAGTCTTCCCACCTGCATGTCTTTCCTTTTGGACCTCAAATGTGCAGTGAATGGTGTGACCTCAGGAAGCTATTTAGAATTATTCTCTAATCTTAATAGCAGGTTCAAAGAAAAACATGGGATTCAGCACCACAAACATTTATTCATCTGTCTTGTGTGGTACCACCCAGCGTTTAGAGTTTATAAAATGAAATTTGGCTTCCTAGCAATCTCAGCTTCCCTCTGTGTTTTTGATACTATTCTAAAATTCTAGTGCTCAATTTTTTATTCTTTGAGTCTCCCTTTCTTTGGCTACAAGCCAGGTTGTAGGTCTCAGTGAGATCAAAGTAAAACTTCAAAGTAGCTGACTCCTGATTTTTTTTCAAAAATTGGTAAATGAGACTGTATGATATTGTTCACTCTGCAGCCTTTTTGTCATAGGTCTAACTGGATTTATAATTTGCTGTGATCATATGAAATAAATCAGTGTGATAGCACTTAAAATGTGACAATACGCTACTATAGGCATCTTGTACCCTTTCCATTCCTAGATATATTATACTTGAGGTTTTGGTCCTAAAAAACCAAAGACAAAATTAACAGTTAATGTTAACATTTGTGCCATTTTATAAATGGAATGTTGTGAAAGGTGAGGACCAGAATATTTTAACTCTCCATTGTAAAATGTTCAATTCAATACTGAGTCCATTGCTCCTGGAGGGAATGTTCCCTTAGCTGCACTGCACGTTTTCCTCTAAAACACTGGTGACACCTACAGAGACCAAAACACAGCTTGCTCTGGAATCAGCTCCTACAGTCAGGTGCCAAACTGAATGTGATCTGCCTCAGCCCTAGTGTAAGGGTTGCCACTTTCTATATCCTTGGACAACATTTAATCTCTTTGTCAGTGATGAGCTATGAACAAACCATGATAGCCACGGTCAAGGGGAGGGGAAAACAGCAGGGAGATGTTAATTGAAGGGTGTAGTGAAAAGTGATTAAACACTAACCTTAGGTTCTTTTAATCTCCCATAGCAGGGGCTCAGTCATTTGTGTGAACTAAACAGGCATACAAGGTTAAGAATCCAAGAAAACCACATCTGTCCACATCTAAAAAATTAATCTAGAAGTGAGGTTTCCTTACTTGTTCCAGTTTAAAGGACAATTTTTGCCTTTCTGGAGCAGCAAAAAAGGTAGCATTTTCTACATGTTTTACTTTTAAAGACTTAATTTTAGCTTCTTTCTGATAAAGTTCCCATATTTGCATTGCTGATGTACTTTTAAATTACTTTCCTGTGCTTGTCATGTTTCCTTCTTTTAGACTATTATAAAGTGTTTCTACTTTTAGCTGGTTTAAGTCTCAGTGACTGCACAGGTAAAACCATGACTAGCTAAAACTGAAGTAAAAAAATCAAATATGGATAAAAGGAATTGTAAAGGGCAAGAAGTGCTGTCTAGTAGTTAGTTACAATATGTATTCGATGCTTAGGTTTCATCAGAATTTCACCAGGTCTTTTATCGTTGAGTCACTTCTGGGCAAATTACAAAAACTGTATCTTGCATTTACGTGAGCAAAATGGTAGCATTCAGTATAAAAGTGCATACATACCTAATGATTCGATGTTCTTTACATTTCAAAACTGAGTGTTTCCATAGAGGTACTTTAAAAAAACCAAACATATTTTGCAGGAGAAAATACCAAATGCTTACCAAAAATCAAACCCCTTGAAAGAATTTCAGATGCACCCCAAAGTTTGAAGCAATGCTAGCATCTATCTACTTTGCAAATGAAGGACAATGTGCGTATCTTTCCAATGGAAGCATGAAGTGATTAATGTTTGTGAAATGCTCAGAGAGCATATTTTCCTGTCCTCTTACCTATAAAGCTGATTTTTGTCCAAGACTGAAAAAAAGTACATCATTGCACTTCAGTGTATGTTGAGTATACTCCCAAGGCATGAATACATCATTTCAGCAGCATTCCATTTTCATTCAAAAAATGGAATGAGATTGAATTATGCAGTCAGATCCCAGAGTTCTTGGTAACTTTTCTCTTAGAAATGCTTTCTCTTATTCAAAGTCTTGTCTTTTCATGATTAAATAATACAGTCATTTGTAGCCATAGGATGCCTGTCTTCAGGGACACAGCAGAATAGCTACAATAGTTTCACCAGCTAGCAAACCTAAATACATCTGTGCCAGGGAAAAAAATTGCTGCACACTTGAGCTGCTACAGACAGAACAAATGTTCCCTAATTTTCTGTTGGAGGATTTGCAGTTTTTCCACTTGAGATGATGATGCTGAAATGAGGATTTTCACTTTTTGAATATGACATAATTTATGAGGAAGATATGCAGTAAATATTTCAGCTGGAGTAGGTTTAAAATTAGTCCAAGCTCAAAAGGTTTAAAAAGTAGCTTCTGTCTTTTTGGAAATTGTTTAAACTGTGTGGGCTTGGATGTGTCAATGAAGAATGAATGACCACCTTGATAAAGGGCTTTGGGAAGGGCTTTGTGTGGGAAGAGCATGCTGTTTCCTCTGATCAGAAAGGATCTGATCTATGTTGTTTACGGTGTGACCACCAAAGGGCAGATTTTGTCAGGAACATGCAGGATTAATAGTCTAGGATCAGCTCCTAGCAACCAAATGTGTACAACCTCTGAAATGTCATTATAGGGTTGGTGGGATTTTTCATAGCAGAAAGTTTTACCAGAAAGAACAGTGACAAGGAATTCACAGTCCCTGAAGCTGTTTACCTAAATTCAGTCTAATGACCTCCAAGATTGTACCCGTTGTACTGAGGACGAGGCTAAAATTACCTCAGTTTCTAGGGAAAAATCGTATCTTTTACAGACAGCAGGTAAAAAGGTGAGCTGGTATGGGGTGTTTTGTTTTCCCCTTAGAGATACCCACTGACATTGTGTTATCTCCATCAGATGATCTCCAGCAGTTGGGCAGGGGTGACCTTAGCAGAGGAGTAGGCAACATATCAGAAGTGACTCATTGATTTTATGAAGCATTTCCCTTCCCAGCTGTGACCCATCAGCATAGGAGCTTATAAAAAAAAGAGATTAGAATTAATTTTTCAAGACACAGATGACAGAAAGGTCCCTGCCTCTCTTGGTTAAAATCTGATGTATTCTACAGCCCATTTAGAATATCACACAACATTCAGGAAGTGGTTAGTGATTATTTTATTTTATTTTATATGAAACAAAAAGGATTATAAGATAGGTTAAGTGAAATGCAGAGTAGTCAGGTACCATGATAATGGCTGTGAAAAACAAAGAAAGGGAGTAGAAGCTTACCCAAAGATTAAGTAGAATCAGTCTCTAAGGAAAATTTTTAATAAAACTACTGGATCGTCTTCATCAGTGTATGGAGGCTCTGAAGAACCTCATAGTGGTTATGGTTTTCATAAGGGATACTACATCTAGCAACCAACATGTGTGATCATATAGCTTTACTGGACCTGTAAGCACTCCAGATGAGTCACAAACCATGGCTGGGGTTTTTTTCTGGATTATTTTAAATACTGAAGGACTAAAAGCCTGAAAACTGTGAGTTATCTTCATTAGTGCTAGGGAAGGAGATCTTCCTTTGATCTTCCTTACCCAACTAGTATATTGTTAGTATATATATTGGAGTAAACTGGATATTGTCTCTAAATGTATAAACTGTTAGCTAGTAGCATATGTTTTATGGAAGCCTGTAAATTAACAGCTATTGAGGCAGACTGTAGCTATAACCAGTAAGTATATTCTGTGCATGAATATATACTCTTCAGAACAAAGGACTATCCCAACAGGACAGAAACCAGAACTGAGAGGATATAGTATATCCTAGGTGATTGTAAAGTCTGTGGAAGGTGCTCTGTGAGTATTTTCCCCTTAGGCAAGCGATTGTCCCACTCCTGGAAAAGGCCCTACTCACAGTTTCCCATATATCAAGTATTCCAACATCTCTCAGTTAAGTTTGGAGAATGCAATTCTCCTTTCATCTAGCAAAGTGATGGCAGCAACAACCTATCGAAAGCTGGGTATTATTCACTTCTAAGACTTCTGTGAAAACTTGCCTTTAAAATGCTAAACCAACCTGAAGGTTTGCATATCTGCCCCAAAATTTATCATCTCCTAAATCTGAAAAAAGTCTCTCTGTGAGTGGGCCCTATTTCTCCTTGACAGGATGTGCCAAATAACTCTTCTGATTCTTCCAATAAAAAATTTCAATTGCATTCCTACATAAGAGTTTCATAAGCAAAGGTACAGTAACTTCTGCATACTGGCTGCATCTTTGCTAGCATTCAGAATATCATTATATCCTGGTGTTCTCAAATGAAGAGTTCCTATCTGTCACTGCTTATTCTTGTGCTGTCATAGACAAGTCACACAGTGGCTTTAGAAAGCTGTGACAGATTTGAAGGTACTGGTGGGATTCTGCTATAACACCATTTTTGAAAGGACTCTGTTCCAAGTCAGTGCTTTCTTCCTCCGCTGTTGCCTAGCATCAATGCAGGAATCCTTCTGCCTCCCTGTTAGGTAGCAGGCAGATTTTTATCATTCTTTTTATTATTCTCTTGCATCTGAAACAAATAATAGATGTGGTTTTTCCATTCCATGAATTAGAGCACATGAATTAGTTTAAAAGCTATTTGGATATAATATTCATCCTTGAAGGCAATGGGCCAACACCCTAAGCTTCACTTGTTTTGTGTTTTGTTAGGGAGGGGAGTCCCTTTTTACTTATGCTAAATATAAAGATACTAAAGTTACTACACAGTTAAATCTTCATTATAATGGTATTAATAAATGTGCCAGTAGGGCAGTCTGTTAAGTAACTTTTCTAATTTTAACACATTATACTGGATTTATTCAGTAGAGGAAAATCTCTGGAAAAAGCAGTGAAACAATCTAATGCAGAGAATCCATATTTATTGTCTCTGATTTTGTGGCACGGAGAGAGGGACAAAAAATTGTAAAGGAGGAGAATTTGTACCAGAATAACTGTAGTGAATTCTGTCACTGGTAGTGCAGGTGATCTTTTCTGGATTCTTCCAGTGTCCCCTGTTTCTAAAGAATCTTTATTTCATTGTCGTTTCCGAATGAACCCCCCCATTTTAAAAAGGCTAATTTTTAAATGTCAGTAAATATGCATTGACATTTGAGGAGCATAAGGACTGTTCTGGTGCTGCAGGGCGTACGCTTTCCCTATCATCCCTTAAAGACCCTTGTCATGCCCCTGAACTCCTCCAGGTGTCCGCCAGGACACAGAGAAAGGACTGGTAAAAGGTCTTTGCAGGGTGGTCCTGCAAAATGCAAGGTGGTTCCCACAAGTGGAGGAGAGATGATGTACATGTTGAAATTCCTGGGTGTACTGAGCCTTTAATTGAGGATCTTGGTATTGAACGGTGAATTTCTATCTCTTTGAACTGCTGGAAAATGTATTGTTAATGTTTGTCTTTCCCAGGCATTCGTGTGCCACACAAATTTCTTTGTATACCATCAGCTCTGTACATCCATGTACTCCCAGATCTGATCTGCTCAGATTACATTACAGATACAGATTACGTTCAGTAGGCACCTGCACAAAACATTATTAGTTGTCCACTTTAGCACACTATCTATCACCAGATCACAAAGCAGGTCTCTACCACTTCAGCCAGGACAAAATTTATTTTACAGTATTTGTTTCCTGTAGTTAAATCTTCTTTACAGATTTCCAGATGTCAGTGAATTCCACTAATGCTAGGACCAGTCAGACAGGCATTAATGCAGCAAAGAACTCATGGTTTCAAATTGCTATATTTCAGTAACCCTTAGAACCCAAAAGCAAATTCTTATTCATATTCTAAGAGAAGAAAGTTGCTTTTGTCTTGCAACCACCTCTTTTTCGCTCCATTTCTTCTTTATCCCTCCATTTCATATTTCCAGCTTTGCATCAAACACTGAGGCCTGTTGTGCCACAGATGAAGATGTCTCCATAATCCATAACTCACAGTTCTGTAACCAAGAACTGTGCAGTCTTTTCTCTGCAATCAGTGTGAGAGTGCTGAAGTTCTCTATAAACCTCTGTGTGCCTGTGCACACCAAGGGAATTAAAGACTGAGCACATCACCCATGAAACTTGAAACACTCAACAAACTACTTCAAGTGAAAAGGAGGCAGAAAAAAAGGAAAAGAAAAAGAATATTTAAATACATGTGAAGCTCAAGAGATACAGATTTGACAGGATGATCTGACTTTTTGCTACATTAGTATCAATAGGTTTTATTTGACATATATTTGTATTAGAATGATCTGTTATTTTCAGAATCAGATTTCAGTATCACGTGGAAATTTAAACCAAATATACTTGCTTTGACTTTAGCCAAAATTCTTTTGGAGCAATGAGAGAGAATATTTCAAGGAAAGCTGTTGTTGCTACCTTCATGTAACAAGGAAATATCAGTATATTTGTGTCTCTGCTGCCTCCTTCAGAACAAAGAATAATGCCATTTAAAGATTTGTATCTGTCATCTTCCACTGACTCACAAACCTCCAAAGTGTTTAGTTTTCTTAACAGGAAAAAAAATGAGATCATTTGTCAGTTTTGACCTCCAGAAACTAGCTTTTACTCAAAAAGATTACTTCTCCTGTTAAACCTAAATTAGTGTTGCTCTAGACAATAGCTAACAATGCACAGTAGTAAACTTAGTTGATCCCATTCTTGAGTCTCTTCTTTTGATATTACCTGCTTACTGAAGTACAGGCTGAGAACACTTTGAAATGTCCCACGGTGACAGATTGGGGAGATTACATGTAGACGGCTAGGGAGACCGCATTAACTACAAAATTAGAGTTGTGCATGAATGGCATAATCCATTCTATTGAAGTGATTTTCTTGTTGAGGTTTTAATGTATTTCATACATTTCAAAAGGAAATTACAATATTTGAACTGAATTTCACAATTAATTAGAAACAAAGTATATAGTCCTAGCTATTTACAACTCTAGGTCTCAGAATCTTCCCAGTGTACATGAACTATCCTGGAGTCACATATTAGGAAAGAAGGGAGGATTAAGTATCCCAGGCTTTAATCTTTTGAGATTTTCCTCCTCATACTTATTACCTACTTAATGGATAAGCTCTCTAGGATGCCAGCTCTGTCTTTCTATTTGTAAACACAGCTAGAAGCATGCAGCTCACCGTTCACTCTATCCAGTAAGAGCTATTATGATACAGTGATAAGAAGAAAAAAAATGCAGACACCTCACATACTTGACAAGGACTATCCTTGACAATCTTATGGAGAGGCATTATAGTTTTAATCCGATATTAACTCTGCTCCTGTTCCTAGTCTTCTCACCAGCACTTGCAGACAGTATGAGGAAACTTAGTAATGAACTTAATGATCTTAACAAGAAGAGAACTTAGGAGACATGTTTAACCTTAGGAGACATGTCTAACCTGGTTTAATAGAAACTGATATTTTAGTTTGGTTTGGTTTTTTCATTTAAAATTTTATCAAAGTAGAACAAGATTTCACCAGTGATGTTAGCCAGTCTCATAGCTTCTTTGTTAGAAACACAGATCCTTAAGAGCTGATCATTTCTCTCATCTCCACATTAGCGACAAATTAAAGGCAATTGCTATTCTTTTAAAAAACGCCGTTCTTCAGTCTTCCCTTTACTCCCCTGTGCTGCAGTTGCTTCTACTTTTCTAATTTCAGTTACTTTAAAATTTCCCAGCCATTTTTCAGATAATTCCACCATCTCTCCTTCTTTTCCATCACTCTTCAACATCTTAGAAATTTAGAAATCCATCTTTTCCATTTGTAAGGCTTTAGCAAGTTGTCTATGACCACGACTCAAGAATTTTCTTTTGACTGAGCAATAAAAACATGCTTTACTGAATCAAGTCACAGATTCCCTTATACATTATTATTTTATAAAGAACCTGATCCTGATATCCTCTTTCTTATAGCAACAGAAATCTGAAGTACTTAGACTAGCCATAACTTTTCCTTGGGGAAAGCACTGTAGGCTTTGAGAAAGGATAGAAGTAGATAGTCTAACTTAACACGAGCATGCAGCAGCTTGGGAAAAAAAAACAGACACCACTGCTTCTTCCAGCAGGATCCATCTTTATTACACACACTCCAGTATTTATATGTTTCTACTATGAGAAAGTTTCAAGAAAGTTTTGGGAAAGTGCAGAAGGAAAGACAGAACAACTACACTGACAAACACCTGGAAGGGCAGGCTTTTCTGCCCCTTTTCAGCCACTCACTCAAACAATCCACCTCCCAGCGTTCTTCGAGGTAAAAGGGAAACATTCACACCTGGTGTTTAGGGCTGCAGTCATTTCCTTGGTATGCATCTTCCGCAAGAGAACAACAGGCCCTTATGAAAGTTAAGATAAGTAACAAGTTGCTCTTCTGCGCAGGGCTCTTGTTAAGGCCAGAATGGCTGCCACAGGCCTCTGCAGAGCAGCTGTCCTTACAGTTTTTAAAGTTTTCCCTTTCATTGTTTCCATGCAAGCTTAGCCATCTCACTTATTACTGAAGCTCTGTGGAACCAAAAAGCATTGAAAATATCCTTTGGTGTACTCCTTGCTTTCATCCATTTGCTATTAGTCTTTTAGACTCTGAAGTATACTCTTGAAAAGGGAAAACGTGTCCTCTTCTCACATGTTTAGGTCGTTTGGAGTCTTGGTTTTGCCCCTGTTAAACTCTGCTATCAATCAGCAGTATGTTCTTTTCAAAAGTGAGTTTAATGCCAGCTTGAGTGGTAGGCTGACAGTGGTAGCCCTGGAGACTGATGTCCATTGTTTATGTTCAGAGAAGTCTGAGCAGTGGCACTACTGCACACCTTTCTCTCTGTAGACCTTCTTCACCTCTGATGCGAAGAGAACACCTCCAGGCAGAGAGATACTCCAGTCTCTATGGCCATTCACTGGCTGGCATTGAAGGCACACGTCGGCAGGATTGTGTGAATGAAGCTTTTTTGCAAAGAAATTCAATATTCAGAGCTGCCAGGCTGATTCCTTTTGGCTCCTGATAAATATTCTTCTGAATTCAAAAGCCCAAAACCACCGATAACATGCCTTTGTCTGTATTATGTGGTGAACAGCAATGTACCCAAGAGTTACTTCTTCAGCCTTGTACCAGAACACCAAACTTATGTTCTGTTGCTTTCTTGTTGAATTACTAGCATTGCAAACACATTCAGGTCTTATAGAATAAGCACCTTTTTCATCATTGGAAGTTATGTAATTCCTTCGTCTCTGGAGATCATAGCATGCACTTCAAATATCTGTTTGACTTAGCTAAAGTAACAAAGAACACATAAAATATACCAATATACCAGTGTTTGTTACTGACTTCAGACATCACTTACTACTAAAAATGCCTGTGTCATAGGTCAGGTTATGAAAACCTTCTTTTTAATGATTTTGGCAATTCCTAGTATAAACTATTGCTTTGTAAATTAATATTGGAATTGCAGTGGATGAAAAGGTGCCCTGTCAACTGACATCTTGATTAGCAAGGAGCAACCCATTACTCCTTATACAGCCTACCAAAGTATTTTCAACACTGTCTTCTCTGGCAGTAAAGGGAACACAACCTAGCATATCTCCCCTCACTTGGCGTAAATTCCAAGCCTTACAGCCCATGTAAAGAAATACAGAGTGACAGCAAATGCATGGATAAGTCATAGGATGGGAATTCTGAAGATCTGGATTCTTAGCTCAGCTCTTCTCAAGATTTCCTGTGTCATATTGGATAAATCAATTTTAGTTCTGTATAGCTCATTGCTACAGCCAAGTTAAATTTGTCAAGTACATTAAGGAATGTAGGCTAAATCCAAGAGTGCCTATAATTGTAAGATGGAAGGTTCTTTGCATTTGTAAAGTATTGATTTTCTTTTATCCATTTATGTTGAGAGAGCATTTTATATGTATCTTTTACTATAACAGGAAATAAAAGCTTTCAAATATCTGGGGCAGGTCAAGGTGTTGTTTCATGATGGTCTACTAAAAGTTGCATGTATTGTGTTTCTTTGCTGTTAATAACATAATTTATGAGATTTGCACAGATGTAAAATTCCATTTCACAGACAATACTGTGAAATGTGATTTGGGGTCAATTCAGGACAAAAATCCAAGTTGTTTAAATTTTCTGGTAAGTGGGCTAGAGATATGACCTCCATGGTCTTCGCAACACAGATTCCCTGGGGTATGCAACCTGTGGAAGTGCTCTCTGTGGGTTTGGCTGTCCCAGAAGTTGGGAGCCTAGACTGATAAGCAGCCGAGGGTTGGATGTCAGGCTGTTTGTACTCTCAACTCTGATCAGCCCCGCAGACGGGATGCTTAGGTGTTCAGGTCCCAGGGCACCAGACTGAAGATCTGACAGTATCCTGGTCACATCATAACTCTGTGAAAACCAAATCGCTTCTTTTGAATGTTTCAGTTTCAGAAAACTGCCAGTTTTTTTAAAAAAATTTGATTACTTCAAGTTTCTGTGAGTGTAGTACATATTAGTCATGTCCTTGCTTGCTCTCTTGTGCACAGATATACAGAAGTTACAATGATAAATAAGAGGGAATTGACAGAAGGATACTGTGGAGTTTTACAAATACTAATTTATATGTTGGAGCAACTTCCTATTAGTCATAAGGGTGTTACTCAGCGGGGACATAAAACTGGAGAGAAGATAGTTGTGATAGTGGTTAGTTTAGTAGAAAAAGTGATTTTTCTCTGCTCAGGATGGCATTAGAAAGGCTTCTGACAATTTGGATCTATCATAAATTGTGGACAGTTTTTGTCTGGAAATGATGATTCAGGTCTGTCATAATTTGGGGACAGTTTTTGTCTGGAAACTTTTGCTTCTCTTGCTGATAAACCTGTTCCCCCCACCCCGGTTGCCTGGCAGAGGAGCTGTGGGCACCCAGCTCATCTGCTGCAAGGGTTGCAGGATGGCTACAAACATTACCTCACCAGTCAACCAAAATAGCACAGGCACTGAAGAATGGAAATTATGAGAGTGTAGAAAAAATGGGGACTGAGCTTCCGGTTAATTGACTTCACGCTAGATATATAGTGGGACTGTTTTGTTTTGTCTTGATTTTTTTTTTTAAAGCCTTAATCAGGCCTTACCAAAAGGTAAAGATTTGTATACCAGTCAGAAATTCATGAGTGCTGGCTTCTTCCTGGACTCCTGGGGCTGTTAAAATATCCAGTATTAGACGGAATGGATTCATCTTGAAAAAAGTAATTCTTGTTTTTAGACACTCATTAGATTTCACAGAAATAAAATATAGGGTTAATTTAACTTTGTAATGATTGGACTTTGGCTGGGTGACATTATTGGAGGCTGCACCAAAGTCTGGTTTATGTAACTGGAGTTTCTAAAGCCTAAAACTGTTAAAGATAGAGGTAGAGGGGCATTCCAGGAATACTTTGTAATGTTTTTATTGATGTGTTTTGCCAGGCTGAAATAACTCAATAAGAAGTCTGAAGTCTTCTGACTGCTAGTCTTGGTTTACTAATAGTGTGACTTTTTATACTGAAGAGCTAGTTTAAAACATTTGTGCCTAACTTCTCCATGTAAAAAGATACTATAATAAAACAGTCACCACACCAGAATGTTATGTGACTGTTTGAAATCAGGACACCTAAAGCTGAAATTTCTAGAAACAGGAATTGCCATTGAAAAGCAAAATATTTTCAGAGGTAAAATAAAATATACTGATTCTTTTAGCTGTTAAAAAATAAAATAAAAAAGCTCAGATATGCTAGAACAGCAGGTAGTAGGACTATAAGAAAATAATTGGAAGAAGCATATTTTGCCCTTGCAAGGCGAACTCTGTTTTAGATCATCACAACAAGGTCAGGACACAACAAAGGCTGCTGCTTCTAAGCTCAATAGCATGTGCAGGACTAGACAGGCCAGTGGGTGAGCTGGCACAGGAGTAGCTGAGAGACAGGGTTGGGTGAGCTTCACAAGGGAAGTAAACTGCTGAGGATTTAGAGTTTGTTTTAGATGTGTACACTCCAAGTCACACTAAATCTCTGTGCACATTACTCAGCAAATAACTTCCTGGTTTTGTATTATATTAAGAACAAGACTAGCTCGTGTTTAAATTAGGAGATTACTTTCCCTACAATGTTTTTCAGGGTTTATGGATTTGTCATCAAGATTTCATGGCTGCTATGATGAATTGCCATTAAGACATTATCCTCAAAGAACAAAGAAGAGCTTTCATACCTGAGTAATTCTGGAAATAAAAGGAGCATTAGACTAAAATGAAATGACTGCTAGAGGGATATTTCTTACTGTGTCCAGACATACTCTTTTGCTAAACATTTTAAAGCTTTCCTTCCCCTTTCACACAGAAATGAAGATATTACTCTTCACATAATGCACGTGACATTGCAGCCTTTAGTCACGGAGATCTGTGTATTCCTATACATTTCCCAGGCCTGAGGCAATGTTATATTTTTTAAAAAGCACAGGTCTGTAAGGATGGATCTCTCTCTTCCAATCTAGCTTCAGCTTGAACATTTATTTCTTCTTGTGGTTTTGGTCTGCTCACCACCATTTGTAATGGTGTACTTTCCTCAGCAATAAACTGGGAATTGTATGACTGATGGCTATCTAGGCCACTATTAGTTAATGTTTGAAAAGACAGTGCTGTTCACACCAGCACTACACATTGTTCATACCAATATTGCAGCTTCATAGTAAAAAAGGCAGCTAGATCACGAAAGAGCAGCAGTTTTTTATGGAAATTAGTAAGTATGGTGTGAAATATTGTTTTAGTCCTGTGAAGGATGAATGAGCTGGTGTTTAACAGTCAGGACTATCCAGTACTGACCCAAACAAAGAAGTAATGGCAGCATTCTGTGCAAGATCAGCTGGCTTTATAGCTCCCAGTTATTATTTTCAGCATTTCTTGTTTCATGCCTTTTATTGGAGGAGACAAAAAGACATTCTGAGAGATAGAGAATTATAGAACGGGACAAAATAGGATTATACTGGCATGAAAATAGGGGCTATTTCATTTTCTGTATTTACTGGATCACTCCAGTTGTTGTTAGCAGTAAATGGACAACATTGTCACTTTAGCTCTGTAGATGAAGTTACACAGCAATTCTAGCTGAGCCATACTGAGATAGTCTTTTGTTTTCTAAAAATAGTCAGTTTGTTCAACTGAATGACATTTGGGATCACCACAAAATCTCATGTAGATAAACTTCTCATAGTTACAAAAAAATTGGGAATTGGTTGTTTTGTGTAACATCTATATTGACATCAAACAATCACTGGCCATTGTTTTTAATCTGATGTATGTTATTCTCGCAACCATGGACCACACTAAAGAGAAAAAAGCTTAGGTGGCAATCGTGTGCCTTGATTCCTTCATGGAATATAAAGAAGTCTGTGAATCAACTCATAAGTTCATTCCCACTGTTATGCAGAAATAGTATATGTATATGGAAAAAAAAATCCCAGTAGAGATAATCAGGCATGGTGTAGACCATAAAGTAGTTTGTTATTGGGATGCTGCTTTTAGGGATTTGCATGCAAGTGTGTATCTGGGATACTCAGAACTGCTGAGAAAGGGAGTGCATTGATAATATTATTACCATATAATTCCTGCAGTAGTAATAAGAGGTAGAAATCTGGGTCAGGTTTCTCTGTGCTTGTTGCTATTCACACTTAGGTTTACAGTTCAGTAAGAGGTATATTTGCTTCTCAGATACAGAGTTAGATACATTTAGTGATTTGATGTGTTCGTATTGCTTATTAATTCAGAGCTTCACACTAATTATTTTCTAGTTGAAAAGCTTGTTGTTGATGGCTCAAATGTGGTCGCTGGCTTTTTTGTTTAGAAGGATGCTAAATAAAACTGTAAAAAGAGAACACAAAGAATGAAACTAATTCTACAGTTTTCCAGAGATCCAAACTGAAAAATAACAAGAAAAATGTTAGTCAAACAAGAAGACAAATCCAGTTGTGTTCACAATGTTTTATTACAATGTCCTACAGCTTGACACGTTTAATTTAATACTCTTTAAATGGGGAAAGGAAAGATATGCATAACAATATTATGCATGGCAATTGTCTTTGCATTACTTTCAAATAATCAATACTGAGAGGAGAAGGGAGAAAGGAGAGAAGACAGTCCAGACTGTTTACATCATTTGTTTTGTTAATGTAGTGCTTCTAAAATAGAAAGAGAAAAGAATATAAAGAAAACAGACAATTTCTCTGGCTTTCAAGTAAGAAAATCCTGAGACTGTGCTCTGTCACAGCAGCTGTTACACAGATAGGATAACCGAATCAAAGTCTATGTCAAGGTGGGGAGATTACCTTGACTACCAGTGTTGGGAGATAACCATCACCAGGGTGACAGAAGCAAGGAGAGAAAGAGAGCAACTGCAAGGACAATAAGCTATGTGCATGTAGAGCAATTCCATCTTTCTATGCATAGGAAATAAGTTTGCTCTTTATCTCCCAGCACATTTCTCTCTCTCATCCAGAGGAGCAATCCTGCATTCCCAGGTGTCTGCAGCATGTCTTACAGAAAGCATTACGATATCAAAGTATGGGAACAGCCCAGGGCACGGAAAGAGTCTCAGAGGCACACAGACATCAGGCCACTCTGAATGTTCACTGAATGCTACAGCAAATCTCCCCAACTTCTCACCATTATCCTTGGAAGCAGTAGGCCTGCAAAGATCAGTATCATTATCTGTTCTGTTCCAGGGGACCAGTGGTTTCCACTTGGTCTCTATTGCATTTTTTTGTGGCAGAAATTAATTAGCAATTACAGATTTTTCAAATTCATTTGTTTGGTACATAACTGGAGAATGAGACAGAAGGGGAAATCAACATGGAAAACAGGTGACAGCAGCAGCCTATTATCTGGGTATCTGTAGAGCCAGGAATACTACTCCAATCTACAGTGTTTCCCACCACCACTCGTCCTTGGCAATGGCTGGCGGAAAGCTAGACAGAGTGTACCTCCCGGTATTTTCCTAGTAAGTCTTAAAACTAGGTCTTCAGAACACCACCCCTTAGTCTATGCTTACAGGACTCTTTTGCCCCCTGGCACTACAGCAGAGTTTTAAGGTAGGAATTTTAAACTAAAACTAAAGTGTTATAATAGTACATCTAAGAGGAACAGATCAAATCTAGTCTTCTTTCTGGTAGCAAAATTCCTATTGAAAACTGACAATTTCACCTAGGTAAAGGTCATATAGGTCAGGGAAGAGAATAATAAAGATGCATAGACATACTGACATGAACATATAGGTGAAAAGCTAGTATGCACATCTACTTTTCCAAGAAGAATGACAGGTTATACAGGAAAAAAAATTTCTGTGATGTAGATTTACATTTCTGTCCTGCTAATAAATGGGGCAATGAAACAGCTGACTGCTCCCCTACTGCAGGTGTGGGAGTTATTTACTTTCTAATCCTTTCCCTTTTAGCTCTGGCTGGACACGAATGAAAATTCCTGGCATTAGGTATTAGAAGAGATGGAAAAAGCACAGGAACCAATTTACAAGGTTTCACTTGACTAGCTTTCTTCATTTGACTCCTATTAGCTCTGATAATGTATCCTCACCATTAATCAGTTAGGGAGAGAAGAGGTGCCTGTTTTTTCACGTGCATAGCAGGATGTATGTACACCACAGCAATCTCACTGGAAAAAGTTCAGTGCCTTAAAGTGTCTCCTTCAGGACTTACAAGGCACAAAGGTAGTGACTCTGAGCACTGGGACAGCTGTCAGCAGGCATAGAAGGTTTGGAAGGAATGTCTGAAAGAAATATTTGAGTTAATGGTACCGTCAGCATAAACTCTGCAAAACATATTTATTCCTGCCATAATCCCATTAGAAGCAGTGGGACCAAAGGATTGTAGAGGCAGTTGATATTGTTAGATGTGAACTTCTTCCAAGGAGTGAAATTCTCAGCACGGAACCACAGTGACAGCAGTCTAATAGCTGCTGTGGTTGTAACAAGAGCTTCTTCTGGAGAACTCATGTTCTGCCTCTTCCTGGCAGCTTCTGAGGAGAGGAAACAGGCTCTGGGCTGAACAGCCCTGGAGCCTTCATCTCTTGTGTCTTGCACTATAAAAACCAAATTGTTTCCCCGGATGGCCCTATGCAGATATCAGAGCTTCATAAGTATGGAGCTTTTAAAGTGTTTCTGCGTGTTATGCCAGTCACCAGTCAAGCCTGAGAGCTCCTAATTGCTGGATCGTTACACAGAAGTGTAAAAAAAATACAAAAGGTGTTGGTTGATTTCTATGAAGTTTGATGCAAATGCATCAACACTAATGTATTTTTAAAGTGTAGACAGTAAATTGCAGTAGTTGGTTTCCATAGCAATGATGTCCACAGTAATGCTAGTGAAAGCTGAGATTTTGTCACACAAAAATATATATGTCCATAATGAGTGAGAACAACAGTCCAACCAGATCAGTATCTCCAACAATGTCCTAGACAGATGCCTAAGGCAGAATATAAGAGCAGGTGAGTGCAAGGTAACAGATACCAGCTGTAGGGCATCAATACCCATGGGTCTGCAGCTCAGAAATGCTCTGAATTAGGGGTGGTTTCTTTATTTTCAGTGGTCTTTGATGGATTTTTCTTCTATGAGTTTATTCTATTGCTTTCTAAGTCTATTTAATTTTCTTCACCAGCTGTTTCTCTCTCTGTCACATCCCTGCACTTCAGGAATCATTAACAGTATATGCATATGAGGAAAGAGATAGGTAAACCAAAACTTAAGTCTGTTCCAAGACTTCTAGGACCACACTTAGCTTTTGCTCGCAGTTAAAACCTGATGTAATAGACTTGCCAGAAATTCATCTCTCTGGTTACTAATTAAACTAGATCAATCAAGCCTGAACTAGAGCAGCCCAAATACTCCACAAAAACTAAGGTAACTCATGGGAATATTCTGTATTTGGATTATTTCCAGCAGCTCTAAGCCCCTTGAGGAGAAACAAAGTTTCATGTTAAAATGAACACTGGTGATGAACATAACTTTTGCCTTTGCCATATCTATCTGATCTTAACAGGACATTTACGCCTTCTCTGCTTCATTCCTACTACCCTGTACACCTGAACCAATTTGAAAGGAGGTTATAGAACAGAATCTGGCCCCTGCATCTAATTCAATGTTTGCTTTTCATCAGTCACTAGACCTGTTTAATTAAGACCCCACATTTGTTCCTGCCTATTTAGAGAAAGAATTGTTTTTTCAGTCACTACATTCTAACCAGGGGAAGTACTTAAGAGCCATATGGAGCCTATAAGATGGGATAGAAAGATCCTCAATTTAAATACTTCATAATATGTTAGCCAGGAAAAAAAAATTTTTAAAAAAACCCAAAACACACAGAACCACAAACAAACAAAAAGCAAAAAGCCAAAACAAATCTAATTTGCTCTTCTTCCCAATGCAAGAAATAGTTCTCGTTCAGGGAAAATGTTCCAGCAGACTGTGAGCCTGGCCCTCCCTCTGCTGGAGTAGGCAGCTGAACATGTGTAGCTTCACTAGATTCTCACTGAAAAGCACACTCGAAAACTGCAGCATGTTTCCCCATCCAACCTGATTTGGGAATGTGTTCATAGCGAGTCACTGAATGTGTTCTTTCAGTGCTTTGTTCATGGTTGTTTCAAAGCAAGAGCATAATGTCTGTGCATATCTCTGCTAATGGTGCTAATGCTAATGATTCAGCAAAGGGTCCACAACTCAAACTGGTATGCCCTGCAAGGATTCACTGCCCAGTGTTTGCAGTGGGTTTTACAATCTAAATTACCTGGAATGTTACCTGTTTCTGAGTCAGTGGCTGCAAAGTCTTTAGTGAGTGAATGAACAATAAATAACAAATATAGTTATGAAAACATATCAGGTATTCTTATTTCCCTGCACTCATTGTCTCTCATCTGCCAGTTTGGTCTGCATACAAGGAAGCTTATCCTAAAATATGCCTGAAAACAGTCCTGTGCTGATGCATAATATATGGAGAATTTCAGTCTCAGGAAACATTCCAGTAAAATATTTGCATGACTGCAGTACGTTAAACCCAAAACTATTTTACTACTCCAGTAGTTTGATTTGAGAGGAGATCATAGGAATAGATGGGTGGATAGAACTTTTGGAGCCTCTGGATAGCTGATGTTAAGAAGCAAGCTCACATAGTTTTGCTAAATTGTTACTTTTGTTTCAGATAACTTTTGAGATGTGTGTCATGGGTGCAGTGGGAGCTTCAGGCAAATTTTCCTATCCATGCTATGTGCCTTTCCTGGTTATTGGGAGCTTACTGAGGCAACAGGGCAGACTTTGTAAGATTAGCCACAGTACCACCGCTTTAATGTGCTCCATCTGAGGTAATTGTGATTATTCATGAGAAAGAAAGGATTATTCAAAGTTACTGCACAAGCCTGGGTCTTCAAATATCTGCATTTTCACTCTGACTACCTGCAATTCACAGAGCTTCCTGATAGACAAAGCTTCTATTTTCAGTAGCACTGGGTGAATAAATATATTTCAACTGTTGTGTGCTCAGATGGTGTAGCAGCAAGGCTACATAAACACCTACTATAAAGAAAGACAAAGCCTTCTCTGTTTTTGCCTCACCACATTCATTCCTTCCATGTTACTGCAAAGACCGCTATCATGATTTAGGTTGCATTGCCTGTAAGAGATCATGTTTGGGGGGCTCTTCTTTATTCACAGCCCTGATTTTTATAACTTTGTCCTTTCAAAGATTTTCAGATTTATTTCAGGTTTTGGACAGATTGACTTACAGCTACAGACAAAGGACATCAGAATAATTTCTCCCAGAAATGTCTGTAGACACCCCAAAACAACAAAGCATTCTGTAAGGAAATCATCTGTTGTTTTTGTTCCATTCAAACGCAAACAAATGAATCAAATTTTAAAAAAATGAAACAAAAACCAAAATCCCCCACCAAAACCAAACACAGAAACATACATGACACATTGTGAAGTCTAAGTATGAAAGTCCTGTGACTAAGAGAAGTAGAAATTCTTCAACACTTTGGTCTCAGTCTCCTTGTGAGTAAACAGTAATAAAACCGTTCTGCCTTTATGATGCACTGAAGGGCACACTAAGGTCTAGTGCAAAAGGCTTTGAATTTTTTTTTGTTTTTTTTTTCCTATTGGTTTTGAAATTGCTGCTTAGACTGATTTAACCAATTGGAAATGTTGTATGGCTTTACATACTTACCTTCTGTAATGTCTTTCTCAGGCCTCAAGTTCCCATAAAACTGTTTAGTGCAGGGAGCTGCTAAAACAGCTGTGGAAAAGGTACTGAATGTCTTAAGCTGGTTTTGCTTTGAGACTGATCACTGACATTAAGGGTTAGGTGATGTCTACATTATCGATTCATGCTGAGAATTAGTTGCACAATCCTCATATCGTCCTTAGATCCCTTGGACCCCCTGGGAGATGAGAAACTGAGGATTTTTAGGTAAGGTCAGTAACACTATGGAAGGTTTAGGCGTGTGGGGAGTATTTGGCTAGCAGTGGAAGCTACAGGTCTGGGGTGAGGTATATTGTCAAAGTGAATATAGCAGCAGCCTCTGTGAGCCCTGAGAGTGAGAACAGCAGTGAGCTGGGACACAGCCAGTTCCACAACACATAATAAATAATGGCTACAGATCAGAACTTAGTTTCAGAAAACTGCAAATAATTCTTCACACTGCAGCTATTGCAGTCTTTTTTTAAAGAGTTGCCAGGAACTCAGGAAGTGTATTATCAAATCCCACTTACATTTGGGCAAGCCACTTACAGTCTGGTATTCAAGATCTGAGGTTTGATGCCTGCAGATGTAAATAGGCCTCCCATTGTGCATCCTGTCTATTTAAATTGTAAACTTCTCAGGGCTGGAATTATGTCTTGTCATATGTTTTTATACTACCTGGCAAAAGTTTTCTAATTTTGATTGAAATCTCCAGGCATTATTGTAATGAAAATAACTATAATTATCTCCAATGGGACAAAATCTGAGTGTCACATTGAAATTGAAATACTGGAATGGTCGTAGCAGCAGACAGGTGCCTACAGTGCAGTAGAAGCCCTTTGTATCACAGACACTTTAAAACCATTAAATTCTCCATCATTTTCCTGAATTACCCAAAGAAATAATTCTACAGCTAACAGTCAGTGCATCCTTGTATCAGGTTTTGTGTAATTTCTAAACTGAAGTAGACAAAATCCATGTAAATCCAGAACAACTTTCTTGGAGCAGGTTTCTACACCCCTAATTTATAAACCCCCACCCCCAAAAAGGAGCTAATTCTCTAGAGGTAGGTAGAAAATTTCAGTGAAAAAGAGTGAGCTGTGATGTGGAGCCAAACCAAGGCAGTGAATCCTGGAACCAAAAATGTTCCCTTCCATTTATGGTCTTTTCACCAGGCCTCAAAGTTACTAGCAATACTTGTATTTATTGTTAAAATGTTACTGAAAATGTTAAAAAGTTTAATTTTCCATAGTTAGTCCAAGTTGTGCTGGAAACTAATACACAGCAATGCAGCTGCACATTGATTACATAACAGTGAAAGCCTCAGTGCCTTCTGGAAGTAAAAGAATAATAGGGAAAAGGTAGAGGGGGGGGAAAGGGAACAGGAGATCTCTCCTTGTGTCACTGGGTGGACATATGAAATAAATTGATGTTTCAGAACAGAAATAACCAAAAAAAAAATTTAGATGATCAATCAAATTAAAATAAGAGAACAGTTTTAGCAGATCTGCTCTTTCACACGGTTAATTCTGCTTCTAGAAGGAATGGTGCCAAGCAGGTCACCAGTATTGATCTGATGCTCACAGAAAGTTTCTGAGCCATATCAGCAAATTTTGCAGGAATTTTTCCCACATCTATTTCAACTACCTGTTTGTGTTACATCTCTTTAGTCTGTTTCCACCATCTTTAATCACTTTTGTAGATTCCTGTCCTCATCTTCCCCTCCTTCCTCTCATGACCTTTTGAAGAGAAAATAAGTCTTATTAAAGGTTTTCTTTCAATAAAGCATGAGTATTTGCTTAGTTAGACACAATCCCTTACCAAAATTACATTTGTTTCTTTTCATAATTTTTTGTTTCCATTCCTATTCTTCAAGGTTCTGTTTATATTTTATAGAAACCAGTCACTCTACCACAATTTTTAGCACGCACTGCTTTCTTGAGAAGCCTAAGTTACTCTGTTAGTCAGTATAACACTCAGGTTTTGTTATCATGCATTAGAAATTACTTAAATTGTTATAATTCAAAATAGAAATACTTTTTTAACCAGAGTATATAGCAGTTTTCTCTGTGGGATCTTTGGAAGTTTTCAGGATTGTTGGAGCACTTCATAAGATATTTAAGCATCAAGACCCCTATGTAAAAGGCATAAAAGATGGTAAAATCTTAGGAGAAATGCTTTGGGATGGGAGCTTTGAAGAGCTTGCTGGTTTGAATATACTAATAACTGGGATAAAACCATTAAATTTACTTTGTGCAAATCTATTACCAGCTGGTAAACAACAGGGTCCACTAGAATGAGGAAAAACATTTTTTACTAGCATGGAGAGTTGTGAGGATGCAGTGTTCAAAATGAGCATGTAATAATGCACATGTATTTTCTGAGTGACTTAGATACAAGACATTAATTGTATTGTAGTTCTGCCTGAGTAATGTGGACAATAGTCTGCATTATTACTTTTAATAAAAACTGGTTTTAATTGTATTAAACACAATTATATTATAGTTCTGCCTGAGCAATGCAGACAATGGAATTCATTATTACATTTAACTGAAAATGTATTTAATTTTCTAGCAAGCAATCTCATTGAAATTGAAATAGTCTACTGAAATATTTTCAAAAAACAAATTACCTTTGGCTGTAATATTTTTGCAAAATAGAGCTGTCCATATTCAATTAAGTTAATTTCCTTTTAGGCCAAACTGCAGGAAAAAGTGATTTTCTTCTAATATTATGTGGAACTGTTTCACATTCAATCTAAATATTACCTGTGTTTTATGCTCTAGTTATGAGCTTTCTCTATAATAAGAAAAAGCAGGAGCATCCATGTGCATATGGAAATATATTTTAAAAATGCTCAATCAACCAGTTTAGTGAGGAAACAACAGAACTCTACGGTTGGGCTCCTTCCCAGGTTAAGAAGGCAACAGAAAAGAATAAAGTGCATCCCAGGTGTCAGATGTGTCATATGAGTCTGAATGTGGCCAGAACACCCACCTAGATCAAAAAATCTGGAGGGTCCAGAAACCCGAAGGTCTCCCAGATTCTGCAGATTAGACAGTAGCTGCTAAGAGCTGTATATATATTTAAATACATCATGAAACAAAAAGATGAATAATAGGCTGATTTAAAGACAGGTTATTTACAGGCAATAACTGTGCATGTGCACAGAGGCAAGTATGCTTGCTGTTGTCTAGGCCTGGTCACAGTACCCACATGAATTAAGATGCTAATTTGTGACTACAAGAGAGCACATCTTAACCCATGTTCTTGCAGCTGCTACTGGGTTACAGTCACCCTCTCTGTTCTAGGTGGACAGCCCAGTATTGAAGCAACTCAGGCAAAGAATAGCTTGAATGTAACATGACTGTGGCTGCTTTTCCACTTTTGATCTCATCAGGAGCTCTTCTGAACCCTTTTTCTTTTTTTTTTCCACTCTCTTTCTACCCATCCCACTTCTCCCACTGTTTCAGATTTTTCTTAGAGAGAGAAAGGAAGGGTAGGGGGAATGAATTTCCAAATAAAGGTAACAAAAAAAGATGAAATCCAAAAATATAAATTCCAATTAAAAATTCAGTAAAAAACAGTTGCATTTTCTTTTGGTAGCTCTCACATAGGTACCTTGTGAGCAAATTCAGAACATGTTCATTATGCTTGGATAAAAAAACTGGAGAAGGAACAATTTACAGAAAAGGTTTATAATGATTTTATTTATAGTTTGGTGGAATCAAGGACTTTCTGATGTGGATCAGGACCTCATCATGCTCGATATTGTAAGCACAGAACAAAAAGCTGATCTGCACCTCATGGAATTTATTACCACTGTCAAATTTTGGCAATAGCAAAATGAATCTAGCTTGGAAAAGCAGCTTTTGCTAACTTATGTGCTATATCCTTATTTTCTTGGGACCTAATGATAACTATCCATTGTGAATCATTACAGCTATTTTTTTTTCCTATTGTCAAAGTAAGCATATTGGGTTGGCATGGTTTTTATGGGCAGCAAAGGTTAGTAGTGAGATTTGTTGGGGGCCAGAAAATAGGACATTTCTACTTAAAATTCACATCTTGCTTCTGCTTGCACTGCAATTCTCAGGACTTCATGTGCCATCAGATTTACTGTTGGGAATCTGACTCAAACTTGATCTTAATAAAAAACTATTCTAATTACATATAAAAAAAATTCTAAACAGCTCAGCTTGCTTCTTCCTGCCAGGCAACCCATGAAGCAGTAAATTACTTTGGATAGTGCTGCATGTTCATAATCTAGCATTTATATTTGTCTTAATACTTTAAAAATGGTCATGTGTAGCCATCCTTGACTTCAGGACCTAAGGAAATATCTTTTTGTCATGAGATAAAGTCAGGCTGAGATTTTTTGTTTCTTTGAAATCAGAGAGAACTTCACAAGTGATTCTGGAAGGAATGGAGAAAGAGAGCAGGGTCAGTAGCAGTCCTCCTCCACAAGTCAGCTGCATAAATCCAGTGTTGAAGGGAGAGAGAATTTTTCTAGTAGGTATGAAATGACATAACAAAAAATGACATGTGAAATTTAGATAGCCACTGCATTTTTAGTAATGGTACCATTAAAGAACACACTACAGTTAGTAACACTGGTGCATTTAGAAAGTCTTGGGATGCCAGATGGCATTTGTGTCATTTTATGGTAAATGAGTGTCATCTACTCAACAGCAGCAGGGAAGCAAAGTCTGAGGTAAGAAAAATTCTGAAACAGCCTTCAGTCTCACTCTTCTCACATACCCCCACCACCATGGTGGCACTTTACAATGGAGATCCATGGATGTACAATTCAGCAATTACCTTTCATGATGGATGGACTCTTGGGGCTCCATTCTCCATGTAATCCTGGAGCCTGGGCTGCAACAGTGAAGTCTGAGCTCCATTAGTGTGACCCTGAGGACCTGGATTGTCTTTCTTGCCCAGGAGGGTTTGAAATGGTGAGTTTTACTCTGTTTCTGATCCCTCATCTCAGTAGAGATAAGATGCCCAGCAGAGACAAAATGCATATCCAGTCTATCCTTCCCCAGCCCTCACTTCATACTGTAGGCAGGTCTGTATCTCCAGCTCCTTCATTCCTCCCATCTGCTTGATTGTGAATGTCTCAAAAAGGAGACAAACACTGGAGTTCAGCCCAAGAGACTTTGAGAGAAAGATGCAGAGCAGAATACAGCTGCCAGCACTCCCAGGTAAAGGGAATTTGAAAAACAAATATCAGAAACTTGCCTGCAGTACCTGAATGGGTTACAGCAGCATGGAAAGAGTCCTGAAGTCAATGTCAGATAGGAGAAATCCCAGTTCTCACTCCCACACACTTGCAGTTATGGTGAGGCACTGAAACTGATGATAGGCACAGCTCCTGCCTCCAGCCTTACAGCTTCCTACTCTGGAGAAGAAACAGCCCTTTTTTGAATGAAAGTCAAACCAGTTCCCAAAGTTTTGCGGCAAGGCAGAGATTCTGAAGCAAATCTAACCTCCACAAAACTGAGAAACACATTTGGGGATTATGTGACCTCAGGGTAGTTTCAGAGCTACATAGCCCTCATCACATCCAAGAGTACAGAAGAAGAGAGAGCAGAACACGTGACAGACACCATCGGAGTAGGAAGGATTCCAAGCAAGTCACAGGATTCCTGAGCACCCTGTGATATTTCAGTTTCTCTCTTGCTTTGGCAGCACCATTAGCAATGACAGACTATTCTAGAATTTCTCGCCACAAACTTCAGTCAGTGTGCAGTAAAGGTTTTGAAACAGTTTCTTACAACAGAAACAGTCTGTCCTGTTGTCCTTGGCTGTAATTTTTCTCCCTCTGGACTTTCTGCTAGTGTAGCATTTTAGTGCTGCAGTTGTATTAGCACAGTCTGCAAAGCATTTCAGTACCATTCAGGTTGAGAAGAGCTATATTAATGTAAAATATCCTTCGATGAGCAAGTTAAACAGAAAACACTATATTGATTCAATGCCTCACAAGGTCTTACAAGAATTAATTCAGATAGGCTTGGATGTAAGCCTTTGTTGCATGGACTGAAAAGTGGCTGAAGGCATGTAAACAAATTGCAAAGATTAATGACACTGCAACTTGCTAGGAGCCTTCTCAAACACATTTTCTGGGTGTATTGAAACATTAAGTACTTATGCTAACAACACTCTGGAAGTCAGGACTTAACTGTCACCCAGTTTTGCAGATGGGAAACACAGGAACCTGGAAAGTCTTTGCAGTGCATCAGCCAGGATTTTGGTAGAAGTTCAAATCCAATCTAAAACTCTAGTTTCAAGACTGCCCTTTCTGATAAATCTTCCCCACATATCTTTAGAGACACCGATGCTAAATTGCTTTTGTCTGTGTTTGGTTTGAATTAACATACTTCTTTAGATTTAATGTCCGTTAAAACAAAAATTAGTGGTAGTCTCTCTCCATAACACTTCCATCACTTTCTTTGCTCTTTTGAGTCATACAATATTTAATATTATTATATTAAGTGCATCTTATAAAGATTGTTTTCATATTGACATTTAGAGGAACATGAGAATATCAGCAGTGGACAGTATCCTCTCTCTAACACTGATCAGAAAATGGTGCTTATGGAAAGAACATGCAAAGGAGGCCTATACCAGCCCATTGTATGTAGACCAAAGATTAACTCAGTGTTTAAATACATGTTTTATGTTAACAGCTCATGGTGTGCCTATATTTTATCAGTTTTCCCAGTCACTTTTTAAACCTTGTAATGATTTTAGTTTCTTCATTCCATGACTGCAAGCTTAACAGTTTAATTACACATTGAATAAGCAGTTGTTTTCTTTCATTTCAAGTTTGTTAGGCTATTTCAGTTAATAATCACAGTTACTTGGGTTATAAATGTCAGTGCATAATCATTCCCTATTTACCTTCTTCAAGTTATTTGTGATCTTATATGTTTGACAAACTCTCTCAGTCTCTCTTTTTATGACACTATGTTCTTTTAAGACCAACAGACTTTTGGACAAGAGCATAATCACAAGTGTTTTGGAAATCAAAATGCACTATGTCAGAAGGATGAGACACACCCAAAGATCTCAAGAATATATTACTGTTTTTTAAATAAAAGTTTTACTGACTCTGCCTGAGAAAATCACATTTATCCACACCTATTGTTTTTATTCTTTATCACAGCTTCAGTCTATTTGTTTGATAAGAAAATCAGACATTTTTTGTTTGCAGATTTCAGTCTGCTTATTCCCCACCCGCACAGACTCCAGGGGTCCTTTAAAAATGGGTGTTCTTCTTGCCACCTGCTCTTTCTCTGGAATAAACACTAATTTATTCAAGAGTTCACTCAGAGCAGTTAGTAGTTCAGCAGCAAGTTTGAGAACTCTTGGGTTAATACCATCTGTTTCTTACGGTGTTTGTTATTATACATTTTATTGATCTGCTCTAAAATCCCTTCTGCTGACACTTCACTTGGAGGCAGTTTTTCAGACTCATGTCCTGTAAGTAGAGGCAGAAACCTCTCTAAGCTCCCATGTGGACAACACTAATGTAAGCAGTTCTTTCAACCTTTCTGCTATGGCCACAGCATCCTGCAGTGCTTCTTCCATGGTTCAGCCATCTGTTAGCTCTACAGACTTGGGAAGGATTCTTGGTTTTCATGTGTTTTAGAGAGACTGTATTACCAATTTCCATGCCTTTAGCAGATTGCTTCTCAGAATTAGTGTTGATATAGGTTATTATGTTTTTAAATTTTTTCATATCAGAATTTTTACACGTTTTCTGTTTTGCACCTTTGGATACAAATTCTGCTTTTTGAAGGATGTCATTTTACTTATAATTGCCTCTTTCCCTCTGTTTTTTAACCTTTTTTTTTGTCATTTAGATTATTTTTATAGGAATAAACATTTATGTTGAGAATGCAATATGGTGCCTTTGAAAGTTCTTGAAGATATTTTACCCTTTTACTTACTCCCCTTCATCCTTTAAAACAGTTTCCTGGTTACCACAGTTTTCATTTTTAAGTTAAATTTTACTGTAGTGATTTTTTTCTCTTCTGAGAGAAGCTGAATCTGAATCTGTGGTTACTGATCTTCCTTTTGAAGAAAGTTGCTTCAAGGGACACTCACCAGTGATTTCTAAGAATGTAACTTTTGCATGGTGTTTTACCTTGAAACTTGGCTAACATTCATGGGAAACAAGAGGTCTCATTGCATATGTGTTTTCAGCCCTTGCAGGCTCTCTTTTCACTCACAGTATTGTATATCCAACATTCCCCTCCTCATCATGAAGTCAAGACAACTCATAATATTCTCCCCATTTAAGCATGAAATTTTAATGTAAAAATTTTCTGTGGTGTAGATTTAGAGATTTTATTTTTTAATGTTAATATATATTAACCATGTACAACAATAATGCAAAATTTCTGTCCCTGGGCTTTCCTCAACATAAAGCAATGGTCTCTAATTTGCTCTTTGATTTTCTAGTGTTCCACTATTTATTACCCTTCCACGAAGTGCCTGAAATTTACGTCACACCGTCTCACTCGTAGCTGTAGGTTTTCCCCTTAACTCCACTGTTACCTCTCCCAGTGCTGCTGTTATCCACATGAACATTCACCAACAGCTCCAGAAAAACATTCTCTAGGTAATTGTCCAGATGGCTCATGAAATTTGCCATTTCCTCACCTGGCAGAAAAGTCATCATGCATAATGTACTTATGTGCAGGGGTTTTTTATAAAACACATAGTTTTTAAAGTAAATAAATTAGGAAATATAAATGGGCTTTTTGCTAGATCCTCTTGTTACAGAGAGTGTTTATAAGTTGTTTCCTAAGAAGCACAGAACAGAGAGTATTGACTCAAGAGCCCTAGCATGAGCATTTACAAAGCTACTTAATTGCCTTCATACAAGTGTTCCTTCGAAGCTATCATTTGCCATATGTTTATAACAGTTAACAATTGGTAAACTGTGAATATATCATCACTTTATACCAATCTAGTGTGCCAGTCGTTTCTTTGCTTCAGATTAGATTTGTCCAGTCTCTTGCCTTTGACCTGATAGCCACATTGCAGGTCTTTGGGACAGAGTAGGAAGGCTTTCTTTTTATTCTGTAATTCCTGAGTTGCTATTAAAGTCCAGTCATAATCCAGTTACCAATTCTACACAGGCTGCACCTTCATTCTGCCTGCCTGTGCCAGATGGATGGCCCCTCTTTACAACACAATCAGCACATTCCTGGTCAGAGAGTTGAGTCTTCTGGGAGTTCCTGCAGTAGACAGGGAGTTCCTGTAGTAGGCAGGGAATGTTGTAATTTTACAGACACACACACATGCCCTTTGCAAGAGTGAACTTACTGTGTGACAAATGCACAGAACATCATTCAAACACACAAGTACTGAACTTCCATGATGCAGTGCCAAGCCTCCAGTAGGCACTGTTATAAAAGCTAGTGCAACACATTCGGGGAGACTGTAGTCAATAATAAACTTATATTAATATCTGATATGCAGCCTTAGAATAATAAATTCAAATGCCTTCCAAATCTAGGATATAACATTTACATAGAACTTTATATTCATTCAATGTTCTGATTATTATTATTATTATTATTATTATTATTATTATTATTATGGGGTCTAATGGTTTTATGTACAGTATCTTGGTCTTTTCTTAGGTAGTTGAATGTATAATTTACCAAGTGACTTAGAACTTACCCAGGAAGAATCTCAGTTGTTGTGTTGGCATTGACAGATCTTCTGAGTGGGGTGATAACAACCAGAGGCAAATGCTGTCATAAACAGTGATTTTAGAGAGCTTATAGAAATTCACAAACTATTCAATCAGTCCTGTAGCATTAGTAAAACCTCTTTCACCAGCAGGAAGAAATGCACTTTCTCTCATGCATTTCAAGACTGTAACAGAGAGTTCCAGTCTAAGATCCTTTTAAGTTTCATCTCTGATTTCTTGCATCTAGCTCTATGGAGCCTTGGCTCATGTATTCCTTTCTCCATCATTCTGTGTTCCTGCAGTCCTTGTATGCATATAGCATCTGAGCAGTCCTCTTGCTTCCTTCGTTCTGCTTTTTCTGTCACAGAAGATAGGAATTCCCTTTTGCTTTGAGTCACTTGCTGTGAGAAAAAGAAATTTTCAGACTTGACTACAGCCTTGCTCCATCCTATAGCATACACCCACATAAAAGATTAAGGAGGATGACTCATGTCTCGATAAGTTTATTGCTTTACAGAAACCTATTAATTCTCTTGAAAAGGGCATGGGAAAAGTGGTTGGAAACTCAGTTTTAGAGAAAGATGGTTCATACCATTCCAGAAAGAAAGGGACTTTGGAGACCCAGCACGCTCAGGAAACCATTTCCTATGTTATCAGAAAAGGTTCACTTTCAGACTATGCTAAAGTCCCTCTTTCATTTTCTTCTGGGGTATCTTTTGGAGTACATACAGTAAGTACATGCGGATGAAGGCATTAGAGATGTTTCTGGATCTTTGTTGTACCCTTCAAAAGTACAACTGTAGAATTTACAGACAAAAACAGGCCAGGGTAAAATAATGGAGAGGATAATATTGCAAACATATAGGGTCTCGGTCATTCCTTCATTTGTCTTCAGCTTGATGGAAGAAGGTCTACAACAAGTGAAGGATGGTCCTGCTGTAATGAAGCTGTCAGCAGTAACAAAAGTCGTTTGTGCATGGCCTACCACACTAAATTACTACTGACTGCCCTCGGCACAGCTCTCATCAATCCAAACACACCTACTGCGTAGGGCAATGTGGACCATGGGGGAAGATATCATTATTCTCTCAGGGATGCCTCTGCTGGTTCTTCATCATCTCCCATCCCTCCTCTACATAAGTTATCATTGATCAAGTCCTGTTATTTCTTCAGGTATAGAGCCATGGTACATACAGTAACACCATTACTCTTCCCTGCAATTCACAGACACCTCTAAATTATTTCTTGCCCTTCCAAATGAGTTATTGTCCAGCATCTAAGCATCTAAGCTCTTCTTTTTTCCACTTGTGCCCTGAATATCAATGCTGAAAATAAAATCTAATACTCCACTTAAATCCATACTTCCTAGAATTAAGTTAATCACTATATCTTCTCTAAAACAGATCACTGGACCACTTGTAATTAGCTTTCATTAGTGGTGGTTCATGTACAAATATTCTGTACAGTGGGCCCTGAAAAAAAATACATCCAAATGTTACCAGCCTGAATGCATGGGCAACATTCCATGTCAAAAAATAAGAGCGGTAACGTGGGTATCAGAAAAATAAATTTCATCAACTTATCCCTTGGCTATAAATGTCAGGAAAAATCACTGACAGAGAGAAGTATTTGTTCAAAATTAATTCTGTGGAATTAATTTTTCTCTACAGGATAGAAGGATGGTATTTTGTTTACATAATCAGCACTCTCTAATTATATTCTTTCTGATGAACTCATCACACCTTGACATTTATTTTACATCGCTTGTACTGTATCAGTCTCAAAATTAAACCAACACTGAAATGTTTACCCCTGAATCTGTCTCTCATGGATTTGCCTGGTCCCAGGATTTTCTTCTGCAAAGCTATAAATGGTATAAATTCTGTTGTAAAGCATAGTGAGAGGATTCACATTTCTAGTGTTTGCTAAGTAAACTTATGTTCAGTGCTGTTGGAACATCAGCTATCATTTTAACTCTGTATAAAAAGACTGGCCACTCCGCATCATCTCCAAACTGTCTGTCGCTCAACCTGTGCTCCCATCCCCAGGTTCTGTGCAGATGCTACATCCTGCCTGTGAGCCATACAAGGTTCTGGATTAAGACAATAGCAAATGGATGCTATGTCTGTGAAATCCCCATTTCTTACTAGTACATTTTCCACACCTTTCTATGCATTTGTTCAGAGCTACATTCCGTGTCATTTGTCAAAAGTTAGGCACATCAGTATAAGTTTGTCAGCAAAGTTGCACTTTCTGGTTCTGATGAAAACCTGAAGACAGCACTCCATAAGATGTCCTGAAAAGCTGCCCTTTAACAGGAATCAGAACAGATCAGAACAGCAGTGAGGTAATTTTTGTTGCTCATCTTAAAACCGGTCATAAGTCAATGACCTTTGTAAGATATTGTGCAGAGCATGGAGTACCTAGAGCTATTTTAAATAAAAACCACATCTTATATCTGCATCTTATTTGTATATGCAAAATACATACTGTCTTCTTTATGAAAGTGATTCACCCTCAACATTCCATTTTGAGTGATGGCAACAGTTTTACAATATCCATCACTTCTAACTTGCTACATTGTTAGCTCTGTATCTTTAAAATGGCTTTGTTACCTATATTGAATGTGCTTTTAGAGTCCAGCACTAAAAGTTATTAGCATTTTAAAAAAACTAACACTTTTAATTTGCAAATGTAAACCTGGCTCTATCATAAAAAGCAATGAAAGGAATATATCAGGGAGAAACACGGGAAACTGCCAGGTTAATAATTTGGAATATTGGGATGAAAATGTGTCTGGAAAAATGTATTTGGTTATTTACAAGTAGTCATTTTTATATTAATATTTTTAACTATTTCGCCTTCAGATTTATACTCATGTAAAAGTCATTAGACACAACATCTACATTTACAGTTATGAACCAGGTTGGATGCTGAAATGGCATAAGAAGAAGGTGGAAAAACAAAAGAAAGATAAGGAAAGTTTGAAATAGATTTTGCTCTGTGATTGTGTGTGTTTATGAGAGGATTTGTGTATATGTTAATATGCATATGTCAAAATGAAATTACTGTGTGCATAATTTCAAGAATTTTATCAACGTTTCAAGGGTAAGAATTGACAATTAGGAAATGACAGGACTAAGGGAGTTCCTGCAAAGTTAATTTAGCCTCTGGTATGTGTGCATCATGATACATCTCTTAGTTCCATGATCACTTGCTTTTATTTACAGAGAACTGTTGTCTCAATCAGTGCTCAGAATTCACAGGATGTACTTAATGAACAGCTCTTTAATATTTGGTGTTCTTCTTATTGTTCAGTGTGCTCTTAGTTCTTATTTACTGCATTACATTCAAACCCTGCTCTGAATACACAACTGTTCATTTCCTCGTGGACTTTTCTGTGGTGCTGATGACTAATATCTGAGTGCTTTGCAAACATTAATGAATTTATCTTCTCTAACCCAGGTGAGATGAAGGCTGTCATTATCCTCTTATTGTAGACCTAAAACTGAGCCACAGAGGAGTTGAAGTCAAACACAGCCACTAACACCAGGCACATTATCTGAGATATGTAGCACCTCAGTTTTCAGAGTATTTAGCAGTCGATCTGATTTTGTATGCTGAGAGCACATCCCTGATTGACTGCAGCTATAGTTGTGAGGATTTTACAATCCTGCCAGTCAGGAAAAAGAGTGTCATGCTGGGCACCCTGGGAACAAGGAACAAACTGTTAATGACCCCATCTGAAAACCCCACTTGGATTTGAAGTCACTTGCTAAGCAACACAGCAGAATTCATCAGAAAAGTTTAGGATAAGACCTAATTTTTGAGTTCAGCATATGTCTGTTTTAACTGTGAGACTTTTTCTTGAAATTCCTGCCTCAAAAACAATCAACTTCTAAAAATGCACAACAAAAGAAGGAAAATCCCATGCAAGTTCCTGGCTCTACACAATAAGGATTTCCCATACTTTATTCTTCAGAAAGAGTAGATGTGGTTTATCTTAAGTCATAGTTTAAATGGCAGACATCTGGAAGCCGATTTAAGACAGGCCCAGTCAAGTCTTTTGACCTGATGTAGTCTAATCAGAAAATCATTGTTTTGGAGGGAAAGACAGGTGTATCATCCTGGACAATAGAAGCTGACTGGACTCACTTATCTCATGAGTACTTACAGATATGTTTAGTTTTCTGTCCCTTTTGCATCTGTGACTTCATAAACACATCCTTGTCTCATGTAAGAGATGGAAATGTGCAGAGTCTCTGCCATGTAGCATCACCACTTTTATCATAGAATGAAAAAGTAATTGAGGTTAGAAGGGTTATCAACCTTTGCCATTTTAAGAATGTCCTTAACTAGTAGTAATTTAGAACCTTGCTATTACTAATTTCTGATTCCATTCAGGACATGTTCTCTGGCCCACTCATTACCGAATTAATGAGCAGTATCATCTGTCCACTATCTATCTAAATACCTCAAGTGTCTAGATTACCTATGTAAAGACAGGCCCACATAAAGAACCTGCTCCTACAGCTTTATTGCTCAACACAGAGCACTGGTAAACCTCCAGAGTCAGTGCAAATTATCAGTAAATAATATGGACATCTTTTTTAGGGCTCATGATAATGTTAAGTATGATTAAATATAAAATATGACATAAAACTAGAACAAGTCTTAGTACAGCTTCCAGATGACTAAGGGGGGTTTCAGTGCTACTAATACCAGTCTAATCAAGAACAGTCAACTGAACAAAGCAGTCTCAGAGGACATTTTCCAAATGACTATTTTAATGTCATTTAGTAGATTAAAAACAAAGAGCAGCATGCTTAGTTTTGGAAGGAAAGATATAAGCAATTTCTAACACTACATTGATTGCAATTCTTTTTGCCAGCGCAAGGAGTAGCCAGAGTGAACATCTGAATTAGTATAAACAATATACAAGATAAATTGATGTATTTCTTTATTTATCTTGATCATAATAATACTGGTCAGTAATTTTTGCTGAAGAATAGAACACAGTAAACATTGTGAACACGCCTTGGAAAAGCTAAGAGGTAGGGCAGCCTAATGAAACAGAGCAGAGACTGAATGATCCTGCCAATAAAATTACCTAAGATGTCAACTCTTGTTTTAAGCCCGGGTTTTCTTTTCGTTTTTTCTCTTGCTCTTTCTTCTCCAATTTTGCCATACTCCATCTACTCTTGTTTTCTTTTAGTGCTAAAACACTGCTTATTTAGAAAATACCGAAGTCAAATACTTCAGAGAAAACTCCTGCTAGTTCATTGATAAGGTAGTTTCTAGCCTGAGACAGTCACACAAATGAGTATATAGGTATTTAATGATCATCCTACAGAATCAAAGAGTTCATTACAGACCAGAATGACTTTCTGTATCTCCTATGTCCACTGGATGCATATGCTCTGGGAGCAAAGGTATTGCAGTGCTCTGAGTTTCTCTATTTTCCCCATGCTTTTTTTATTCCTTTTATCCTCTTCCTTTCTGTGTAGTGTATTTGTTTCTCCTAAATATTTTCTCCCAAATTTCATTGCTTTTCTAGTCTTCCCATTTATTCTTTTTTCTTTTCCAGGCCCTTTCTCACCTTCATTTTTTTTCTTTCTTTCTGTTCTATCTCTTCTTTTAAAACTTTTTTTGCTCTGTACTCAGTACTACCCTCCTGTAACCTCAGTCTCTGAAGTCCCCATTCCCACCTCTTTTTCAGTATAACCTTCCTTCTAGATATATTCCATTCTTTCTCTTGTAGTTTTTCCTGTCTTCCTTCTCTGTGACCCAACTGACCAGTGGCCAGAGAAACAGCTAAATGCCAAGTATTCACTATACCTTCCTTTCCTAAGTGATCCAGATTCTCTTTATGAGTATTATTTGCATTTCAAAATAAACGAGACACCCTAAGTGATCCCAAAGGCCTTGAGGGCTAGGAATAGTACATTTAGGATAGTACATCTAGGAACAGTACTTTAAGAAACAGTGCTCATGCAAAACAACTTTCAATCAAGTAAACAAGACCTGCAACAAGAGAGGGATTTTAGAGAGATTAAATGTAAGTGATTTGAAAATTATTTTTGGAAGCCTAAGGAAGAATTCTGCCAAATTTTGACTGGACTCAGATGTCCTATCCCTTGATCCCAATACCGTGAATATAAGGCCATATCTGTCAGCCTACTATGATCTGCTCTGCCTTCTTCTCCTTCAGTTTGCATTATAGCCTTTCTAACGGCCTCTGACTGTTACAAGGAAGAACAGGATCTCTTTGTGTTTTCACATATGAATCTCCATTCTTTGAAGAAGCAAGGATCAAGAAGTCCCCATGAAGAAGCCTGCACATAGCTCAAAGAAATAAGCTGTTTTCCTGTGTTTGCATTTTAAGTGAAAGCTAAAAGCAATGAGAATAAAAGAAGTGGCATGTGTAGTTCATGGTTAAGAATTTACAGCTAACCGAGACAACCGCAGCAAAGCTCAGAGAGTGAGTTCTCTCCTTGGGAATGCCTGACCTTTCAGGTCAAACACGTTCTTTCTAGTCCTTCCTTTCACAGCAGATGAATATGAAGTTTACTGCACAGACAGTAAAGTTCCATGCAAGTAACTGCTGACTAGAGAGAATGGCAATTTGTGGTGAGGAACAAAAGATACTTCTGTGCTTAGATGGAAACAGTCAAGATATTTTTCTTCTATCATCAAATGGCAACAAAGCTGCTTCTCTAGCCACCAATTTTTCAACACAACTTCACTGGTACAAAGATAAAATGAAACAAACATAAAATGAATCAAATATATATGCAACCATCTTTAAGACCTAATAATTATTTCCAACCTCCTTAGAGCTCATCCCTTGTCAACTGTAATCGTCATTAATTAAGGATACAATTGCAACATCAATACAAATTGAGCTTTCAATTGCTCAAGTATAGCTTAAAGAATGTGGTAGAGTTAACCATTTCAAAAAAAAATTAACAAGATTCATTTTAACATAGTTTTATATTAGCAAAAAAACAAAGAACAGCTCACAGACTATAAGCATCCCCTCTCAAGCAGCTAATTCAAACTAAAGGTCCACACCTTTGCTTTGGGTGCAAATTGCCAAAACTTTCCTTATTTGATATAACTGTGCCTTGCAGTGTTCTAATGCTACATGTACCATAGCTTGAAATTTTCACATATGATCCTAGCTGCAGGAGCAGCCACTGTTCTGTGAGACATTTAATGTAACAATTCAGCTTGTGTTCAGATATTCCCTGCAGTTTCAGCTGCAGAGGTGTAAGGCACTACTAAACCTCATCTAGTTTGGTACCACGCCTCTGTTGTGGGTTGCCCACTCCACAGCAAGGCTAGCAGAAGGGAAGGAACCTGTTTTGTTAGTGATCCTCATCTACTGCAGCACAAGGAAAACATTTTAGCTGAAAACACCAGTGAAGGCTGTCTATGCTGTGCTAGCTGACTTTGCACTGGAACAGAAGAATAACAGTAAGTGGCTGGGAGCCTGTAACAGCTCTCATTATGCACTGAGCTGTGCAGAGCAGATGATCGCAGAGGGAAGAGATGTATGCTGACTTCTTGTTTTCTCTTCTGGTTTCATTGTCCCCATGACTAAACTGAGATCTTGTTCAGAATGAAAGCGCCTACGTGCTTTCCATGCAAGAAAAATATGACGCATAGATGACCTTGAATTTTTGTATGTACAGACTGTGGCTTGTACTTTAGAAATCGCTTTCTAAAGTTTGTTGAATACATTGTGATCTTGGGTAAAATGTCAATTAGTCTTTTGTATTTTTGAAATGCTTTTGTAAGCACTTTGTTGTATCCCCAAGTAATAGAGCTGCTTCTAAAAGACCGTAGCAACCCTGTCAGGTTTCCAAGATGTCAGCCTGCCCTGTATAAGAATGCAAACTAACATACAGTCTGTGTCAAACTGGTCAGTGCCACCTGCACCCAGTCTCAGGATAATGATTAAAAACTAGAAAATGCATAGCTTAACAGTCATATCTTGTTTTCTCCTATTCCCTTTCCTGCCCTACCTTAACACAGCTTAGTCTGCAAAAACTCTTCTCTGAAATCACATTGTGAGAGGTTTTGATAAGATATCACTGTGTTAAGACATCTCTCCAAGGGGGATCTGAGGAAAATGTACAAACGCTTTGCATAAATGCATATGAATTCAGTAATGTATCGAGTTGCCTTTCTCCTAGGATGTGGAAATTCAAACAATGCAGACATTGCTGATGTGACTGGAGCTCACAAATTGTAGCTAAGCTCCCAAAGCTTAGGCAGCTTTCCGTTTCTAGTAGGTGTTTGGGATTACTTCTGGGACAGAGAGGGGTTTTTTTGACCCTCTCAGTTTTCTTCATCAAACTTGAAGTGCTGATTTCTGGAGATTGCTGTTGAAAGGTGTCAGTACTGTGATAAAATTTCCAGTTATTAATTTCACTGTTTGCAAATTGTTTCTACATTGAACAATAGATAGTTCACAGAAAGATGCATTTTTGTATAATGATAGTAAAGGGCTAGTAAGTACCTAGAAGGAATTATTTAGTAAGATTTTCACTCTTTACTATGCTCAGCTGAAGAGAAAACATGACTGAGAAATCCATTGTCTGGCCCCTTCTCAAGAAAATCCAACAAAATCACCTGGTTCCATATTTTCCAAGTCCACTGTCTGCAGGGTCAGATTTGGCACCGGATTTTCCTAAGCAGCTGCACATTTGCAACTGCCCATTAAATCCATGTCTGTAGTGTCTTGGAAAAGATTAGAGGATCTTTTGAAAAGTCTGAAAATTACTTAATTTCCTTGTGAGATGGAAAAGGAAAGTAAGCATAATGACACAAACACCTCTCAGTTTATTCTAAAATGAGCAGCTTATATCTGACTAAAAGAACCATGAACATTTCAGATGAAGTGTAGTAGTGAAATTCATTAACAATTGCATTTTAGGGCCTAGTTTCCTACATTGTTGCATTAGCAAATTCGCTTCAGGTGCAAAGGACCTGTGTTTTTTCTCATGGAAATTTTGTTGTGACTGGATAATTCTCAAATGACGGGACAAATAACTCTGGATACAGATGACACAGTGCAGTCTATTAAGGCCAGTTATTTCCTTTATCCGGCATAAATAATTTCATTTGGCATTTATCACACAGACATTGTGTTTCTGGATCCAAATCCTCCTGAGATGCAGGCTCATAGTGTTGATGTTATTTTTTGTAGCTTGAGAATCTTTTTTGGAGTGCCTACTCAATGAAAGTAGAGATATTTAGGGATAATGCTATCTGAAATGTTAAGTAAACAGTTTACTCTTCCTATGTGTATGCAGAAAAAAACTGTGCTCATGATATTTGTTTAAGTTATGTCTATCCTATAAATTATAACTGAGGAAATACCCACAAAGCTAAGAGCACAGGATGTGATTCCATCTTGCATCTGGCCCCACATACCATCTTGATGGTTTATGAAGCCACGAATGAAACTCAGAAGATCATTTCCCAGGTAGAAAATTTACTTCGGGAAGAACAGGGATTAAGCCACCTCCTTTGTAATTTTGCGGAAGAATCAGGATCAAAGGTGGCCGCAGTTGGCTTTGCATGCAGACCTGCAAGAGAGATTGCAGTTTTATGGCAGCATATCAGTATCCTTCCCTACACATTACACCTCCTGGTGTCAAGTCCAGCCTTCAATAGTGTGGCTTTCATATCACTCCTCATAGGAATAGAGATGTAAACCTATCTGGCCAAAATCCGATATACACAATAATTTTTTATTGAGTAATCTTCACTGTACTTTCAGCATTTTCATCATTATTTGTCTAAAAGACTGAGTATCTTTGAATGGTGTTGAAGTTGCTGTCACATTCAACACTAGAAGTGGCAACTTAGTAGTTTAAAAAAGCAATTTAACTAAGTAGTGAAGTGCCAAAACCACCCAAGGGCTTCAATGGAATCAGCATAAAACCAGTGTAAAGCTGAAAAGCAGAGAGTAATTTATAAAGGCAGAGCAATTATCAGAGACAGGATTCCATCAAGGGCATAGCAGCACAACAACTTGATCTGTATGGTAAATTGCAAGACTAACTTTAATGACCACAAAATGTTGGGACCTTTGTTCTATATTTCTGGAAACCTGTAACTCAGGCAGAGCAGCAGCTCCTTGGTGCCACAACACTTAGTTAAAATAGATCAGTGTGATTCCTGTGATACAAAGATATTGAAAAGATGGAGAGAAACCATGCACACAAAATAGCTTATGGAAATTGCCTCTGGTGATGCTTCAAAATACAGCCTAGGTGGATTAATCAGTGTTAAAAGAAATAGCCAGCAAAATAAAAAATGCTGTGATGTGTCTAGACTTGTCTTCAGGGGAAGAATATTTTGGTCCTGAGCCATATCTCTTGATTTGTTTATGGAGTTACAGGATCAGCTATCATTAAGCACTGTTAAAAGATGAAAAGCTCAGTTTGGAAGCTGGGAGCTTGGATCTGGAAGGATGAGTAGTGGCAGGTTGCTGGATTTCTGGAGCCAGTTTTCAATAGCATCTGGAGTATGTCATTAAATTTATCCCATGTGGACAGCTGTTTGCATCAACCTAATAGTGATGACTATATCCCTGTGGTTTTGTACACCTGACTGAAATATACCTGCATTAAGTATTATCTGATAGCGATGAGGACTTAATATTCATGTGATAAGACTACTGGAAGATGATGTCCTTTACCCTACTCCTGTTGGTGCCATATGTCTCATGTAACATTTTGATTAATCGATATGTATGAAACAGCAGCTCTGACATGACTGTAATTAAAACAGCAAAATGGGACAGATTTTCATTTGGCACAAGTGAGTACCATTCTGTTGACTTCAGAAAAGTCATCCCCTATTCATACCAGAGCAGCATTCAATCTCACAGTGAGATTGGAGTAAAAAGCCAGAATAGATTGAGTAAACCTACTATGCCTCAATCCAGAGGCCACCTGTGAAATAGTAACAAAACCCTGAGAGCACAAATGTATGGCATCCCTGGATGGTGTTATATGCTCAGCCACGTGGCATATGATCCTGCCATCAGCTAAGAAAAGCATATTTTCTACACAGTTGATATTCCTCTTTTTTCAATAGCTAGATTTGATGGAAACAAATATATCCAAATTAAAGTCATGTTACATTATAACTGTAGGTAATAATTCCAGTGCATAAACACTGATTTTTTTTTATGCTTGAAGAAAAGGTAGCTCATGCCATGGGGAAAATATTGTAAGCCTTTCATCTCATAGTTATGTTACTAGAGCAGCACTGAGGTATGTCAGTTCTTGCCATTTGATAAATGATTTAGAGACTGCAGAAAATCAGTGGTCAGCTAGTAATCTTGTCAAGTGAAAAGCAGGTTTTCTTGAACCTTCTTATGTTTGATCAGTGTGCCAGCACCCCGGAGATGATGAGACCCTTGTGGCTGATCAGTCTGTCAGTGTCCCATTATGGGGACTCCACTGGACAGTTCATTGTATCGGAAGGCAGTTTGACTGACTTGCTCAGATACATGCACCAACAGCCCAGAGAGACAAATCCTTTATTGTAATTTAGGAAGAGAGGCCCCCTTCCTGGATCTCCCCACTCCTAGCTGTTATCCACTGCCAGGAACTGCTAGTACCCTTAAAGGATGGAACAACACATTTTATTAATACGCTGGCAATACAAAATTGTGCTATCTTGAGATAATCATTTAGTGTACACAGAGTAACATTTTTAACAAATAGGCATCTCTATGGGGGAGAATATAGATTCAGACTGTTGACTGATTCCTGAAGTTATCATGAGTCTTCCCTAATTTCTCCCCATCCTTACCTCACTTTTATACTATTTCTTTACATTTGGGTGGGGCTTGAGTGACTCTAGTCATACATACCTTTGTTACTGACTGGTGTAAAATTCTCTGGTTTCACTCTTAAAGATATAGTCAATAACATATAGAGCGCAAGCTCAGTGAGGGGCTCACTGTTGAAGAGATTTTCTGCATGCCAACCTCATTCCATCCAGGAAGTAGCAGTTGCATTTTGCTATCATTTCTATGCTCTTATGTCACATTCCCCTATGGGCAACTGGGAGGAGTTCTTTCGAAAATGGATGGTCTGGAACGGAATGAAGCCAAACGAGGCAAACCTTGTATCTGGGAACCGTTTACTGGTAACAAAAGGAGAGGGAAAAGGGGTTGCCTGAGTGAAAGAGGGCTAGAAGAGACAGGAAAAAAAGAAAAGGAAAAAGGAAAAGGACTGGGGGAGAGAAGAGAGAGGGGACAGGCAAAAAAAGAGGGCATTATCACCAGGACAGTACTGTCAGCGTCCGGGCAGTGGAGGGATGTGCGTGCTGCCTGCCTGTCAGTGGCAGGGCTTGGTGTTAGGGAAGCCTGCACAGCTCCCAGAGTGGCGCGGCTCCATAGGTGCGGTTCGCACAGCGATGGCTTCGGACACATGGTGAGTGGGGCACTTGGACAGGAGGACCAGGACCCTGGACAGGGTCGCAGTGACTGGCTGGATTGGGGCGACAGGGCAGGTGGTGACGGCTGGATCAGCGCGGTGGCAGAGTTGGACGCAGGTAAGGATGCGGGGCAAAGTGGCAGGAAGGCGATCAGGAGCACAGGAGGGCAGGACAGGTGCGAGGGCAAGCCAGCAGGCAGGCAGAAGGCAGGCAGGCTGGGGCCAGGGCAAAAGAGGGAGCGAGCCCTGGTGAGCAGCGGCAAGCCCTGATGGAGTTGGTTTTTATACCCCCCCTGGCCCCTCCCAAAGTCCGCCTGCTAGCAGGGTCCAGTCCAACCTTTCTTTGCCGTCCATTGGCGGAGACCTTCTTGGAACCTGGTTGGAGAAGCCCCTCCACAGTTTCTCCTACTGCCTGCCTCGTGTGGGGCGTTGCCAGGTGAAGTCACTCCTGAGACAAGGCTTCCCCCACTTCTGGCTGCCTCCTGCAAGTGGCACATGTGCACCCCTCCTCCACATGCCTCTGACAGCCCTGACAACCAGAGTTGAGGCAAACTAAAATGGCTGAATTAGCGCCTCACATCTTATACATTTTTTTAGAATGTGAATTTAACTTCCCAGTTTTCTTTAATTTTGCCCTCTATCATCTCCCCACAGATCTCATTGCATTTCTAAAAATCTATAGATCATATCAGAAAAATCTCTATTAAATAGGTCTCTAACAGGTAGACTTGCAAGGAATGAGATCTGATGCAAAAAAACTTGAATGTCACCTTGAGGTCCTGGAGTAAATTGGTCATGGCCTGATTTGGAGTAAGTCTGTAGTGTCTTATGCATTTGTGCTCCACTGGGAAACCAGCTTGAGACAAGCCAGATGACAATAACCAAAGCAGTTTGTAGGGGTGATAATTAATTGATCATATCTCTTAAGAAAGTGGAAAGGGCTGTTATAAACTTGTAACTGTTCCAGATACAGGCAAAATCTTTAAGTGGCTAAGCTTAAACAAAAAGTTTGGGAATACTGAATTGAGATTGCAAGCTAAAATATTTTTTCTCTGTCTATAATGATAAAAATGAAGATCTAGATCTAGACCTAGATAGATATAATTAGGATAAACTGAACTGGGATATCTTGTTCAGTTTGTGTTCAGACACATCTGCATCTTCATCCTCACTTAAAGTTAATAAAGTAACTCCAGAAAAATCTGCCAACTTGTGGCTTGTGGTCCTTTGACTTGGCCTTGTTGCATACTGTTCAATATCCTATGGAACAAGCTACATTTGCAGAAAATCAGTTCAATTTCTCTTCAAGACTTTGCTCTGTTGTTGTTGTTGTTATACAACCCTAGCTTTGTCCATTTTTATGATTTAGTTATGCATCAAGGTCATAACAGTAAATTTACACCATGGTAAGCTTCATTTCCTGCTTTCATGTTGTCAAGTAAAAGAAGGTCATCACAGAAGGAAATGAAACGTGGGTGAAAGCAGCATCTCATTCTTCATTACAGTGTCACAAAGATGTTATTTTTCATTATTATTTTCTGTATGCAACACTTTTAAATGCAAGCAGTTCTGCTTGGTAGCTACAGCAAAGAGATTCAATATGGCAGCTTGAAAAAGAAATCTCTATGTCATACACCTTCATAACAAATTTGTGTTTGCTTTTTATTTTTCACTGGTTTTCTTTGATGTAAAACAAAATTATTTAGACTGAAAGTGCCAGTTACTTTTTGCATGGAAAATGAAACTTAGAAAATGCAGAGTAGGTCCTATCAAGAAAGTTCAGGTTTTAAAATTATTCCAGACAAGTTTGCAGAGGTATGAAAATCTCTCTTCTGTAAAATTGTTAGATTATGTGTTACATTGTGACTGCAAAATGTTGAAGCTCTTTATATGTTGCCCCCTGCCTATATCCGGGGACATTTAGAAGGACGTTACACAGTTTCTCTGAATTCATTGTTTATCCTTGGATGAATCTGATTTGAGGAAATTGTCTGAGAGTAAAATCTAGCCATCCCTGACCTTCCATGGAAGTGTGTCTTTGTTCTAAAATAAAATCCTAATTAAACAAGACTTGTTACAAAAGCACAGCTTGTAGAACCTACAAATGAGCGGGGGAAAAAAGAACAAATCCTTTTAAGTAGCCTATGAGAAGGCTGATTCGAGGCAGATTATAGCATCATGGGGTCTCATTTTCTTATCTGCTTATATGGGTTTTGCATCACTGTTATTGCACCTTACCAATGCTAGACAAAACCTTGCGCAAATAATTAAGAACCAAGTTTAAATTGCTTCAAGATGCAACAGCAAAGTGATGTGCCTATAGTTATCTATTGCAAGATGAAGGAGCAAGAGTTAATTTTAAGGGTTTAGCTGTGAGAGCATCTCTGTACATGTGGACATCTGCCTACACACTTTAAACTACAAACAGAGAAAGAAGCAGCTTCAGAAGAGAGTACCTGGGGTGAGGACTGGTGGATGTTGCCAGGGGAATCCTGTAACCAGCTGTGACACTGCTCTGCGAAGGTTTGTTCTGGAGGCATCAGGTCAGCCTAGGCTGCAGCAAAGGGAAGGGTGCTGATGCCCACAGGCCAGGAAGGGAGGCAATCTTGCCTTTTGCTCCTGTCCTGAGAGAGACGTCTGTGTGCTGGCACCAGGGAGCACAGAGGCAGCCTGTGGGCTGTGCCCCATGCCAGAAGTAGAAGAGGACACAGCTGTACCTACATTTCTTTAAAAATAGTTAGGGATAAATGTGATTAGGGAGAGAAAGATGAATGCAGGAGGCTGATTTGCAGTATTTATGAAGTACTCATAATGGCATCAGAGAGTGAAGGCAGCTGCAGATTCTGTGTCCTCAGCCAGGTAGCGTGACAAACTTGCTCCTCTGAGTGCCATTTTCCATGCATCATTATGGTAGGCTAGACTAGATAGAAATACCAAGAAGCCGTGGCTAATACAAGAGTCCTGTTATGATGAGAAAAAAAAGTAGACCAAGACTTTGATCCAAGGTGGTGACTGCTGAAGAAAAAATTTTGGGATTTGGGAAAAGACAGAAATCTTTGAACAGCTCTTGAACATTCGATTAATCTAAGAAAAAAAAAAAAAAAAAGACATTATTCTTGTGGAAGGAGATAGTAGCAGTCCTTTATGGATGCTGGACTAAGTGTGTGTAGCTTCTACCTTTTGTTTGAAGGTAAATGTCAATCAATGCAGAGCTGAAAAATCAAGTATTGCTGATGCAGGACTGATTAAACTTCATGACTGAGATCATTGCAGCCAACAGAAAAAAAAAAAGCAATTCTACAGAGGAATTGCTATTTTTTTCCAGATAACCCAGAGGTCATTCTTTCTATCTCTCCTGTGTTTTGAATGGTGAAGGTGGGATGCTTGCACAAAGGGCTGAACAAGCAGAGTTTTCTCATGTCCCTCTTTCCATTTTAATATTTCTCATTTTCCAGAAGGGATGCAAATGTGCTGTGCAAGCAAACTGAAAATGCAAAAGTGTTTGTATTTGACTCTTGAAAAAAACCCTTTAAAAAACTATAACAAATACCATGAGACTGGGAAGATGGGAGAAGGGAGAGTGAGAAAGTAGAGAAACACCTTATATTGAGACTTTTTATTAAGAAAGGTGTAAAAACACTTTCCCTGTAGACAAGATACTTCAATCATCACACTCACCAAACTCTTTTTGACCACTGTGTTTTATCAGCTTTGGAAGTAATGCCTCAGGAATACCCAGTACCAGGTGATATTATCAGAATTAGATAAACCCTCTGAAATACCTCTTGTATTATTAAAAGACTTGCAACAAATGTATAGTGAGAATGGCGCTACAAGCAAGGATTTAGGCAGCAGGGCTTGCCTACTCCTTCTCCAACCTTGACTCATCCATTCCTGCAGTCTGAGCTGCAGCAGCCAGTGCAACTCAGGCTTATTAATCTTCAGCTGGTGTCCCACTCCAAGGACCAGAAGGATAGGCAGTCTTTTGTCCTTTCTGTGTTAAAGCTACTGACAGAAAGATGCTTCTGCACCTCTCAGTTTCTACCTGCTGTCATAGAAAAATGTCATAAAGGAAAAAGACACTTTTACCTTCCGCCTCATACTTGGGGGAAGAGAGGATATTCCCTCTGCTGTTTTTCTGTCTTAAAAAAGCATTTCCCCTGTCTCCCTACATGTAAAAATTGGACTTTTCATCCACTACTGTATGTAGAAACGTAATATTTCTGTTTGTAATTCCAATTTCACAGTTGAGCAGGATCTGCAGAGACAGAGAATTCTAATAAAATTGCAGAAACATTTAATGCAATGACTGGCAGATGGGGAAGGGGTTTGTGGCAGCTCCATTTTTCTGATTATGTTAACAAAACATGGCATGTGCTTTTCTAATACATAGACAACGATTCCATTTACTGTTTGAATCTGATGACTGAAACTCATCAGGTGACTTTTTTGAGAACGTGTTTATCACCTGAATGGTCTAATAATACAGAAGTAGTTACTTTTCTTCCCTCAAATTAATGTTCCAGATTTGAAGTTTAATGAAGTTACGTGAGGTAATTTCAAAAATTGTCTAAGTGCAACAATGCAATTTCAGTAAATTACTTATGCATACTTGATTCAGCAATTAGAAGACAGCAGCCTATAGTGATCCACACTAGGAAGCTGTTTAAATACAGATAGGTTCAGTGCACTGATGTGGCAGGGGGATAGTACTAACAGAAAGGATGGAGAATCTCTCCAAAGTACATGAGGTAATGTATAAAGTTTTCAACATTTGTTCCAAACTGTTTTTTAATAGGAAACTAGTTTGAATGTCCAAACATCTGCATAAAATCTGCCTAGCTGACATCTCTTATCACCCTAGTATCACAAGTCCTGGATCAAATATTCCAAGTTTTTCCAATGCTTGAACATGGATGTCTCAAATGTCACCTGTCCGATGTGTCAGGTGCTCATTTACCATGTTTTCAAATTTGCTGGACTTGGAAGTATATATATCATATCCAGTTCTGTTACCCAAAAAAATCACATCTTTTAAGACAAGATTATAATTATTAAGTAGGGAAAATTATCAGACATTGTTGAGAGAGGACCTGGAAAAGGCACTGAAAGTCAGGCTACACTGGTTCAGGCAAATGCAGAGCTCGGAGAGAACATATGCGTGTTGGTTTTTGTGTGTTTTGCTTTGTGTTTTTTTCCTTTGCTTTCTCCAGCTGAATCAAAGCTAATTTTTAATGCATGTTTAGAAACCAAGTGAAAATTACTTCAGCTGACTTTAGCTGGCCCCGATGAGTCTCAATTATTTAAGATTACAAGGGAGTTGTCACGTGATTTGCCATGTGATTTATTCCAATAAATTATCATGAGATCTCCAAATGACTGAAAATGTGAAGATAGTCCATGAGGCAAGTTTAACTGGTGGTGCTGAAAGTCTGTGTTACAATCCCTCTCATTTATAATCTCATCCTTTCTCCCTCTCATTCCCAAATAACACCACTGCACCTGTGGTGTGGCTGGCTAAAGTCTAGGAGCATTATCCTCAATCTGTAATTAGTGGCCTTTTAATAATAGCACAGAGGAGTTAAGGGAAATTTGCCTCACCTTTATTCAATCTGGCCCCATCGTAGGTTTACATATAAGACTTCTGTTTCTAACACTTCTAAGTCTTAAAAGAAAATCATTTGAAACTATATCTATTCCTGTTACCAAGGAAATGCCTTACTGAAAACAGGTCCTGAAAACACCACAGACCACTAATGGAATCAAAATAAAAGCAGGAATCATCATCAGTGATTCACAGGCCCTCATCATCACTTTCCAAGACAGCACTTTTTCACCACACCCCCGCTCCCTCGGCTTGCCAGTGGGGCCATGCTAGAGTCACAGAGCAGTGAGACATATCTTCTGATCCCATCCTTAATCCTCCCGGCCTTTTTCTTTCCCAGTGTGACACTGTCAGGCAACTCTTCATTTCTCTTCTGTAATCACAGTTCTGTTCCCTTTCCATGTCTGTCTCCCCTTATTATGAATCGGTCCTGCTGTCCTCTCAGCTACCACAGTGCAGCAGCCAGGGCTGGCTCCTGTGACACTTTGGTTCCTCACTGAGCACAGATCAAGCTGATGCACTCTTTGTCTTTCCTGGTCTCTGCATGTTATCCAGAAAAGTAGCTATCTAAAGATTGCACCTTCTAATTCAACAAATCTGCTCCCTGTGGAGGAAATTTAGGGGTGTGTTGCAGCAATTTATGCCAGTATCTGAGGAGGTCAGCTAGCAGTGCTGGCATAAACTGGCAGCAAAATAGGCTTGAATGCTCTGAGGCAAAAAGCCAATCCTGACGGATGTGGAATCTGTAAGTCTATAACACTTCTCCCTGGGAGTCCTTTGTACAGTGTGACAATCGGGAATTAGCGTGGCTTGGGAGTTTGTACATGCCAAGCAGGCTCAAATCTTAGAAGGTGCACCCCAGGCTGCCTAGAGTCAGAAGGGCATGGTGTCCCTTGGTGTCCTTCAGGGTCTGTGCTGAGCACAAGCACAACGGGGGTCTCCTGCTGGGCTGTGGAGTCCTGTCACTGCACTCATCTGTGCACATTTTTCCCATCCCATTGATCACACGATGACAAGGGAGGAAAGTCAGATTTATGCTGGTGGGTTTTCTGTGAATGTGGGGAATATATGCCTACTAGCAGTCAGAAGAAAGCCAGGAAATCTTTTGGCTTGGGAACAGAATGATTCTGAGAGAAAGCACTGATGAAGGAGGGATGTGGTACTGGGGATGCTGCCTCTAGAGTCTCTTCCAGATTAGAAAAAAACTGACATTTAAAACTGACAAAGCCTGCCTTTAAACTGACATCCAAAGCTTTTAAGTCTGAAAAATTGTTTAGAGCAGACTGTGAACTGATATTGCAGGTTTTCACTGTGCACTGTAAAACAATGAGCTAAATACCATCAGCACAGCAACTCTGTGGGTAAATGTTGCAGCTCACACATAGAATAGGATATATGATCCTGTTTCTTTCTGAAATAGGGAGGTTTTATAGTATCCTTCAGTAAAAACATAAAAGGAAGTAGGATGCATCTATGCTAAATATGAAGAGTTTTTTTATTGAGGACAAATTTGCAAATTTCTTTATCTTTCAAACTGATGAAAATAGGTTACAGTGTGTGATATAAAATTATATAGGGTTACCATGCATGAGGGAAATTCCATAATACATTACCTAGTCTTTAAAACATTGCAATCGATTTTATAGAGCTTCCAGACAGAAAAAGTCCAATACAAACAAAAATAAATTAAAGTACTTTCTGCCACAAACATTTATTTTTGCTTTTTTTGTGTGCTGTTTTTCTTTCTGTTTGGGCTTTTGGGTTCATTTTTTTCATCGTGGGGGGTCTTGCCTTTTTTTTTTTCCTACTTTCATAGCATTAACAAGAATAGAAATATCACTGGATTTTGGTTTTATGAAATTTTCATTGTTCTCAGGTGGGCAGTTCAGATTTCTCTTAGCTCTTCTTAAACTGAACTGAGCTAGACCTTTTGAACCACCCTATAATTGTGCATGAAATGATACAACTACCTCCTGGTTCCAAAGACATTTTGAGCCATGGACTGCCCTTTTAGTGATTTCCCCATCCTTTCCAAGGTAAGGCTGAAGAATACCCTTCCTTTATTTACATTCTTCTTAGGAATTTACCTTCTTCCTAGACAACCATGTGCTTCTTATCAGCCTTGCATGAAGGTCTTGATAATCAGGCTTCTGACCCTAACTATTTAAATGTAGCACTTCTGTAGCATTTACCCTGAGTCAGTGTATAAAGATGAGTTTTCTCCACCTCAGAAATATTTTATGGGTTTTCTAAAAGGGAGGGGGAATATGATTTTGAAATGTATTGTTTTCATCTTATGCAAAGTTCACCCTGACAGTCAGCTGGTAAGGATCAAAGCTTCATATGGCATGTTGAAAGGTCAAAGCATGTATTAAATTGTGCACTGAAAAATCAAAGCTTTGTAATTTACAGGCAATAGCTCAGAAATTCATACTTGAGGAGCAGGGTCAAAAGAAAGCTCTTATCCCTCTTAATTCACTTGGCAGCACAGTTCCTTTCCATGTCATAGCAGTGCCTCCTGCTGCTACTGCCATGCAGGTCTGCTGATGTTTCTCTTAAAGATTTCAGGGCATGTAAGGTTCTCTGCTCTCAGTCTGCCTCCTGCTATGGCACAGCTGTTTCAAGACTTGAGAAAAAAGTACTTTTGGAAATATTTGATAGCAATTTTCCTGTATCTCAACACCCTCTTGGTAACATGGATAAAATATTCTCCATAACATGAAGCTTGTAAGGATTTGTGTTTGCAAATAAACTGCTGCATTTTCAGAGATGTCTTTATGAAAGATCTCAATTATATACTTACTTTATCCATGTATACAACAAGTACACCATAAACAATAGAAGTTCTAAGTTTAAAAAATCGTTTCAGTAATACTGATTTGCTTCAAAAATATCTTCCATCTTGATTGTAAAAATTTGAGAGGATAATGGGTTATTGCAGCCTTGCTGAAACAGGAGAGTTACATTGCTTTGGTTACAACCTAAGCATGGGTGTGGATTTAGTTAAACTGCTCCATATCCCATATGAATAGGTTTGGTTTATAACTGATTTATATGGATTTGTCTCAGCTCACTTACTGAATTAACTGGATCCGTAAAGGATTTGTATTACTTTTAATTACATCAATTAAAAAAAATAACCTGAATTAAACTTGGGCAACATGCTTTTGTAGGCAAGGCATAGGAATGGGAAATTTATCTTTTCTTTTATCCTACTTGGGGTTTTGCTCTTACCTGACTTTCACACTCTTCTGTTCATGAAGGGTAAGTTCAAAAAGTTTGTGGAGCCATAGGGTAAGAGCTCAGAATCAATCTATTACCTGGATTATCTCTCTCCTACTATTGTTTCTAGTGCTAAAGGTAGTGCTTATTAACGCAAAGCTTTAGTGATAACCTGGTTAGGGACACTCTGAGGGAGTGGACACGCTTTGTCTTCCTTAGTCACCCTCAGAAATGCAGAAGTGCTTCAACATGAGGCTTTTACCTTGCATTCCTGCTCTGTCCCTAGTTACTCAGTGCATACTTTTGTGTCACTGGAGTTCCATTTCTGTCCTGTCACAATATGGAAATATCCACAAGCTCTTGGTACTCCTGGCGGAGTGTAGACTATTGGAGACAAACCAGAGGGAAACTGTAAAAACGGGAGTGGAAAACTGAAAGAAAGCAGGCTTAGATTATACATAAGGAAAAAAATTCTCCTCTATGAGAGTGGTGAGGCACTGGCACAGGTTGCCCAGAGAAGCTGTGAATGTCACATACCCTGGAAGTGTTCAAGGGCAGGTTGGATTTGGCTTTGAGAAACCTGGTCTATTGGAAGGTGTCCCTGCCCGTTGCAGGAGGTTTGAAAGAAGATAATCTTCAAGGTTCCTTCCAACCCAAACCATTCTATGAATATATGAAAAAAAAACATCTGTGAGCAAAGACTGAATGAGCTGGAGTCCTTTAGCCCAAGGAGAAGACTGAACATGACCTGCTAATAGTCTTCAGAGATAGAAATACCTGTTCTCTAAAGGAAAGGAAGACCCCATTCCCTTTCTTTCTTGGTGGAATCAGTGATGTCACAGACCTACACTGCAGCAAGAAAGATGGTTAGATGATCAGAAAAACCTCCCAATCCTAAGAAAAGGTGAGTGCCTACATAGACAGCTCAGGGACACTGCAGCTTCTCCTTCATCAGAAGTCTAAGAGTATTGTCCCATGTCATAGAGCATAGAAAATGATTCAACAAGGTATTCTCTAAACAATTTTTTCTATAATTGCTGTATGCTCAGAGCATTTCTTCTTCCCTATTTATGCTTCCAGTATGCTGGGAAAATGGTTTGCTTCATTCCAAAGTCACCAACCACTACTTGGCTACTGCAGCATTAACAGAAGCAGTATTTATTTATTCTTGACTAGGAAAAGAAGAAATAAATGAGAAAGAAAAACAACCCCCTACTCGTCTGTACAAATAGTCATTATCTGACAAGAACTGTGTTTGGGTTTGAATGGACAGTAGTATTATCTAAAACTGAAGTTACTTTAGCTAAGATGAAAGGTTGCAGAGTGCCTGCTGACTTCACAGATCAGGTTCTCATCATGTCTCTTGAAAATCTGTTCTTAACACATCTCAGTTCAGTGAATAAAAGCCAGTCCAGTCAAATACTGAATTCAAGCACAAGTCCAAACCAGTTCTGTAGTCAAAGAATCACTAATCCAGAAAGTCCTATGCAGTACAGAGTACTTCTACCTGCTGCCAGTGTGGGGGACAATCTGCCACCACCCTCCTTCAGCAGGACAAAACCACCCACGTCCTGTGCCTGGCCGCCTGGGGCAGCTCTGCACTCAGCTCTGCCTCAGCATCATTGGAGTGCCTGTGGATTGTAATAATAAAGGAAATAAACCAGAAAAGTCTTTCTTTCAAGAGGTTTTAAGTAATCTTGGACCTTTAATCCAGGTCTGGTATGTTACTTTTTATTACATACTTTCTGGAAGGTATCTGGTATTAACCTGTTAGCCAACTTTATCCACGCCATCATTCCTCCAGAAGAAAAAACTGGGTGTCAGTCTCTCTAGAGAGAGGGGAGGAGGGAAGGAACTTGAGCTACAAAATTATTAACACATGAAACAATAGCTGTCTAATTTCTGTAATACAAATCCCCCTACTGAAATATCTCAATTTAGCAGGGGCATAAACACAGAAAACAAAACTCTGTGTATATTTTAAAAATTCATAAATCTAGAGTACAAAGGAGCTATCAAGGTGAGCTACTCAGAGACTATCAGTTCTGACAGCAATTCCTACACATCTTTATAGCAGCCTCCTAATCTCTGTGAGTTGGTTGTGGGAGCTCTGCAGAGGTAGTGTATCATCATGGCCAATTCTTACCCTGCTACTGAAGTGAGGCGCTATTAAGCTCATACAGAAAACTGAAACCAACATGGTATTTCAGACCCAGACTGCTCTGTCAGAAAGCAGAAATACCCCCACAGATGTTTATTTTTTGCCAGCCATGTATTCCACAGGGGTGAAATACTAGCAGGCAGTTTGATCTATGCAGTCCAACAGCAGAGATGATTCATCTGTTGAGCCAGGCAGTGCTCAGTTCCTGCTTGAGTGGGTGCAGGGCAGGACAGTGGCTAGATCAGGGTTAGGGTCAGGGTCTTCTCCTCATCTGGTTGCTGCTTCACCATATGGCTTTGAGCTTGGCCCTTGGTTCCTTTTTTGAGTCCTCTGCAAATAGGAGCCAAGAGGTATTTGTGGGCAGAAAGCACTGGTGGCCTGACGTGCTCTCAGGGAAGTTGAGAACAGGCAAAGATGGCAAAGCCACCAGCCTGCATCTCACTCACATCTTGTTGCACCATTGCAGCCAGCTTCATTGAAGACACAGAAGCCTGCAGCTTTGCATGGCACTGTATTCCAGCACAGTCACTGCACGTGCAAACTGTTTGATAAGTGTCGTACAGCTAGGGAGGGTGGAAAATTGAATGCTCACTCAGAGGTGTAGTAATAAATGGCTTTTATTAATTTATAACATGAAGAAACTAATCTGTAAGGTAACCTTGACAAAATTAATCTTTTGTGGCTAGCAGCTGAGGAGACCCTTTAGCTCTCCTTTTTTCATCTTCTCCAGTTGGAGAGCAGGAAGAGGCTGAGCAAACAATTATGCCCTGATAGTGTCCATATTGTCTCCCTACCAGTGAGACCTGCAGCCCTTAGCACACATAAACCAGAACACAAGTGCAAATCCTCCTGATCTGTGTTCATATGTTGTGACCAAACCATACTGCTTTTTAGCTCTTAAGAAATAAATCCCTGATCTTTTGCATTGCTTGGAATAGTGGCATTTTCCTCTGTATTTTGTGGCACCAAAAAAACCTTTCAGGATTTGATGGCAGACCATCCCATCACCAGTGTGACAATATGCACTTACTATTCAAACTCTAGTATAGTCATGCTACAAAATTTCAAAGCACTTCACTGGATAAAACAGGAAAAACTCTTAGTGGTTTTAGGCACAGCAGTATAGTTTTAAATTTAATGTCCTGCATGTTCATCCTCACAATGTTCCTTGAAATTAATACACCTTTTTTGAGTATTAAATGAATTCTGAAACAAATTATTGTCCACCAAGGATTTCAGAGTTGTCACTAACCAACTTAACTGAGAGGACAATCAGGAAAATCACTTTATCTCTGAGCTGAGGAGAGCCCACAGGAGAAGTGGATAGCTTTGACTGAGTTAGGCAGAAGGGAGCTCTGAATGCAAAGTCTGATCAATTTGTTATACTATTAAGCTTACGTGGTTTCCATATTTGTCCTGCTCCTGTAGGAAAATGTGCTTTGAGTGAAACACTGTGAGACTTGTAGTCACCAGTACTATTTTGGTGTCACAGCAGAGAAGCCAAGCACAACATGGATACTCAGGTTTGAACAACCCCCCTAATTCCTCCTCAACTAGACTTGAAACCTACTGAAGTGAAAGGTAAGTGTGCACGCTGCTATCTGTACCCTGCCCACATATAATTAAGCAAAGCTTTGTGCTACTGAGGTTGTCCCAACACCATATCACTTCCAGATAAACCTCACTCACCAACACGTTGCAAATTTCTTTCAGAACAAATAGAAGGAGGCATAGCCCCAAAAGCTATGTAGTAATACCAAGAATGTTTTCCAGTAACAGACAGAAATAATGGAGCAGAGGATGGAAGGGATTTCTGTATGTAGCAGTAATTTTGAAAATAATTTCAGGGTGCATTCTTCTCAGTGATCTCTGCTTAAACAAGCTCAGGAGCCAAAGGATTTAGCTCAGAGGTGAAGTTAACAACTATTCCTCAAGATATTGTTCCAGACTACAGTGACTGCCAGTTAACTATTATCAAATTGAGAAAAGGAAATAAGCTTCTATTTTGTCTAGTGAATGAAATGAGGGGCTGAAGCAACCATTTTTATTGCTGTACTTGTGTGAATAATATCAACATAAGGTAGTCAAAGTGAAGACAATTATCTCTTCATTTTCTATCACCAACTGTACAATGTCCCTGGGTTTTAACATCTGACTCAATCTTATTTCACTATTGCAAACATGAAATAGATACCAATTGATTTTTAAAATGAATGTGCTACAATTCAACAATAGCTGCAGGGCAGTGAATCAAAACTACTCACAGGCTTCTGACTGTCTCTTTAGCGGCTGAATCCCTACAAAGAGGATATCAGTTCTAATAATGCACAGCTGATGCACGTTTTGTGTAAATATCTCTGTCTGTGCATCCTAAACTCACCCTCATCATATCTGAGTTCACATGGTGGACAAATACTGCAGTTTAGCATCAGGACAGGACAGGCTGTCTGTTTTGATTAACTGATATATGAGATCTGTGTAAAAAGCATGATAGTATTAAAGCTGCACATCAGAGCAGGAAGATCCTCAAGTCTTCCTAAAGGAGCCAAACATCTTTTGGGACAGAAAAAAAACCTCCAAACTTATATTTTACCACCAATAAGGCAAAAAAACTGTGTTCCTCATGCCAGAAAAGGCTTTCCGAGCAATAAGAGTGGGCCTTAAATTATAGGCTTTTTCCTGCATCTCAGCACAGCATGTCCGTGTGCGATTTCTTCTCAGCAGCCCTCTGTCACTTCCTTTAAAATAACAATCTGGATCTGTTCTGTGAAATTGTTCAAGCTTTCAGAAATGTGATGGTATAGACAGCTGCTTCTCCCCTGTCCTGTGTGAACCTGCCCCACTCTGCCTCTCCCCATCTAAACAAGCATGCAGGACCAAGTCTCCCACAATTTCACTGGAACTGGCCTTAAGTCGTTTACATTCAGCATGAAATAAATTTGATGGGGAAGACTTTATAGCTGCATTTTCTTTTTCTTTTCCAGAGGAACCAGAAAGAATAGGGGTTTTTTTTTCAATGGACAAAATTCACTTTGGAATTCACCAAAGTTATTTCCCTTGTGACAGGACTCAATTTAGCCCAAAACATACTTTCTTCTTACTTTGCGTTCAATCAGATGTATTATGACTTAACACTTGCATATAGAAATGAATTATACCTGCTTGACTTTTTTGTAAATTCACATACTCCACACAAGTATAAAGAAACCTTGCATTTATTCTTGTGCTGCATGTGGCTCTTTAGCTCCACTGTCTGGTAGTGATTTAAAATTTTATAAAGACAAGTAAAATTGTTTATTTTCTAATCTAAGTAAGATGTCACTGTTATGCTTCACAAGACAAGGGTATTTAAAGTGCCTGGGTGGTATAGCTGGCTGTCAGTTGTAGTAGATGAAAAACACATATTGATGTTAAATGCTTGTTTGCTCTTGAATTAATCCTGTCTAGCATTTTACTTGTTATATTAATTGGAAATTAACTCAAGTTATAGAACTCGGGTATATTACTTCCAGGGCTTTGTGTATTATGAATCAAAATCCTGGGTTATTCCATATAAGGAGAGGAGCATTCAGAAACTTAAGATGCCCTTTAAGTATTTCCTTGGCCTGTCTTTCCTTTTCTGTTCTTCAGAGAATTATCATGAGCTCATAAATAAACAGTTTGCGAGAAATTAGTTCTATTCCTTTTTCCATCCTCCTGTTGTTAAACTTCTTTTGATGAGGGTTTGATACTTTTTTAGTGCCAATCTGTATTCTGGGAGGTGGACAGAGGCAGCAGAAGAAAGAAAGGTTTTAACTTTCTTCTTTAGATCTGGTACTCAAGATATCACGGTGGGAACCCTGGTACACACGGTTAGTCAGGTGGGCAGACAGAAATCGACTGAGTAAGCAGACAGTCAAGTGTCCTGAGAAATACATTTTCTTTCAAACCAGCACTGCTGGCTTTGAAAGAAGTACTAGGCAGCTACACAGTCTTTACTGTAGAAAAGATGAAGTACATCCAAAGCCAAAGCCTGCCCTGTTGGCTTTCTTCTGTCAGAGAATCTGATGAAAAGGCATAAGTCTTGAGTTTTATTCACATGCACCCAGTATAACAGCTTCAACCCACAGACGTGGCAAAAACATCACCTGCCTTCTTGCAGAACTTGCCAGTGGTATCTCCTACATGTCTCAAGCCAAGACCTCAGCTGATTTAAAATCTGGGGAATGTAGAGTAACATTTTTTGAATGTTTTCTAAAAAGAAAATAAAAAGCAAATATACAAAGCGTGTGATTTCACCCCTTGTAACTTTGTTCACCCGCTACTCCCATACCGTATTACCTGTCACCTTGCTCATGAGCTTTTGTTACACCAGGTCTAAATACATTAGAATGCCTCAGCTGAATGATAAACATGTCTTCCTATACCTGTTTATTTGCTATAGTTCAATAAACAGAGAAATGTTATGTTTTGAGGAAACTAGAGAAACTAAATTAAATGTGACAGAGTCCACCACTGGATTAAAATAATTAAAAGAAAGGCCTCCTGTGTTTTCACAGGCAGTCTTCCTGGACTTAGGTGTAGTAAGATAAATATGAGGATTCAACAGGAGCATTTTGCAAAACCAGTCTTCTCTAGAAGGACTTACATGGGGATATTATTTCTTTTATTTCTTAACAGAATATTTTTAGAAAAGTAGCCACATATTTATGAATAAGAATTTGAGTCTGACATGTTGTACCTATAGGTATGATTATTCACACACCATTTAAGTATATTTTCACAAAATATTTCCATTATTCAGTGCATAACTGCAGGTTTGCTCTAATCTGTAGAATAGCTTCTTACCCTTCACATTTGCCAATTAGTTTTAACTATGGGGTTTGGTGTGGAGTGTGGGATCCTCTGTGCAAGATGGCCAGTGTGTCATTACTGCATTTATTGAATATCTTGGTCTCCAGTTCTCAGACCCTGCTACCATCAACCACCACCTCTCTTTTGAGAGTCTTTTTTGGTCTGTTTTGAAGACCTCAGCTGCCTACTCATAAGAGACAGGTTTGATTTTTCAGATGAAGACATCAGATGCAGCCTACAGGTTCTTCTCCTTCATGCTGCCACATTCCAACGCTTCTCCCCAGATCCGGGGCACCTCTGACGGTTCGGGCTCTCTCTGTGTGCCCATGCTCCATGCTCATCTGGAAGGTGCTGCCATGCCCCCGGCATCAGGCTGTGTTTTCATACATCACCTGCTGAGCAGGGTGTGCACAAAGTAACTGTTGCTCCTGTCTCTCCTGCTTCTCTTCCAGACTTTACTCATTATCTTTCAGCTCTAAAGCCCAAAGAGGAGGACTACCCAAAAATACAAATGTTCATGAATTTGTTTTTGTGACAGCTCAGGAGATACTTGCCTTACCCTACATTTTTTCCAAACAAAAGCACAAACAAGCTTCAGGAAGCCTGAAGACATTTATTTATGCCCATAAAAATAGTACAGTGTTCATGGGTTGTTTTTTGGGCTACCTTCTTGTCTCTGCCTGAAGTTAGGACCTCAAGAGTTAAATTGAGGATGAGTTTCAGCCTTGTAGTCTGTTTGTTCGTAGGTCATTTTAAAATGTCAGCACTCATACTGATAACTTATTAAATCTGATCTTAAACAGGCTAGCACTTCTCAGTTTTAAAGTGGGCCTTTCAGTTCACCTAAAAATATGCATTTTTTCCTGACAGATGAATAATAAGCACACAGGAAAAATAGCTTTTATAACCGACTGGTTGAACTTGAAAGTGTATATTTTGTATGCATAAAAATGTACACAGGCCGGCAGTGTCAAAGCCTTAAAAGGAAAGACCATTATGGCTTCTGCTAAATGCAGCTATGCTGCTAAATTGCCTGTGATCCCAGAGAGCAAATCTTGCAAGAATAATCTATGTTTTCCTGCTCAGTGGTAAAAGTCAGGTTCCCTTGAACACAGTCTTCCTAGAGCACTCCCATCTCCATTACCTGACATGCAGTTTTTCAAATATTAAAGCACTTTTTCAAACTTTTTATTGCCTCACAAAAGACTGCTTGAATCTGTGTAAAATACAAGGAAAATTAAAGACAAAGTAAAAGGTTATGCAAACCAGGAAGTATTCTAGCTATGCAGGCCATGTCAAACAGCATCAGATACACAGAAATTAAGCAAGTTTTAACACATTCCTGCTAGGTTGTTTTGAGAGTTGTTAGGCTGAACTACTGTGTAGAAGACGTGATCTGTGTCCTAGGTTACAATGTAAGATGTAACCAAAAGTGTGTATTCTGTTACCATCTTCACAAGCTGTCAAAGCAGGTGGGGCAGTGTTCTTTACCACTTCCATGACACATCCCTGATAACTCCCTCCAGAGGGATATCTTCTGTTAATGGGCTATCTAGCTTCACTGCATGACTCAAAGAATTACATCAGAATTACATTGTGAGATGCTCTGCCCAGGGGGAGGAACCAAAATATGATATGAGGTTTGTAACACCACAGTGAGCCATACCTACTGGATTCCCAGAGGACAAGAGCTACCACTGGACCTCCAGGTGAAGACCAGACCTTTTTCTACAGGATCACTGCTTCAACAGAACCACTTCATCTAGACTGCTACCACCCTGACCAACAGGGTATCAGATTGTATCCTGAGCCTGTCAGTGTTGTTGTACTATTGCATTTATTTTAATTTTCCTATTAAATTATAATTCTGACTTGTGATCTCCCGCTGGTTTGTTTTCAAACTAGTACAATCTGTTACCTGATTACAAGCTGAGCTTTCCTTTCAAGTACCTTTATAAGGCAACTTCATTTGAAATGGGGCAAGGAGTCTTCCAGCCCTTTATGAACAAATACCTATGGAGGATCACAGATACAAGATCATAACAAATGACTTTTGCTCTCTGATGGTTATCTGCTGGTTGCCTAATTTTTGCTTCTCAGCAAGAACTGTTGGGGTTTAGTCCATGATATTAGAAGGCAAATGTCCACCACTCCAAAGCTATTTTGTCAGTCATTCACTAGGAAAGACACTGAAATTGTTATGAGTATACGAATTAATTCCTCTTTCCTCCTGTAGACTATCAAGGCTAATGCTAAATCAATACCATGCAACACCAAGTCTAACTTTTGGCACTCAGCCATAATCTTTATCCTGTCATTTAACAATCAGTTTAGGCCTTCTTCTAAGCATGAAGACATCTATTCCCTTGATTTACGAACCAAGATATTAAGAACATAGCTCCATGATACACTAGCATTGGTTGCAAAATGACTCAAGTGTTTAAAACAATCTTTTGCTGGCTAACATTTTTTTAACTCAGAACATTTAGTTCTGAGTTAAAAAACTCAGTGCCCTAAAATAAGAGTTTTACTATTAGAATGAAGGGTGCAAAAGCAAGACATTGCTGCCACAGGGCAGGAATGACTGGATAAGGGCAGAAAAAACAGCTTCCTTGCAGTAGGAAACATCTGTTTTGGATTAGATTAACAATTCATTTTTTACTGAATTTCCGTATTTTTCTGAAAGTTGTTATTCAAAACCACTCAAAACCAAATGCTATTGCAAGTTTATTTGAGGGACTGGAAAGTAGATGGATTTCACTGACAGGTGCATGATGAATGAACTTGGGAAAAGAAAATTAAAATAACGAAGTCCAATATATTGCTTACTCTTAGAAGATAGATGCTTGTAGTCATTTATATTCAAGATTCACAGACAGCAAATATCCTTAACTATTTAAATGAATTTTTGTCTATTTTAAGCTTTCAAGCAAGTTGTATATTAAAAAGTGACCTAAACATTAGATTTAGATAAGAATTTTTACAATACCCAAGGACTAACCTGCACAGGAAAGAATCCTACTTAGTTAAACAAAAGGCTGTTTCAATTTGTTTTATCTGTACTTATGAGATTTTCTAAGTCACAAAGTTTTAAACAAAGTTAGAATCTGTTATTTCAGAATTCTAACTCGTAATATAAATGCAAATTACATCACAATCAGAGGAATGGATTCATCACAAACAGTGTCTTTACGGAAAATGTTGAGGAAGAACACTGCAGATAAAGGAAGAAAATATCATTATGCCACTTTGAGAATGTGTGATTGTAATAGTTCTTGACATCAACTAGCTATAGATCTTATGGAGAACCACACAGGGAGTAAACACAGAATCATCAGAAACAAATTGATACTTTAAATTATTCTTGCAAGAAGCACTCAAAACATGTGTCCTGAAGATGCTCTTTGAGAGGTTGTGGAAAGGAACCCGCAACATTCTAAAGGCAGAGACCAGACAGGGGACACGTTTTCATGTCATCATCTGTTTTCCTGTCAGTACCAGAGCCACTGGAGGTAGACCCTCAGCCTCCTGGGTCCAGTGTAGTTGTTCTGCCAAGCATGTTCCTCTTTTCCTCTCTTCTTCACACAGAGAGGAAGATCCTAAATAATACAGAGGAGAGATTATACAGTCCCAGAACAATGGGAGAGGCTTTGTGCTCTGACACTCATATACTGTTCCTGGGACCAAAATCATGGCCTGAGAGACCAGAAGAGACTTCTGTCCCATGCATATTACAGATGAGACCACCATGCCTCAGTGGGTCACCTCACAGGGACAGAAGGTGCCCAGAGCAAAAGTTGCATGAGCTGTGCCTCTCAAAGTAATTCTCCCATTCAAGAGAAGGAGAGAACATTTCAGGCACAAAACTTGGTGAGGGAAAAGAGCAAACCACAGAGACCAGGAGCCCTCCCAGTCTAACAGGAGAATGCAAGATATTGAAAATTCAGTTGTGAGGTATCATGTCAGAAGGGTCATGGTTAGGGGTGCTGGAGAAGCCCAGTTTGATGTTTCATTTGATGTCAGACTCACTTTGAGTTTTGTTTTATTTTCAGTTTTCTTCTACTTTACAGACTTGTTGGGTTGCTTGCTCTAACAGGAAAACAAATTGACTGCTGGAAAGATTTGTATTCAATGAATAGATAAAACTCTAGACTAAAGAAAGATCTATGCTCCTACCTGGGTTATCTATAAATCCTTCAGCTCTTAAAAAAGGTGTGACTTACATATCTAACATTTTCCTTAATATGTCTGCTTGTGTCTCAAAACCAAGGAGCTAACACCCTGGTCTAGTCTTCCTTTTTCCTCCTCACGTTGTAGCAATCCACCCCCAAATGCTGAGTGGTTCAGGCTGTCTGTATGTTAGAGTATGCTTGGGAGCATTTTCATCGAGTAACTTCAGATTTCCAGACCACAAACATATTCATCAACTGTTGTGGAATATATGGTAGTCATTATATTATACATAATAATGTTAAAAATAGAAACCCTTGGCCGTTTTCTATCCAGCTGTACAGGGGATAACCCATACAGTTTATATATAACAAAAAACAATTTCAGCTCTGGTTTATTATCTAAGATTTTCCTCTGTTGAGGACTCTCCCGCACAATTTACTTGAAACAGTCCAAAAATAAAAAAATTTTTAAAGCTATAGAAAGCTACCAAAAAAACTGTGCTAAGGCATTTATAAACATCAAGTAAAAACCAAAATGGGCCATTATAATGTTGAACACCTGGAATTAAAACATTTCCCAGGCTTCTGCCAAAAATGATTAGCTCCTAAAAAAATATTGTTGGGATGTATTTAAAGACACCATTTGCAATTCACATCTGATTTACTTCCTAATTAAACAGTGCTTACAAAAGTAGTAATAATGAAATGCATGTAAATTCATCTGCTATTAATACCCAGAATGATACAATGTCTTCACATTTCCTACTTATATCCAGAGCATTTATGAAATCCTGAGCCTCCAACAGCGTTTCTCACATTATAATATTCAATTGGGTGAAGAGGGGTTAAAGGAGGGTGAGGAATTTTTATGCGTGAAACAATAACATTGATTTAAAGGGACTTTGTGAAACTATTTTAGTAAATTTGATTCACTGTTTAGAATAGCCAAAGTTCATGAGTAAAGGAAGCTCTATTAGAAAGGTTTGTCTGCAGAGCCATGCAGTAGGTTTCTAATATAGAAAATATCTCCTTAAATGTCATATACACCTGCCAGAAACCCACTCTTAAAACACTTCTCCAGACATTATCCTGCTGAAACTGCACACAGCATGCAGGATAAAAGTACAGTGTTCATTTTAGGAACAGAGCCTCAGAAAGTTGAAACATATGACCTTGCTGGGATGATAAAACTGCTTTGTAGCAGTTTTATCATCCCCAGGGTCTTTGCACACCAGTTACTAAAAGTTCAATAGAACTTGGTTATTATTTATACTAATCACATAGCATAAGTGTTAATAATTAAAAAGGTTGATATTTTAAGCTCAAATCTCTCTTCTGATTTTCAGTGCATATATGAAACAAATACACTGAACAGAGAGAACAAGGCAGACACTTTAAAAGTGTTTGGACACATTGTTTGAATAAAATCTATGATTCCTTTTGTATAGGATCTTCAGACTAGTTGTATAGGAATTATTAACTACTTGCATAGCTTTTTTATGCTCACAAAACCATTTGTAGAAAGAAGGGGTCATGGGTATACACATGAACACATTTATGTCACATTTATGCAACTGGCTTGAAAACACTGTGTGAGTTTGTGCGAAAAAACAGCCAGCAATGGTGACTGACACTCTTGAGTAGATGACTAAACTGTGTTCAAATAAACCACTGAATTTGTTTCAAGACATAGGTAAGCAGAAAGTCAGTTCAGAGCTGAAATTGTATTGAAAACAACTAGATTCTGGTTTGATTCACCTTATCTTTTCATATTCATAAAGCTTTGGAGGCAATCTAGGTAGCAAAGTCAAAACACTTATTTCAGCCTGCTGTGAGACAACGACCTTGTTCATCCAGTCAGGTGAACAGCAGCTAAAGTATTTGATGACAATTCAGGCTCAGAATTGAAAATTCATTGGAAAGCCATCTTATTTCATTATTCTCCTTTATATTCCCTTGTGATATTAGCTGGATATTTTCAGGCACAAATATATTCCCCAAACCAGGTCAAGGACACTGCTGAGAGAACCCAGGATTTGGCAAATTCTGTTTGACCAGATCTGCAGATTTGAACAAATCAAAATCTGTTCATGAATAATCTGCAAATACAGAAGGAGGCTAAATTTGTCAAACAAATTCTTAGCTCTACAGTGTTTACCCAAAGCTACTCCCTTGTTCCAAACTCCCTTTAGTCTCAGCTGATGTTCTTTATGTACTCGCTGTAGGAAAAAATCCATACTGGGAATAATTGAGGTGCTATGAACTTCAGAGTAAAAAAGCCTTCTCCAAGCTTCTGTGCATGTATACATGGATTTGACTCTGGTAAAATGCTGGTGCCTCTGTAGACCATCACCTTTATTTATACAACAGGAGCGGTTTAACTTGAACAAAGAAAGTCAGTCTGAAACAAAGAGGTCTCAGACCCTGTGGTTCAGCAAGGCTAGGACTATTCCCTTACGTCTGACCCTCAGACCCAAAGACCAGTCAGCCAAGCCAAGCAGACCCTCTCAATGTCCCAATATGTGCTGCTATGTCCCACATGTGTGCAAGTGTGCAGTGAAAGTCACCCATGTTTCAGCTGGCTTTTCCAGGTACTGTCTTATGATGGAAACCAAGTATCCATCAGCATATACCCATCTGTCAGCTGAGGGGAGACACATACCACAAGCATCCACAAGTTCATCCCTAAAGTGACTGAAACAAAATATATGGCACTCAGTATTCTAGTTTCTTTATTTTTTTTCATTTTGCTCATGCTTGACAGGGAGTAGGAAAACTAATATTTTTATTATTTACAGCTATGGAGCTCTCCAATACAACAGAGCTGCAATTTTAAGTTGGAAATGCATTGTTCCAACTTTAGCAATGAGTATATAATCCATCTCTTCTTTTTATTACTTTGTTTCTTCTCATTTAGATAGGATGTGACTCTAATTTGGGGTAGTTTCCTTGCCTTCTGTCATGCCTGGATAATGTGTTTAATTTGGGTATTAGACTGATCTAGTTAATTGATCATAGCATACTCTCAAGGCCTCACTAAAGCTTTCATGGACTTCTTACATAGTACTTAGTGTAACTGTTCAACTGGCAGAAAGAAAGTCTTATCTTCTCTCCCCAGAGGTAGCTAATCTAGCCTCTAAATCTAGTAAAACTTGCAGCAACTATTGAAAGACTACACAAAATTTCATAAGATCCACAAGCAAACTTTTCCCTGCTAGTTTTCAGTTACTGATTAAGCCTTGTTTTCTATTTCTTCTTCTTTTTCAGTAACAAATGGTGACTGATGAAAGCTTTTCACTGCAAATCAAAGGCATTCATCCTGTTTTCTGTAAAAATTGGGGTAGCGACAAATCCACGAATGCTTTGCCTGAATCTGTTCTTTGTAAGAACCACAGCTTGACCCAGTGTATGTGTTTGAGCACCATAATATATTTTATCCACTGTGTGACACTAAAAGCAATTACAGGAAAAAGTTTAGCCTAGTGCTTAAGCAGAAGACTAGACCCCTGCTTTCTATGGTTTGGCTGTGCCACTGAGGTTTCAAAGGTAATTTACAATTTTGGAGGCATTCATTGTTTAAAATGTAGAAGGTCCCTGTGTTTGGAAAGCAGAATATAAAATGCACATGAAGTTAAAGATCAAATTTTAAGACTGCTCTAAAGCTCATTCAAAGCACTGCCACTGATTTCAGCAATCTTTGGGTCAATTTCTCAGGCCGTTACTTTTGTGCCTATCAGTTGGTAGCAGAAGACAGATGAAACGAGTGCTTTGGACAGGCAGCACAGTTAAGTGGAACTACAGGTCAGAAAATTTATGTTCTGACCCCGCATCTGCCACCGATGCAAGCCCTGACAAATCACTACATCCCTCTCCATCTCAGTGGTAAAATAGGATGATACCCACCTTTTAAGGCAGTGCACTTTGAGCTCCACCAGCAGTAATCATTCTATGACTAGGAGGCTCAATTATTTGAAATACTTTGAGATGTAAGATGATCTGAAAGTATGAAGTGTTATCATTAATAATAATAAGGAAAGTGCAAAAAAAATAATTTCCAGTAAATTAACATAGAACCACAGATCAGTTCCAATCTTGTGGGTTTTAAGTGGAGCATTTCTCCCAAGGGCTACAGTACAATCTTTCCCCCTTCATTCATTTCAACCAACAGTTAGCTTCAGATTGCTTTTTAAATATTTAATAACTGCTTGGGACATTTTATTTTATGGTGATTCCACATCATGCGTCCCTGGGCTTCTTAATTCAGCACCAGATTTTAGAACAAACAAAGCCACTTAATTCCTCTGTGTGTAGTTCAGACAACCAACCCTCCCTTGGAGTTTCCTGAAGGTCAAGTGAAATGTCCAAAGGAGATTTTTTTTCATTTTTCACACCCTTCTTTCCACCCACCATCAAATCAAGCAAAGCTTCTCTTAATCATTATATCAGGGAGACAAAAAGTTATAGTGCAGAGCAATGGACCGGAATTTCACACTCCATTTGCACAATAACTCTGAGGGCTGCTAATGTGCTGTTTGCTTTTTAGCAGGCATCTCTGCAGTCATCACTGAAATGCATTTTGGCTCTGCTCCCAGGGCAACTTAACTATTTATGACAGCTTGTCTTGAAGTGCCTACATGAACATTAGGATGTCCACGGCAATCTGCAAATTGACCCATCCACATGGCATTTGAGATCAGATGGAAAGAGCTTTAATAATGCAATGAAAGTTAGGGTAGACGTCATTTTTAATTTATCTTTTTTACTTTTTCTCCAATTTTCCATCCCATCTTTTGGCCAGGATGTGTCAAATTATTAAATCCTCCCATATTAGCAGATGCTAATGATCTCTCTCTCACTTGGACTGTCTTTTATTACACGTTCAGTCAGACAATAAAGGGGAAGTATAAACTCTCACCCTATGTAAACCATTTTCCTCCAGAGAGTGAACCTGTTCCACCAGACCCAGCTGTTTGCTTATTGTCCAAGTTGAGTGATGCATGAGTAATTTAAAAGGCAGACATTCTTCCCGACAGCTTTCATTTTCATGCTGCTCTGAAGTTCAGAGGTGGATTTTATTCTTCAACCTTTATTTCAGCTTTTTATTCTCTCCTAGAAGCAAAGCTGCCTAATAAAACAACATTTTCAGACACACCTAATAACAGAGAAGAAAAAAACCCCATTCAACTGAGATCCAACTTCAGCCCCCAGCAGGAGTGAAGAGTTAGTGTCAGGAAGGTTCACCAGGATGAGAAAGGTCATGGCTCCTAACTCTGTTGCTGATTTATTCACAGGGCAGCTGGAGTTAAGCTACCTCACCTCATTAGGCCATACTTTCTCTGTTAAAAATGGATGTGTACTAGGAGCTGTGAGAGAGGCGATTTGCTACACAAAGTTATAACAGAGGATGATACAGAAAAAGAGTGAGTTACTTCCCGTCTTGGCACCTTTATTTCCCTTAACCTGGTTTGACTATAAATATTTTCTGTAGATATTGGCTTTAAATACATGGCTGTGTAGTGCACATTGCAATTTACCCCATGACCCATCTCCTGTGCTGATAATTATCTTCCTCTCTCTCCTCCACAGGGTTAACAACATTCTCACATCTCTCTTTGCTAGGACCTTTCCTTCCATGGATACCAGTCACCTTTTCCCTCCAATTCTCAATCTGATTAGCATAATTAAATTACATTAGAGTCGCTGATCCCAGCTTGCCCTGTGAAGTTTGTTGCTTCTGTTCTAATGAGCAAAAGGGTTTGCGTATTGCAAACTTGTCCATTTTTCTTGTTATCAGTAAACTCCAGCAAAATACAATACTCTCTAATAATGGTCTTTTTTTTATAATCATAAACCACAAACCCATGTGTTTAGGTCTGTATATATATGTTTTTTAAAAGGGTCAAAAACCACCCAGCAAAATGTGATCTCAGCCTCTGTAAGATCTCCATGTCCAACAGTGCTGCAAAAATGTTCATAACCTGGGAAATACAGATGCCTTCAGGAATAAAGGGAATTTTATTAGGTCCCTTTAAAACAACCCCCTGTACATTTCAAGGCGTGACTGGTTTCCGAGTTTGGGTGTAGGTCTGTGAAAGCGAAGCAGAAGAGCAGTGTACTCTGAGAAGGTGCCTGTCTAGACAAGTTGCCTTAACTTGTTCTACCATTGCTGTCATTGGTGCAGCCTCACCATTGCTGACATCACCTGCAACACGATGGGCTTCGGGTAACTGAGAAGTGTTTGGTTCAGGGAGTGCTGTGGTTAAAATTCTGAGTGTAAGTCTGACCTGGTTTTTCTCTCGTTCTTGTGACAAGAAGGCTTGCACCAGTAATCACAGGGGCTGGGAGAATTCAAGGAAAAGGGTTACAGTGTGGTCAAGGACAAACAGACTACTGCAGAGTAGCATGGCTGCTTGCTGTGCACAACTTAAAAAAAAACAGCCAGAAAGCCATCTTTATGGTGACAAAAAATGATGATAACTTTAAAAAATGCATTGGTTTTGCTCTTCAGAGGGAAACAATTGAATTTTATTTGCTGTGGAAAGCTTAATTTATTCCTGATTGTATGTGCACCACAGAAGGCTGAGCAATACACAGCTCCTCATGCCTGAAGAAAGATGGCAGAAATTAATGGAAAAAACCTCAGCCGAAGCTGGCTGAGGTAACAGGAGTCTTGGGAGGGCAGGGCCCCTTGCTGCCACCCTCCACTGGGTAGGATCTGCTCTCATCAGCACTTTACAGCTTTGTGCAACTAATGATGCTCTTATACAACTGCTAAAAACAGTGGTCCTGTTTTTTGAACAGTAAAATATCAGTCTCTTCAGCCTTGTCTTAAAATGGGCTATAAGCTACAACCATTAATTGGACACAGATTTCTTTCATAAAGTGTCTTTTTGTAAAGTTTCACTGCATTCAATATCCTAGAAAAAGACACTTCTGAAATGTAGTATTGGTCTGGAGAAGATCATCCTGGAAAGATTCTGTTGGGGTTTTTTTTATTTTGCCTCAGTTTTATTTGGTTTTGCTTGCTTGTTTGTTTAAAGACAGATGGACAAAGAACAAGAAACAGAGTCAAGAAAAGGAAATTGTTGTTGCCTTAATCTCAGACTTTCAACAAGAGGCAACGTTTCCTGTGATTTAGTATGGTGGATGGAATTGTTATCTTCTGAGAGAGACTGTAGATTACAAAACCTTCCTTCCTTGTGGCTGCAGACATTAGTCAGCCCCAGCTTACTCAAGACAGCAGCAGGGATTCATTCCACAACTGTAATAATTCACAAAATAAAATGTTTGTTGGTTTTGGGTTTTTTTCCCAAAGACCTGATCTAGTGTCAGTAGTTTCAGCAATAAAGCTCTCATTGCCTAAGGAGTGGTGTATGAAACAACAGCTACAAAGAATTCATCCCATTCCTGTTTTCCTGGACCGACAAATATGACATCTGTTGTGTCTGAGCAGCATTCTTGAACTTAGCAGCCATGTGAGTTGCACTGGCTCGCCAATTCACTTTGGTTGCTTTCAGTCTGTTTTAAAGGGAAGTGTGGCCTGATGGATTTTATTTGGGTTAGTTTTGGGTTTTTTACTACTGAGTCCTTGCTGCTCCAGAGAAATCACTCCAGCAAGCCAGCTGGGAGCTATCATCTCACTGCCTAGTCTTTTACATAATGTCCAAAGTTACAGAGAAGGTAAAGGTAGAAGAAATAAGGAACAAAGTTGCTCACATCTGAATAGAGTTCTAATTGCAAAGGTTACATCACCATCCCATGAAGAATCACTTTCATTGGAGAGTTTGGAGTATGCCAGCTGGTACATCATTAAGACAACTCTTAGATCATCTCTTGGAAGACAAGGCAAACTGGCCTGTGTTCACCATCTCTGTGACACTCATGGTTTTAAAGACCTCAAGTCATCTCTTTTCCACCTCAAAGAATCCCTGGACTTATGGTCACTCATCATGTGGAAACAAATCCCACCCATTATCTGAATCTGTTTAACTCTACTATATCCTTTTTAAGACAATTAGAATAAGGCTGCACACCACACAACTGCAGCGTGGATTTCTGGAATGGTATAATGATGCTCCCTATTTCATCCACTCACTTGATCCTAATGACTAGATTGTATTTAAGACTGTTGCTCAGCGGTGCCATAATTTTCCCAAAATTTCTTACTCTGAGTGAAACATCTCAATCTTGCTTACAATAAGCTTAAAGCCCATTGTTTTGTATAAATCAATATCAACCATATAAGTAGTTAATTTTATGTTATGAAAGGAGCTATATAAATGAGAAACTTTGTCATCTCTCTGAAGCATACCCATAGCTTCAGCTCAAACATGCTCCAACATGCTCTCATGTTTTGATCTATTATTTGAAGGTCAATCTCATGGGATGGAAGGTATATGTATGTGTAAATAAATAATGAACAAATACTTTAAAAAAAATTTTTTTAAGTTCATGTAGCATTCATGGAGAATAAGGGCTGACAGTTCTGGGTGAAGATGAAGACTACCACTTACAGAATGAAAGTAGAGCAAACTTGCCTTACACAGCCTGCCGTCAAGTAGAGCTGGGCGAATATTTTTTTTAAAAAAGTGTTTAAGTTCCAGTCTTACCTTCCTATCTATAGAAAAAAGACCTGATACCTGTAAAGAACCTTCATGACATCTCTGAGACACCAAGCTGACTCAAAGGTCTGCTGGTTGGTTCGGCAAACATTTAACAAGGTCAAAATAATATTGTCTTATCTTTTCTGTATGCGGATTTTCATTAGAAAGTTGTGGTTATCAGCAAGCTCAAATTCCTGTTATTGTCCATGTGAAATTATAAAAATAAAATCCTTCTGAAGCCAACTCCATTTCATCTTCACATGTTATCAAAGCTGGAAGTAGCCAGCTGTAATGCTGATTTTCCACCTGTCAGCTTTTGGAAGTCCACCTATACATATGCATAGTGTTTTGTCTATCTTTCCTGCATCCCTCTTTGCATTTCCCAAAACATATACTATGCATCAGGCTTCTCTCACATCTAGGTTGGAAGAAAAACATGCTCTGATCCTATGATTCTGTTTGTGTGGGAACAATTCCCATGGGCAGCTGATGGTAGTCTCCCTCCACTGCTCTGAGTGCCCGAGGGAAGCCAAGAGGTGTCCCAGCATCGAGTGGCTGCAGCTAAGCCCTTATTGTCTCCCTTGGGCCTCAGTGACTTTTGAGAAGATAGGACTGCTTGCTTCTGCATATAGTTTTAAAATTTTTTTTAATCCTGAAGGCAGCACTGAAATTAATAAAATTCTCTCATTTTTTTTACAAATACAGATAAAACAGTTCATTGTGTAGGTGTGCACTTTGCACAATTTCACAATTTAAATTTTTTTATAAAAGATAAATATGTTTTCTGGTTTTCGAAACTGACAGTGTCAAAATGTGCATGATGACAAGCATGGAGGCTATATATATATATCTGGAACTGAATATAAAAACAGCCATGAAAAATATGTGCGTATAAAAGTTAAACAAACCCTTGCAATCCCCAATTTCACAGTACAATTTTGTCAACACACATTTCATCCTTCCTCAATTCATGCAAAAACCTCCTTGCATTTTATAATCTAAAATCCAAGAGGTGATGACATCTT
>VZRQ01002798.1:464852-542597 GCA_013397975.1 Machaerirhynchus nigripectus | reverse complement strand
GGGGGGGGGGAATAAAATTAAATTTACACTAAAATGTAAATGTGTAAATGTGCTACTTAATTTAAACTATTAGGAACCATACTCTTTCAGCTGCTGAAAAGCCTTTGCAGATAAAGACTGGGGGGAGGTGAAGAGGGATTAAGCACTGAAAGAAACTAAGATGCCAAAAGAAATGTACAGCTTCTGTGGGGATCAGGGACTCTTTTCTCAGCAATGTGTTCATAAATTTTATCCTGAGTGTATATCGTGAGCAGAAAGTCAAGGATTTAATATTGCTGTCAGTAAGCCAGCAGCGTGTTAGGAAGGTTTTGTATTAACTCCCGACATACCACTCTGCTGGTGCACCTCAAACAGACCTGCACCGTGCCTTGCTACATCCATTCCAGCTCCCCCCTACCCAGATCTATTGGCTCAGAGGGGGCTTATACAGCACCTTGCTACTCCAGCCCAAAAGGTCACCAGTGATTGCCATCCACACCATAATTCTCACTTTCTTCTGAAACTCCCTGCAGCCTCTTTTGCTAAAGCTCAGCTCCTTCATGCCAAATCCCAATAACTTCTTGACTTTTCATCCCTGTTGCTTTCACAGCAGCCAGTCCTGTTCCTCATTTGTCAAAGGAAAAACTTTGGAAACCACTGACCCAGGCTGAATTTGAATCAGCAGCCAGCTCTGCATCTTGTTTAGAGTCACTTGAGTCACTCAGCCTGTAAGAACTATTAATCTCACCTATCTGGAATTCCCATTAATTCTCTAGACAAGAAGTTACTCATTAAAGTTATGTACATTATAATATGCGTATCTCATAGCACCAAAATGCTGAAGTGATGAAGGCCATATAAGTAATCTGCAGATATAGAGGGAATGCTAACTCATAGGAGTATGAAAACTGAATAGCATGATATATGTTGTCAAAGCTGAGCTTGGAAGTTGCCTTGTTTCTTTAGGAATGTATTCTGAATATTTCCTTAACCACAGGAATATTAGTCATGTCATAGTGCCAGATTCAGTCACTTAAGGACTGACAAATATATTACCTTGAAGTCAGTTCCAATGACTTCAAGGGAGGCATAGATCCTGCTTTGGGTTTCTGAGCCACAGTGAATTCTACTGTCTGCTCAGTGTTTCTCAGTGAAACATAAGATAGTTCCTAAAAAGAATAGGAATTTCCAGTTTAACTAGTTTGTAGCCAGTAACATGTTTCTCCTTGCACTGAGGACTAACTTTGTTTCACTGGGACTCCAGTAGGCATCACCCATTTAGGCATGGAGATTTGTCAGTATGTGTGCTTCCATCAGTCCTGGTTTCTAGGTCACCCAGCTTAAGGTGCAGCCTAATTACATAGGGAATTGTCTAATCAAGATGGCTGGGCTGCAGCAGCTTGGAGGCATCAAAGCCGGCTCCCTGCCTTAGGACACGGTTTCCAGCCACAGGGTTACTGTGTTAGTTATGTTTAGCAAAGCTGAACAGAGTGAGGCACAGCATAAATTACAGTATTTGAAGTGAAAGTCCTACTGAGTGATGTTTTGTTAAAAGAAATGCTCAAACTTTTTGTTTGAGAACTGAAGGAAGCACCTTCTGATTTTGAGAAAAAATGAAAATATAGAAAAGGAGAAAAACACTTTCAACGAGACTGCAAAGATTTTCAAAAAGAAAATATATCAGTAATTCTTTTTTCCCAGTTCAAATCCAAGTAAAGTTTAGTTGCAATTCTTTAGCTTGGAAGTAAGCACATAAATCGATTATAAAGCTATACATATTCTTTATAATACTTTCATATGAAATTTTAATAACAAGCCCATTCTTCCTGCCTTCTGTCAGTAAAGCCTGTCTTTGGCCAATGCATGTTTTATTTTGAGAAAATCAATTAGCTATTTAGCTGGAAGTGCTAAACTCAGGTGTCACTGAGAGGAAAATGGGAAAATCTTCTATCTTGGGAGCAAGAAATCTAGTTCTTAACAAAGACTGAACACGAAAATTTTAGCTGAAGGCAGCAGAATCTAGCTTAGACACGCTAATGGTTTTTGCCACCTGGATTTCCATTTTCCAGTCATCAACTCTTCATTCAGCCTCTTTCAAAATAATTTCCTAGTTATATGAAGCACTGGTTCCTGAAACATGGATTTTGTTATTCATCCTCAGGAGGCAGCTCAGCTAATTCTGTCTGAATCAAAGAGTGGAAACAGATTCTACATGAATCATACAGGTACCCAATGTTTCTTCTAATTATATGATAATCATCTGGTATCAGCATTTTGTATGCATGTGAATACAGCAGTGAATACAATGCATACAGTGCCTGTAACCACAGGAGAGCAATGCCCTGTAATGGACACTATCAGAAAAACACAAGGCTTTTGTCACCTTCCTTATTAGTTGGAGGTTCTCTACCTCACCATTTATATTTAAGCAGTTGTTTCAAAGCTTGGTTTATATCACCAGTGTCTACTTAGGGCCTAGGTTATGTTTACATACTTAATGCAATATATAATGATTCTTTTGTTTGCCATGGCAAACCCACTACTGGAGGATGCCCATGGGAACACAAAGGAAAGCTGGAAAGCTTAATAGAAAAGGAAGCAAAGGAGAGCATTAAAAACACCAAATAAAGCTGAATAGGTTCAACTGAATTACCTGAAGTGAAATTTTGGCATGGTACAATTATCCACCCACAAACTGAGTGCACTATTTGTATGAGAACCCTTGTAGACTTTGCTAAGGTACAACAGGTTTTCTACAGCTGATTCTGTGTCAGAAGGAAAATGCCACCTACAGATTTCTAACATCCATTCAGCTGTAAAGGTTCTTTCTGGATCTCCTCAGTCAAATACTGCCTGCCTGAGCCTGGTTATCTAACAAGATCTGATGAACGTATGCTGCAAGACAGTATTGCTTAAGAAAAAATGTTCTTGATACTGTTACAAATGCTTCCACAGCTGTGAGTTTTCCCAAAAGAGAAACTGTCTTAACAGTAACTGTTGTAAAAAAAATCCTGACACATGTTAAGGTTTTCATATCCTATTTATTCCACAGTATCTTTCAATCTCTTTAAAATTCCCTGGTTGCCTGCTTGCAATCTATTTTGCAGCCAGCTCCATGAAAGCACTGTCACTTCCCCTTCTACCTTTCTCCTTAAGGCTGCTGGTAACCCTACTGTGAAGGAGGTGAGTATTAACCTATGTATACATCTGGCTGTGATACAGTTCTCCACAAACACTACCTTGATACACAAGAATTCTCATTTATGTAGAGCAAACATGTTAAGATCAAAGATGCATGCTTATTTCTCCTCACACACCATTCTAATTCAATTAAGTATCTTCTTTTAACTACCTCTTATTCTCCTTATATTATAGGAAAAAGAAAAGTAATACTGAATTTTATGAAGTCTTGTGATATATGTCAAGTGTAGGCTGGGAAAGAACCTTTTGTAAGCTCTATCCTAGGACTTGCAGAGTGCTGTTCCATACCACTTAAAATAGCAGCACCAATGAATCATAGAGCTCCTTTCAAAACTATGTAATTCTTCATTCCAGTGACATTGTATATTACCTTTAAGGAGACACCTATCAGGATAAACTATTTGTTATCTGCAGACAAGGCTTCTCACCTTCTTGGGTCCCAAACAAATAATCTTGGATTAGTTGGTTATTTCAAGATCAATCTACGTAGCCTCAGAATAGCAGAAAATTATTTCATCAATAGGAACTGACCAGTGCATAATCCCAAAATTGCAGTTATATAAATTTTAAAAAGCTATTTTGTGTGTGTGTCTGCACATGCACATGGGTGAATGGATAATTATGTAATGGTTTAAGACTTGCTAGCTGGTGTGCCAGATCATGAAATTCAGAATTTTTCATTTCAGTGCAAACTAAATCTAAGATTACTGAATCTGTTAGAATTGAGGAAATCAAAGACTGAGATGACATGGGCAGAGGCTTGGAAACTATGTCTCCTTTTCTAGATCTCTTCTGCACTGAAAAATCAAACTCATGAGAATGGAATTTTTGTGGGATCTTTTTCCATTCCTCTAACGTTTGAAAAATACTTCCCTAGGAAGGATCAACCCTTTGTACACAGTGTGTGCATTGCTATGTAGATTAGAGGGAGAAGAAAAGGAAAGAAAGAGAGAACCACTATAAAGAAGAAAAACTCAGTTTCCCTGAGAAGGTAAACATCACCTGTGAACCCCTCTGTGTACCACTGATTGGATAATTACTTATTTCCAGTGTGACTGCTTTAGAGCTTTCCATGAACATGGCATGGGATGGCAGAGAGCAGCCATCCCTCAACAAGATCATTCAGGCTTTTCCTTTTCATGAGCAATTCATTATATACACTTTCTGTCAGTTTTAAGCTTCTGTACCCTGTTTTAAACAGAATGAACAATGCTTTAATATGTGTGTGAAAAGCTAAAGTATCTTTATTTAATGAAGGATACTCTGAATATCTGTAAAAATTGTGGATGACTGCCATGTCTTGCATAAAGCATTAAACTGTCAGAAAAAACAATTATTCAACTTAGCGGCTCAAGCACCATGAAAAGCAGGGTTTGGATCTGAGTTCTTATTCTAGTTCATCTCAGTAATTTTATTCATTTAGGCTTATTGCAATGGGTCAAGAAACCTCCTGAAAGAAAGGGTTTGTGACATATCTGGCACTTGTTTTTTCTGCTTGGACACTCTGGGGGTCCAGGAACAGATGCAGAATTTGAGCAGGAGAAAAGGAAGCCTGAGAATTTTTAGAATGCTTTCAATATTCATGATTTATCAGAAGTCGTGCTTGCGATTGAGTTGTATAGGAAAGTTCAAGATAGTTCAACTTCGAGCATGAGCGAGATGGAAAAGAAAGTTCAGGTTGATGCAGGAATTCATTGGAGTCTCATTTTAAAAGTTGAAGATAGGCATCTTATTATGGCCAAATCTGAGTATTTCCAGACGAGACCTCTCAACTAAAATATTCAAAGCACCTAAGGACTTTCTGAAAAATGTATCTCTTGAGACCTCAATTTCACATTGCCTCTAAATACAACTATTATCTGGGAAATGCTTCAATTCAGGAGTAAAATTAATTCCCTGCAATTTTCTCCCCTACTATATGTACAGAAAGTATGCTGATTTCTTCAGCAAAAAGCAGTAGCACTAAATAAAGCCCCACACAGAGATCATTCTCCAAAAATGGAAACCTTTTCAGTGGCAGCTTTGCAAAATCCAGAAGATGGTAATGTATTCGTTCTGACCAGTGGTTTGAAGCTCAGAAGAACTTAGTTTTCTGAAGTTGTTCCATTGTGCTTTTGATAACAGAGCATCAGCAGAGAGGCAGCTGCTCCTATGGCTCAATCTGAGGTGCATGTCCTAACCACCCATGCCATTCCCTTTGGTGTCTAGTAAAATCTTTTCTATAGTGTGGAATACCTCCAACAGGAGGATTTTTTTGTTTGTTTTTTAAGCACTATTTGAGGACAATCACCTAAGAAATTCTATTCTCCTGTTCACTCATTTAGTGTTGATCCAATTGGATCAACAAGTAAGTAAATTGGTTTTCTGTTCTCACTGCTGCTGGCTCACCTTTCCCCCCTCCCTCACAAGTCAGAAAGCAAACCAAGAAGTCAGTTATTTGCACAGCCCCGTGTGAAGTTGTTTACACCAGGCATAGTGCTTCTGTTTCACTGTCTTACTTGTCCTCAAAGTTCTTCCTTTCAGGAACCAGATTATGGTCTTATAAACCTGTAGTATACTACTGAAATGGCTTAAAAACAGCAGCTATTAAAACAAGTTGGAGTATTTATTGAATTGTCTCTCTGATTTTTTCCATTCGGAAAGGCAAAAGGTACAGTCTCCTTCTTATAACCGTGCCAATGTATACACAATGAGCTATTAGCCAAATTCCATGGTCTTCCTTTCTGTACGTGCAATTGTTTGTCTTGCTTTCCATGTTTATATGCTCATGTAATAGATTTTTATGGACTATGGAACAATATCAGTATCCATAGACCTCATTCTCCAAAACTAGGAGCGAATAATAGGCCTCTATACACCAAATATTGTTCATCCTACTGCAATGGGGCTGGATGGCTCCACCAGGTGGAGCAACCCTTGCCAGACCAGGCACTGGCATTCCAGCTCTTTCTGGGGCTCATTTACATTAGCCCTCAGTGACAACAGGACTAGACGACTTGTGAAGCTGCCTGATCAGTCCAGCCTTGGCCACCTACTTCCAGACTGCACTTTCCCAGAGGCCGGCAGCACAGTGCTCTCAGCCCGACACTACACAGTGCCCACCAGCCTGAACCAATCTGTGGCTCCTCCGAGTCTCTGAGTAGGCCCTGACTGCTCTCCAAGCATCTTTTCAGGAGCAGAAGCCCACAGAGGCACCTAGGAGCCATAAATCCTTCCTGACAAATACGTATCCGGCAAGCCCCTGATAAATGATGCCTCTCCATATTCACACTGGTCTTCTGAATGGATAATTAGTGATATTGGATTTTCTTGGGTCCTGTGTGGGTTCATCAAAGACTTCAGGCTGACAGATTAAGCTCATTCCAGTTTCAGAAAAATTAACAGTGTCAACAATCTCAATCTTGGATTTAATTCACCAAATCTCTTTTGTAGAAGAAGTAGAAGAAATGTGAGAGAAAGATTTTTGTATAAAATTCTTTCTGTTTCACAAAGCTCTGTTTTATTGGCTTGGTTTTAGTCTCAAAACAGATGCACGTAGACATGGCAATGAGTATTCTGACCAGTTTATTCACAAAGCCTGCTTCTGACGCTGCATGCACTTAAAACTCCACACCATGGAAGTTGCTCCTTCCCCTCAAGGAACTGGGAACACATATTGTTTGGAAAGGAGAAGAAGGCAAGCACAGTGCAGTGAAGCTTAATGAACAGAACCTCATTAGTCACATCTGTCTTCAGGACAGCTCCCAATAGTAGGAGGAGGTTACACTCAATATCAGCCTTCTTCATCTGAGTACTGGAGTGAAATCAGCAGGACCATCTTTCCCCTAAGCAAATTCAGATGTTTTAGACAAAACAACTTCTTGTACATGTTGCCCTCTATCCCTGCCTGGCACCCCTACCCTGCAGACAAGGACAGAATTAATTTTCCATTCTCCATTCACAGCAAATAAAGAATACAATGTTCGCTCTGCATCATTTTCATCTTTCATCTTAATTATCACTGCGGAGACTACAGAAATCATTATCTTTATTATGATGAATGTCCAATTAGCATTTCCCATATAAATTTCAGATCATGAAGGAGGCTGTAATGGATAATGCAAATTCCTAATGGTCTTTTTTTTCCTAGCTGAAAAATTGAGGTGCTTAACAAAATGAAATTTAATCTTAGCTATTTTGAAACAAGTCAAGAACTTTAATTACTTGACAGGGAGGAGGGAAAGAAGAGACTGAAACTAAATCTTAAAAATGGGCATATTTTAAAAGACCTTGCTTTTCCAGACCATTGCTCAAGCTTTCTCCTCCAGATAAGTAAACACTTGTCTGGTTGTGCTCAATAAGTTTTAAACTATTGTGAAAGCTGATAGAAGCAATTTCTTTTGTTAGTTCTACCATTTACTAAATCAAAAAAATTATTCCAAGTAAACATCCTGTTGTCTCTAATACAGTATTTTAATTGATTCCCATCCATCACATGTAGAGTGAAATCGGCAATAACTACATCACTGCCGTCGCAAGGCAGTAAGAGACACAACACATCCATGGTGCTGGTTGAGGCACAGAGGTGCGGGTAGAGATACGACAGTTGAATTCCCTTAGGATGGTTTTGGGTTGGGGAAAATTAATTCAGCTGGCCGTTTTAGAAGCATCTCAAGTATTATTTGCACATAGGAACAAAGAAATCATGAGGTCCATATAGTCTGGCTTGTCATCTCTATTATGAATGGTAGCTATTTCCCTGAGCCAGAAAAAGCAGACCTTTGCTGATGCCCTTCTATCTAAGCCTGCAGATAATTGTAGTGACACAAAGGAAAACTATACCTGGTCCAAAAATGAAGTAGGGACCAGCTGTCTAGTCTCTTTTGCCTTTTTATCTCCTCTTTCCTTCTTTGTTTCCAGAAAAATTTTACCCCTTCTTCTAGCCCATGTGACTTGCAAGTAGCTCTTCACACTTTCAAAGAGCCTTACCCTATGGCATGAGTGAACACAAACACCTGCACGCACACACACACACATATACTCTGTCTCTCCTTTTCTCTTCCCCCCACACTTTACTATCCTTCACCAATAAGTTCCTATAGACAGGTTCAATATCTTGTTGATGAGATACCCAAGTAGAGGTGCTGCATCGGCTTCATGAATTGCATTGAAAGAATTTGGCAGCCTTGAGCTGGTCTCCCTCAGAAAACGCCACCATTTCAGTCAGCAGCCAGGACAAAATTGCCCCCAAGAAGTAATAACTTACAGCATAAACTTTTTATTTTATAGCAAAATAGTCTATTAATTACCAAGCAAATTCTCTCTCTACGAATGTATTCTTTTCTGAGAAGAAGCTGTTCAATTATTTGTAGTGTGATTTTCTTCAGTCTGTTCAATCTTTGTTCTGCTCAGGAAAAGAAGCAGAACTCTAAGAATTTTTACTTGGCTTCAATATTGGTACAGGCTGTTTGTCCCACATGGTCTTGTTGCATATAACAAATTTTTATATATGTCTATCATGTATAATTCTTTTTAGGCCTTCTTGGGTCCATTAAGTGAGGGAGTATAACTCATGTTTTCGTTACTGTATTATAGTATGATACAGATCTAAGTTTAATTCTAGCATATGTGGTAGATGCATGATATTGAATTAGAGGAACCTAATAAGCCTTGGTTATTGTAATTTCATTTTGTGTTTATTATTCATAAAAATGTGTAATTCATTTCTGAAACCTCCTTTAAGCTTCATCTCAATCATGTCTAATGGCACCAATAATTATTATTCATCTTAAAAAGCACTTCTTCCAATCTATTTGCATAATAATTTTCACCAGTTTAGTTTGTTTTTCTCCCTGAGAAAGAATCAGGGAGGATTATCAGACTGACTCTGATTTCATCATTTTGTATTACCTTGTTTCTTTTGTTTTCTGCATCTGTTGAATAGACACCATGCCTCCTTACTGAGGAGATTTTTGTGTTTCTAATATTTCTTTTATGCTCTTTCTTGACCCTTTTTATATGCATTTGGGTGTTGAGAAGCAGAGTCCATCTTTTAGGTGATTATGTATTCCCTTACTCTAGGGTCATGTCTCCCTTGCAATGTAATTACACAGCACAACTGCAGCCTTCCTTCACTTATGTATTCCTGTCAGGAGGGAGATCTGTGTTTTGGATGCACAGTGACAGGTTTACAAAAGCCTCAACTGACTTAAGAGTCACTTAGACCAGAATCGTACATATGATGTACTTAACTGAGCTTTGCAGAAAATAATTGACATCTTTACAAATTAACCATAAGGAATGCAGGTTAAAATAATGAACTTCTATGTATCATTTTCACTTCTTTTTAGACTGCTTTCTAATGACACTGTACAACTTTGCTCTATGGGGTTTTTTTGCCCACTATTCTATTTCAATATAGTTGAGAGATAAGTAGAATTATCCAAGATTTAGATTTTGCTAAGTTTCATGACAATAATTAGTGAGGCACCTTATTAGTGCCATTTGAGCGGGTAAAACTAGTCTTCAGTGAACACCAGGGAAAGATGTTATAAATGACTTAAACAGAATAAAATCTTGTCTGAGTAGTGAATTCCCTGGTGTCTACTTAAGAGCTCCTTCCAGTTGAAACTTTATTCACATATTTCACATTTCATTTTTTTTCAAATTCATTACATTTTCATTTCACTCCATGACTATACAGATCGTCCAGTGTTAAATATAAGTTATAATATTACTTTGTCTTTAGCCACTGAAATAAATTATTTTTCTGGATAAAGTCTCTCTCTATGGTAAGGTTTTATTATCATTGGCCAGAACAACATGGATAGATGGGTATAACAGAAAGGACATGAGATCTACAAACAAGGAAAAATATATAACATTAATTTAGGGTCTGCTTATTAAATAATGAAGGAAGATGGCTTTATAGCTCTATAATTCTGAATTATGGTCTCTTAAACGCCCATCAGAATATATGTGAAGTTGGGACAGTTTTACTACCCTAGCAGATAAATAACCATACAGTCAAATGTTCCTGATGGAAAGTGCAGGAGCAAATTGATGGATGGACATCTGCAGCACAGCAGCTGATTTTTCAAGTTAAACTCATTAAGAAACCTTAATAGTGATTGGCAAGTTCCTTCAAACAGAACAACTAATAGGTGAACAGGAGTCTGCTTAAGAAGCTGTCATGTCACTGATTAGGAGCGAAAGCCATGTCTAATCTATTTTCTGGTAAATCTGCTTGTTGAGCTAACAAATTTAGCTATTTCACCTAGAAAAAAAATGCGTTCCAATGAAGCCAGGTGTTACCTGGAACATTCTCAGCCTAAGCACCCTGGGCACACCTGTGTGTGAGATAATTTCAAAATGCTTGGAGTCTACAAGTAAAAAAAGTCTTAGAGACTGTGCAGCCCAGTGTGTAGAGCTGAGGGAAAGAGCTAAGAATATTTGGATTTGTTTACATCTCTGTCCCCTCTCTTTTCTTGACATTTTGTTGTTCAAGGTTGTCCCACTGTGAAAAACAGCCTTAATGATGACAACCTGCCTGTACTTTGATGAGAAATTACAAGATTTAACCTGTCAGATCCTGTTTCTATGCAACTGAAGCGAAAGGAAATTTATTACTGACTTTCATGGATACAGGAACAGAACATTAAGGATTTCAAAGTCCTTTCATCCAAAATGCTTAAGTATACATAAGTCAGTATAAAGCAGACCACAGTGAAAGCTATTTTGCCGAGAATGTGGGTTCAGTACCATACTCAGTCTTCAGATGCTTAAAGAAATCTTTTCAATGGCTTTATAAGCCATTTTTTCTTATAAGCCATGTTTTTGTAATAGAAAATAGTTGGCCTACTAACAAATATTTTGCTGCCTTTTTCCCATCAGAATAATAGTATTAAAAATTAAAAAATGCCTTTTTTCAGTAAATCTTAGCATCTCCCTTGAGCAACTGTATGCTATTCACATAGACATATTTGCATGAGGCAATAAAAATTTTATAGTGGAGACAGGGAAGATAGTATAAACCTGAAAAACTCATAGCAGGGAAAATGTAAGAAGTCTAGTTCTTAACTGTTGGACAATTTTGAAATAAGATGCCTCTGAAGCAGTTTTCGTCATGACCCAAACAGGTAGTAGTTTATTTATGTACTGGAGTGCAAAGGGTTGTGGATAGCTTTTAACTTTTTTTATTCAATTAAATGTACCCACAGATATTCTCCCTATCCATATTTTAATAGTAGATAATTTTTAGCCCACTGACAAACATTTTGCTTCCCATCAGAATAATGAAGTCAAAGAAATTTTCTCTTTCATGGAATGTCACTAGAATTTAAACATTTTACAAAATACATATTTATAGGTGTGCAACATGACTGTTCAACAATATTTACCAATAACTTTGCACATAAACACCTCTAACAGGTGTCTGCTGTGTCAGTGTAGGAGGGCATGCTCATTAGCAGATGGTGATAAGACCATCTTCCTGTAGTTTGATAATTAAGATACAGTGTTTGATGAACAATACAGTTTGGAGAAAGAATTTTTGTCCTGTGAAAAGCAGTATGAGCTCTTTAATTAATGCAGGCAGCCTGGTTTTTCATTGTATGTTTGGTCTGAAAGCTCATACTGCACACAGACCCCTCACTCTTTGCTTCCCCACATAAATCACACATTTCTGAAATTCCTGCCAGATGTCATTTTACTTTGTCACTGAAGAACATAAATAATCTGGTGCAAGCCAGGCAGACGTCTTCCTTATTTTTTTCCTTTCTGACTAAAAAAAATAGTATTGAAGAAATACCCATTTCACAAAACTGTATCAGTGAGAACCTATTCTATTCATATGAAAAAATGTACGTTTTGTACAGTAGCTCCTAATAATACTATCTATTAAAAAAAATAACCTGTTGCCTGTAAGTCAGCCATCATGAGGCAGGTGGTGGAATGTTTAGCAGAATATTTTTCTTTCTAGAAAATGCTATTTTCTAAACCTGCAATTTTCTACAACAAATATCAGACAAATTTTCAGGCATAAAACCTATGTAAAACATTTTGTGCCTGTCAGCACAGTATCCTCATGTTCATATTTTTTAATAAAAGAATTATTTGGGAAGGATTCTACTTCAACAGTCCAAAGCTAGAAATATGTATGACCACATTTCATAAAAAGCATGGATATTTCAAGCAGAGTTCTCTAGTTGTCACTTGTAAACTTGCACATAATGCAGAAGAATGGTTATAATTTTATTCTTATGAGAGAAATGAAATGATACAGTGGCATTCTAAATATTAGGAAAACATTAGAAAAATTGGATCGACACATCATGCAGTGGGTGAGCAACTGGCTCATGAGTTGGGTGCAAGGGGTTATAGTAAATGGCTTTGTATCAGGCTGGTGACCAGTCAACAGTGGGATTCTTCAGGGCTCCATTCTAGGGCCAGTTTTCCTCAACTTCCTCATAGGAAGTTTGACAAAGACAAGTGCAAAGACAAGATTCTGCACCTGTGTTGGGACAACCCTGGATGCAGGGACAGACTGAGGAACAAGATGCTGAGGAATGACTAAGGTCACTTGACTTGTTCAGCCTGGAGAAGAGGAGACTGAGGGGAGACATTGTGGTCTACAACTTCCTCACAAGGGGAAGCAGAGTGGCAGGTACCGGGCTCTTCACTCTCATGACCAGTGGCAGGACTCAAGGACAGAGCATGATACTGAGTCAGGGGAGGTTTAGGTTGGAAATCAGGAAAACGTTTGTCACCCAGAGGGTGGCTGGGCACTGGAACAGCTCCCCAGGGAAGTGGTCACAGCACCAAACCTGACAGAGTTTAAGAAGCATTTGGACAATACTCTCAGGCATGTGGTATGACTCTTGGAACTGTCCTGTGCAGGCACAGGAGTTGGATTTTGATGATCCTTGTGTGTCTTTCCAACTCAAGATATTATATGATTAATGGCAGCTTAAATTAGCCATTTATTAATAACTGTAATTTGTTCTCATAATAACTTAATACCCAGTTGTTACAGATTATGTATCAGCCCCAGTATTATACTTCCCTCTGAAACAGGAAGCTCAAAATACCATGCAAGATGAAATAGATTATATGTCCTATCACTGCATTAAAATCGGTAAGTGGCTAAAACCTGATATTTCAAGACTAAGCAAACACTAGAGACAAGTCACCAACATGATTAACAGGCTGACAGCTTTTACTTCAGAATGAAATATTATCATGCCCACACTCACAGCCAGCTATCCGTTGCTTCTTCCTTTGGATTGGGAGCTGTTCTCAGTGAATTCAGGAATGAGTCTGATCCTTTGCCCGTTAAACATTTTGCCCATCAGGCCTGACTTAGCCCACATGAAAAACTTCAAACAGAACTCAGCATTGCTGGTGAGTTATACAACTGTTAAGTGCTTGGTGGATTATGTTGGTTTTAAGACTGGTTCAGAGCTGTAAAATCACTTCCTAGAAAAAAAACTGTAATTACAGTAATAATTACAAAACAATTTTATACAGTTTTAATCTGTAGAAATCTGGATACTTTACAGCCCTTCATATAGTTTTAATATGTAGAAATCAAAGTACTTTATAGCAAAAAAAATTATATTTTGAATACTGTTATTTTGTGTTCTCTAATAACCATGCAATGCACCAGCTGAAACAGACTTTTTGCTTAAAGGCAAGAAAACCAAATTCAGGTAGCAACATTTAATCCAGAAATAATGTAAATAAATAATGCCACTGCTGTGGAATAGGGAGACATCAGAAAACATAAAACATGGGTAATTTAAAACCCAGTCGACCAAGAAGAATTTTCACTCAGAATGTGATTGCTAAGTGATTCTGGTTAAGCATCACGTAGTTTTATTCTTTTATTATATTCAATCTGTTTTGCTCAGTTGATTTTTTGCTGAAGAGAAGAACAAGCAATGTGAAATCACAGCAAGAAAGAACGGCTTTGTGATTTTGCCAAATCCAGGATTTTCAAGACAGCTCACAAGGATGTTTAATTTCACGTCAAGGTCAAAGTAGTAAAAATTATGGAAGAGAAATTGCACATCTTACAACTCAGAGCTCTGTGAGAAAACTCTTATTTTGCTGATCTACATCAGCTGCATTTCCTGGCTTTCAAATATCTCCAAAAAGCACCAAAATTTAATTGAACTTCATCTAGACCTTAGATAGCCAAACTGAATCTCCTTCCTCTTTTTCTACTGTCTTTTTTTCTATCTTCATAAACCACCATGTAAAGAAACCAATTCAACCATAATCCTAATCAATACAGAAATAATGAATTTTTAGGTGTGTGTGTTCCTTATAAATCTGGAATTTTTGCCCTAGGAACGCTTATGTTACCACTAAGTAAATAGTGATCACATGCTTTAAAATCTGGTATGGATTTTAGAGTTTAGCCATACACAATAATATGAGCACTTCCCAAGGATTCTAAGAAAATTTGAAAACATGCCATCCTAGGTGGTATCCAGAAACATACAAACTTTGCAGAAAACATATTGTGACCTGTAAAGAAAAACTTGCACTGCATATGGTTAGCATGGAATTCTCTTTTATTTTTTCCTTAGAGGAGCAATGAGGAAGACAGGTTTTTCTTTGTCTCGTTATTGTTAGCTTCAGTGCTGGTAAATCACAGAGCTTCAGTGTGTATTGCCATGGAAACCCACAATTAGTGCTGTACAACTTATCTTTGTTAACATATTACAGTGTTTGCAAGGTCCTTGTTCTGTTCAGGGAGCTTAAGGGATAAAAGAGAAATATTTCCAGATCAGTCTCAAAACAAAATCATGTTCAGACCCATTTTTAAGTCAGTCGGACTCTGGTTTTCTGGACACTACCCAAAATGTATTTTTTAGTTTTGAGCCATATTCATTACTGAGGCCTTAAATTAACCCTGACATTTTATCTGCACATCTTTCAACATGTTTCAAAAGGGAAATAAGTTATGGAATGTGGATTCTGTCTAATTTGTTATCATTTGCTACATACAAATCTATTCTTGGCTTCATCATCACCTTCAGTTACTGTCCACAGCCATAAAGTTTTGCAGCCCCAGAGGGATCAGATTGAATACAGATGCGACGCTCTATACTCTCATTTCTATGAAATAATATGCACATAGTAGTGCTATACAAATAGAAAACCTGCTGCATCCCCAAATTTGCCATGCTTCAGTCTGCTAAAGCTGTATTGGGCACAGTATGGAAACTCAATACTGGATGTTACACTGCCTAATGGCACCCAAGTTGCATCCAATTATTTTTTCATAACACCTTTTGTTTAATCCCAGGCTAACCTAAGAGAGTGGGGCCAGTGTCGTTCCCCTTGCAACAGCCCTTTGGTAGGAAGGCAGGGATCTGTTGGAGAGTCTCAGCATGGAAGCCACTGGTGTGGTGACAGCTGTAACATTTTCACCTTTCCCAAAACAGTTCTGTTGCTCTGATGCAAACTAATGAGTATTGGAATTTTACTGTTTGATAGATTTTGCTTCATAGCAGCTTCATTCAAATCAATCATCTTTATCTGCAATTGTTTTTTATTTTGGGATTTTCCATTAATTTTTCCTGGGCTCTGGGTTCCTGATCTCACAAACAGAAAACACCATCATGATAACAAAAGGCACCATAGGGAGCATCTGCCTTACACTTTGTTACTATGGAATATGGTGGAATAATATATAAAAGAGGATCCCAAAATCCAAACACAACCCTCCCCCAACCTCACCTTCCTTCAGAGCTTGTCTTGACTAGATCATATTAATACAATTCTGTTCATAATTCTTTGAAGGTCATTAACTCCCAGCTGTTGAAGGGAGAGAAAATCCAGTACTGCCATCACCTCTGCCTAGGAAATGGTTAGCAGAGTACCTTTAACACTGAGCTGTCAAACAAATATCCAAAAGGGGTTCCTGTCATCTTTTCCTATAAGCAGAAACTTCTGCCTAGTGGGGAAAAAAAAAGTTTAATTGCAGGGAAATAGCAGCACTTTAGCTTCTATCCTGGTTTCATTTAGGGTAGAGTAATTTCTTCTTGGTAGCTGTTACAGTGCCATGTTTTGGATTCAGAATGAGAATGGGGTTTCTAACACTCTGATTATTTCGTTTTTGCTAAGTTGTGTTTTTCCTAAGCCATAGACCTTCTTTCCTTCTCTCATGCTCTGCCAGTGAGGAAGTCTGTGAAAGAAACTGTGAGGGAGCACAGCTGGGACAGGTGACCCAAACTGTACAGAGGGATATTCCACACCACAGAAACCAGTATATAAACTGGGTAGGGTTACCTGCAAAGGCAGCTGATCTGGTTAGAGAAACTAAACCCAACTTTTTTAGAAACACTAACAAAAATTATGTGATACCAATTAAGCCCAGCTAAAAACCTGGTTCTATAGGATGTGCAGTGCTTCAAGGGAACAAGAGCATTGTTTAAATATACTGTAGGTTATATGTCTGACATATGTGTAAGGTCTGAGCTATCTGCAATGTGGAAAATTTGTCTTTTGCATTGTTATAAAGCTCTCCCTGATTGCTCCCCTACTGGGTTACCATTGATTCAGCTTTAGGCTACTCATTCCTTACCAGTTTATTGATCTCAGCAGCAGCAAGTGTCTTTTCAGGCCCTTTGACTGAAAGCTGATCCCCATTAATAAAACCCCACAGAAAATGAAAGAGCACCCCAATGTGCATTTAAAATCTGTGTATTTATTCTGAGATTCTTCACACTTTTGGTAGATTTCCCTGTCTATTTAGAGCTCTAAAATGTCACAAAATATCTCCTTTTTTTGTGGTAATTAGTTGCTGCATGTCACAAATTGTGTGATATAGCTATTAGCAATTTTGGTCCTGAGATTCTTCCCAACATATTTTATTCCCATATTCTATTTCTGAATCCTAAGGTTTTGAGAAGTTACTTATCTACCTCTAGAAGTTTAAACATTATTTATTTCTAGCATAAAATGATTGTAGGAAATTGCTTTCTGCTGAATCCTTCACTTGTGACTTAATATACCCCTCCATGTCTTTTTTCTGTGATTTATATTTGTGCACACAATTTATATTAAAATGCACACCTGTTAAATTCATCCAAACACATTCACAAAGGTGTAGTACAGCAGCAGAAGTGAGGTTGCTTACTCTTGATGATTCTAAAAATGAACAGAGAATTTCACCCACGCTCATCAGTTTTTAGTACTTTCTCATTCTAATTGGTGTTACATGTGTAGGGTTACCAAAAGCAAAGTGTGAGATAGACAGGCACCTGCCACTGAACCTGCTAGTGCAGTCACCCAAGCAGATGGGTCCATCCGTCAGTGACAGGCTGCTGCTGAGCTGGCTGCAGGCTCCGTCACTCCACTTTCACACCTGGGTCAGTCTGTCGCCCCTCCATCCCTCACATCAGGACTCCAGTCACCCCCTTCCAACTGGTGGAAGAGGAAAAAGACAGAGAGAGTGTTGTAACAGTGGCTCAGAGGGACTTGCAGGCAGGCTTAAATGCCCAGGAGAGATACCTGTGAGTGTTCAGGCCAAAAATCTATGTGCCAAAGTGACACAGACTCTAATTTCCCAAGGTGATAACTTTAGCTGCAATAGCACTTCCAAGAACTGCTGCTCATTCTCCTCCTTAGAGCTGCATCCCATTGAGACAGTAAGTTACCCTGACACACCTGCTGAGGTACCTGTACTATATCAGGTCAGTAAAACCAGTTGTAAAATAATCCTCTGGGACAGCATCATAAGGCTCCTTATGATGGAGCTCCCGGAAGGCTCCCAAAAGCCTGCATGTAATGATTCTAGCCAAGGAACCACTGTTCAGGGCCCTGTACCTGAAAGACATGATCAGGAAGAAGTAATCAAGCAGCAAGACCTCCTTCTAAAATTTCTAAGTCAGGTTAGAGAGGGTAATTTAGCTATGAAATTGGTCCAGGAAAATAGTCCCTTGGTTGCCTCATCTTGGGTTTCTGTAAAGAACAAGCTTAGTGCAATTGAAAGGACCTCTTTGCAGCAACATTGAGCCTCAGAATGGAGGGGGAGAAGGGGGTTACAATTCTTTCAAATTATATTCAAGCTAAATGTTCGAATTGTATTTTTTTAATCATCTCATAATGAAAAAGAAATCTTACATAAACAATTTGAACAACTATGACATAGGGAACAATGACTGATGTGTTATGTCACATAATGCATGTGTCAAACTTAGGAAAGTAGCATTGAGCAGTTGTCTTTCTCACCCCTGTAGCCTCCTTTTTTATTTTTACAGTAACATTGGTATTTTTTACCAATACTGCAAGCTTAATATTTTCTGATGACGTAAGGTGTAGTTAATAAAGTGATAGTCAGAAGCTCTTGAGTAATCTGCCCAAGGCATTTAGCAATAATTTGCTTGTTCTGTAACCTAATAACCATTTTACCTTCAGGGTACGATTAAACAGAAGTGCTAATTCAGTAGTGTTAAAGAAAGACTAATTGTACTGAAGACACGTCCTCTTCTAAACTTAGTCACTTGTGACCTATTGTGAAGCTACCACAGAAGAGCCAGGCACTCTCCTGTGCTGAATTATTCATGGCCTTATCTGCTTCAAGCAGCTGATGGAAGCATTGTTCATATGGTTCTACTCATCATCTGGCTACACTCAGCTCAGCACAATTTAAGAAGAATTCAAGTCATGAACATTCAGATAGGGAAACATAGATTCATGTTCTGTGTGATGTTCATCTGATTTTCAAAAAAGTCAATCCATTTCTGTATAAATGAGACACAATGTGTGAGAAAACAGTAGGAGGGAAAATCTCATGGGCAAATGTGTCAATGGGTTATCTTCATAGGCTGCACTAAGATGAAATTACCTGTTTAGCTAGAAAAGGAGCCCAAAATCTCCCCTAACTGCATCACCTATAGGTGTGTAAAAGTCCCTTTATTTCATGAGCCATTTATTGTCATCATTGCCGGAATCTAAGGACTGTACAAACAAAAAAAAAATCTTCTGAAATTGGATTAATGTATTAAAAAAACCTAAAATGTACATTACCAGCATTCAAGCAGAAAGCCTCTAAGTCGTATCAGCAGCAGAACTGAATTTCTTCACATACTATCACCTCCAGTGCATAACAGGTCTTACTTGAGACACCAGAAGGAAATTCAGTCTCTGTGTACATTCAGTTCTTGACTCAAAAGCTGAACCAGAAAAGTATGGTACAATTTTGCTTTACATTAAGAGATGCGAGTGCCCACAAAAATAATTTCAGATGCTACCAAACAGTCATAATATAATTACACACTTAAATGCTATTAGTCTTGGATGAAGCTAAAAGCAATAATGAGGAGGAACTCTCTGTTTTACTGCACTGCATTTAAGCCACTCAGACTCAATTATACAACTTTATTCCCTGTGAAAATTGAAGCATACAAAAGAAATCTTTATTCCCCTATATATCATTAATCATTGTGCAGGGCTTTTTGCATTAAACCAACTAAGGTATTTAAGGCCTTGACCATGCAGAGAGATTTAAAACTAGCAAGTTGCTTCACATTTTTTATACACACTTTAATTTGAACAGGATGAAAAGTACTGGGCATATGCAGACCTTACATTCTAAACCTGTTAACACATTGTATACAAGTAGTTTACTGATGCTGCCATCTCAAGCATCACACTCTTTAGTTAATCAGTTTTTACCAGAGGCAGCCTGAAATGAGAGCCAGGCGAGAGGAACGGTCTGTTCCTCTCAACCCTCACATGCTGCCTAGAACTGTTACAATGAAGGAGCCATAATTTTAATACGGGCACAATCGCTTTTTTAAAATATGAAGTCTGAAGAGAGCTCCAAATCAAATGGAAAACCAGAAAAGTTCACACTACTAGAACTGTTTTCTAGCTCAGATAAATTGAATTGGAAATGTGGAGGCAGAGGAGGAGGACCTAGCCCCAGTGGCTGCATACATCTGTACATATATATATATGTATAATATTTATATCACAGTACTAGATTTACAACACATTGACTTGATAAGTTCTAAAACAACTCTTATGTTTAAAAATTAGGTAAATTCTTTAGCAGATGAAATCATGCAAATGCAGCTGTCTGAATGTCACCGTATGTTCCAAATATAAGTATTTGTATTTATTATGGTTTGAGAAAAAAAAAAGCTCAAAAAGTAAGGGATTGCTGCTAGGTGTTGATGTGGCCAAATATGCACCAATCCAGCAAGTCAATACATACCAGCTGTACTTCTCTCTCTGACAGAGCTGACTTGCACTTCACTGTGACAACATTAAAACTCTTTCTCATTGATCTGTTTGTTTAGCTTTGAATTTCGCCTATTAACAGATTCTCTGTTAGCCTCATAATGAAACAAGGCACTCACTAAGAGAAACAGTAAGGGTTTTTCTGTGAAATTTCAGGGCAATGGAAGGACTGGTATTGCATAAAAGAACTGTTTTCAAATAGTGAGAGGAGAGAGCGGGTGCTTCCTTATGCACACAATTCTCATGAGCAAAGGCATTTATTAGGAAGACCAGTACGGAGCTTGCAGCAGAGAATAAAGCAAGCAATGGAGACCTCATTGCTCATCTGGTTTTGTCCACCTTGAGTGACTCATGCCACTACATTCAGATACTATCACGTCAGGGTAACAAGTCAGTGTTACATCTTTGTAGCTTGATGGTACACTATTAAAATAAACTTCACAAACTTAAATACTATTGCATTGTATCGCATACAAAGCTGAGGCTCTGCCACTATCACAAAAGTGGGACTAGGGAATAATGGGGGTCAAAACAGAAATCCAGAGCTACGTTGTTCATGGCTCAGTGAGGGAATAAATGTCCCCTTCTTTTGAAGCATCCATGTTGGGTTTTGCCTGGCACAGGTTTACCTGAGACTATAGGTTATACAAGGTCACTCTTCTGTCTGTAAAGATCAACACAGCAGGTGCTCACATACTGCAAGATGCTGCCTCAGCTCTGTAGTCCCCCATTCAAATCAGAACTCTGTGTGTAGGAAGAAAACATGATGGACAGAAGCCTGAAGGAAGGTAAAGTCTGTCCTAGTTCAACCTCTTTTAGTGCAAAATGTCTCGAATATATATTTGCCCCTATTATGAAAACCATAATGAAGATTCTTCAGGAACATATCTACATACAAGGATAATCATAAAGCTTCAGATCAAGTGTTCTTGTGTATGGGAACAGACCCATGAGATCAACCTTGCAATCCAAAGGATTTTATGATTAGAAATCTTCTGTAGTCTTATTTGATCTGTATATGAATTTACATCCCTTCCCTATTTTCCCCATATGAATGCTCTGCAGCTGGAAGCTTATCTGTCCATCTGTTTCTGTAAATACGGAATTAACTTTATAGCCAGAAAGCACCAAGCCCTGCACATGTAGTGGAAAGGTAATGGAAGGCACACTAATGCTTCCACTGCCCACACTGAATTTTCGACTACCACTGCCAAAACTCTTCTGTCATTTTTCACGCTGTCTCCCACATGCTTATGACTGTGATGTTCCTCCTTCCAGCACTGAACCTCTTTTTAGCTGACATGGGTACACTCAGCATGGTGTTGGTACCTCGGCTGGCTCTTTTTGTCACTGTGTTGTAGCACTTTATAGCTGGCCACTTGTGTGTATTTGGACAAATAGACTATCATGTCCCTACGTTCCAGATGTTTCAGTACTGCTCTATTCCCTTGTGCACTAGTTTGAAAACAAACCAGTGGGAGATCACAAGCCAGAATTATAATTTAATAGGAAAATTAAAATAAATGCAATAGTACAACAACACTGACAGAGTCAGGATACAACCTGACACCCTGTTGGTCAAGGTGTTGGTAGCAGTCCAGATGAAATGGTCCTGTTTAAGCAGTGATCCTGAAGAAGGGTGTGGTTTTTCACCTGAAGGTCCAACGGTAGCTCTTGTCCTCTGGGAATCCAGTAGGTATGGCTGCTTGTGCTGTTCCAAACCCCAGATTATATCCAGACGAGAATGCTTATCTCCTCCCCCTGGGAGAGCATCTCACAATGGGATGATGTGATTCTATGAGTCATGCAGTGGGTCCTTGATTGCCCATTAAACAGAGATAGCTCCCAGAGGGAGTTATAAGGGATGAATCATGGTAGGAGATAAACGCACACTGCCCCACCTGGTTTGACAGCTTGTGAAGATGATAATAGAATACATATTTTTGGTTACATCTTACATTGTAACCTAGGACACCTTGTATCTTCATCCTCATGGTTACATTGGCATTTTAGAATAGCTTGCTGTATGGTCTCTGTGTCCAGACAAGGGATCTTCTTTGAGTACACTGAAGACGTTTCCCAGCCTTTCTGTGTGACTTTCCCTACCTGGAAACAAGGGCCCATAGGTGAGCTGGAGAGGTGTGGTGCACCCTAGGAACCAGATCAGGCCATTGCCACAGAGAGCGTCACAGTGTAGGTAACATCTTCCTGTACCATCAAAGCACATATTCAGCTCCCTGTATGCCTCAGTCCCTCTTGGTACATGTGCCTCCTGCGAGACCCTTACAGAACATCTCTCCATGACTTTTCTGCCTCTTTTCTGTACAGTTCAGTCCTGCAAATGCAAACCTAAATGAGCTGTGAGGACAAGTGGGTTGCTTCAATCATCTTTTCAGCTTCACTTCTGTGAAGAATTGAACAGCTGTATTTTGTTTGCTTTGTTAGAAGATTATATTTTTCCAAATATAGGAAATTTTTCATGAATAAAAATTTGTGAAAAGCTGCAGATGCATAAAAATTTATTGTTCTAGACAATTCATAGAAAATAGAAACAGCATCAAATAACTCAGCTGACCAGTCAGGCAAAGGAAATTGTGAGCTCTCTGTGGTGATTACTCTAAGGAATGGTTGTTATGAGCAACCTAAGCAGTTCACCAACTGAATTATGTCCATCAAGAGAACTCCTCCTCAAAAAAAAACAGCTGGGGGAAAAAAAAAGTCCCAAAAGTCAATCAGTGAAGAAAGAATATCTGGCTATCTGCAATTAAAAAAACCCAAAAAACTAGCATGTCAGATCTCCGTTTCCTTCCTAGGCAGGCTGATATCTGACTGGAACATTCTGCCAGCCAAAGCCTGTTCAAAACACAGCTAATGGACTTCATTCCTTGAGCCTTGACTTGCTGATTTGAGCTGCAGCTGAGTAGAAGGCATTTGTAAAATACATGCAAATAAACAAGCATTACTATAATCCTTTTTATTGCTACTATTGCTGTTGATGTTTCTGTTATAATCACCATCATTATCATTATTATCACTATTAGCAGCAATATCATTGCTATTAAACAAACTGCAATTTATTTCTGTCTCCATAGTTTTTAAGAGCTACAGGCATGGATTAGGACTATGCTGTACCAGCTTTATCCAGTCAAGCAAAGTGCACAGTGATGACCACCTTAGTTTATGGCCCTATTTACACCTGTGCCCAGCTCTGAAGGAGAGGGATGTAGGTGGATGTCTGACTTTCACAGTTGGTTCCCCGAAGAAACAATAATTTTGCATTTCACCTAAAAATCAAAGGGACGGTAAATATTAGAGAATGGATCAAGAATGATTTTCACATGAAAATCTCACTGTAAATACTTCACAGTGATGAACAGACCACTATTTTAAAATGTCTGCTCTGACAACTCTTAATAAATTACAAAATGGCTGAACTACCCAGAGCTGCCACTACCAACCTGTGCACTTGTAGCAGAAAATTTTATTGCCAGACAAATGCTTATGTGGTTGTATTTATGCAAGAGACCACATCACCTTGTGAGAAGTAAATCGCCCAAGTCTATACCAGTCCCTTCTCCATCTTCCCTGAAAAGAAGTCTTACCAGGTCACCAGGTGCTGTGTCAGCCCCTGCCAAACTCACAAGTGTTTGGGGTTGCCCAGCACCAAAGTTAAACAGAGTGAGTCATATTATATGAGAAAACTGTGATGATGAAGGTTTTCCAAGAGGTCCTTCGTCTTATACCATCAGCTGTAGTCTAGGCCCAAACATGAGTCTTTCCCTGTGGATGAAGTTTCACTGTGAAACAAGGGCTGCCACTCACGTACCTCCTGGTAGATTATATTTTCACTGACAGTGATTGCCCATCAAACAGACACTGCTGAACTTACAAAGCTCTCAGTGAGATCTCCTTCTATTTCTTTGTGATTTCAGTGACATTTCCTGTTGTAAATGCCACATTCTTAAAATGTGAGCTTTGTTGTCTCTATTTCCTGAATTTGCCTTAGCCATTCCACCCAATTTTACACTAAAGGACATGAGCAAATGAAGCAGTTGGCACATGACAGGTTGTGATACAAGTCTATGGTTAGTAATACACTAAAGGGTAAACAACTTCAAAGTACCTCACATTTACTTCAGACTTAGGCATACCTGTGGATAGTTTCTGAAGAAAAGCTTACAAACTCCTGTAAATTGTGAATCTGTGTCATAGAAATATAGACTGATAGAGTAGTTCAGGTTGGAAGGGATGTCTGGAGCTCTCTAGTCCAACCAGCTGCTGAGAGGAGGGTTGGCTGTGGGGTTGGATCAGACTGCTCAGTCAGGTCTTGAAAACCTCAAGAATTTTTCTCATATTATATACTTGTATGCAATTCTGCTACTATTGTGAGGCTGCATATTGACAGCACGTGGCAAAGATCTATAGTCAAAGAAATTGAGAGTATCACTCAACAGAGGTAGAATATTATTCTTTTCATCATGAATCGTGTCACAAGGTGGGACAGTAAATATAGTGAGCACAGCAAGAAACACACAACATATGCTTGTTATCCAGAGCAGGAAAATTAAAGGAATTGGGAAAATCGTGGCTGTCATGAATTAGAGGTTTAGGTCATTTAGAGAATCACAATCAAAGATATTAGCAAAAGCAAGTTTGATACAAATTTGAGACCTAAAGTCTGATGACAAGGTTCACTATTTTGCTACAACATGGATGAAATATACAAAGGAAAAAAGATTACAGTCAATTTTGAATGATTTACACAGAGACTGTAGATGCTAAAGGGTAAGGATGCAAAAGGGTAAGGGTAAGGGTAAGGGTAAGGGTAAGGGTAAGGGTAAGGGTAAGGGTAAGGGTAAGGGTAAGGGTAAGGGTAAGGGTAAGGCAGACCCTCCCACTGAGACATGATGTACAGTATTGACCCCCTTGCTTTCTAAACTCCTGTTGGAGATTAGGTGTAGCTAGGTCCAATCCTAGTCTCAGACTTGGACAATGGCATATATTTAAAGGATTTTTCAGCACTTTATCATTTACTAATTTAACATTTACAAAACTATTCAATAGGATTTGCTGCAGTTAAACAGGGACTTAATTATAGTTCAAGAAAGCAACATACACAGTTTATGTTCTCCAAGGTGTTTAAATTGATTCACACACAAACACACATAGACACATAGATGTACATAGGTAATGTACAAAGGCATACCTGTTAAAAGTTTACCTCAAGTTCTGAGAAGTACTTATGTTGAATGGCTTTGAATTTCTCAGTATTCAAGGGTTGAGCCTTAAAGAGTGGGGTATCAGCCCATGCTCCGTCATCAGCTTTTGGGTAGTTCTGAGTATTGCAAAATTGAGAGTTTGCAAGCTCTAAGAGCAATCCCACTCAGAGAAAGATGGTGGCACAGCCTGCTGTGGTCCAGGAGAACTCAAAGGGCCTAACTTAGGTCCACTGTTTATAGGATCACAAGATGATTTGCTTTAGTCACCTGTCAACCTCCATCCTGGCCATACTTCAAGATGGTAATTACTGTAGATTTTTTTAAAAAGTCCAGTAACAATGGTATCATTCCTCTTGTGCTACGATTTAGACAAGTAATGTTCTAAGGCTCTCTGGGGATGACTGGGTATCTCTTGTCCCCCTCCACAGACAAGCAGCCGAAGTTCCTGGTATGGACAGTGCTGCCCCCATCTTAGTCACAGAAGATTTTCCGATAAGCTGAAGGAAAACTTCAAGAACCATCACTTCATGGCCCCGTGATGTCCCTGAGTCTCACTTGCCTCTAATACATCATCATCCTGACACTTTACTACTTCATGTCTTAAGCCATAATAAATGCTTATTGTGTTCAGAGCCTCAAAGGACCATGGAAATGCATTACTACTGATACACTTTGGGGCAAAGACGGATTTAATTATAAAATAAAAACAGAGCCATAGCATCAAGAAAAATATAAAAGCAAGCACAGAGAGAAAACAAACACATTTTCTACCTTAGTATCCTGGGCTGTCTTCATTTGCAAGTCACGTAAGTTAATAGGCATGTATTTGACTCCACCTTATAGGATATGTACTAGCAACAAAAGCATTTCTTTATTAAATTATGAGAATTTATGTTTCTGTACAAAATGCTTCAGTAATATAAACCACCAGCTCAGAGAAATGGTGACATATTTGTGAGGGAGTATACATAACACCCTCCTCTTTCATCTTTACAATAACTTTAGGGCTCTTCCCTGCAGGTCTTTAATAAAGTAGAAAAGGTTTATATGGTTTTCCCCTAATTTCTTTAGCATTTCTCAGTGGATATTTATTTATGGGAGGCAGCTGTCACATTCAAAACATGCTAGACATTTCCTCCATAAGAGAGAAACAGCCAATATGTACAGAAAAACCTTCCTTTTTCTTTTGTCTGTGTTCAGACCGTTAGGCAAGTAGTCAGCCTGATATGCATCTTATCTGAGAACCAGGCAGCAGTGGGTGTTTACTTAGCAACTAGTGATAAGGTACAGAGGTGAAATCACCTACTTTACGCAAAAAGTCTACCTGTGAGATGACATTTAATTTCATTCTTTTCAGTGGTCCTGCTGGATATTTTAATTTTCAACTTTAGTTTTTATGATGTCTTTCATCCCAAAAGATCTTCAAAGAAACATCTAGCTGCATAAATACCTTCATCGTGGTATGAGAGTCTGCAACTGTTGCATGACACGTACAAGTTACATGACCACTCAAGGCAGGGAGTGGTATTCTGTAATAATTACTACCAGAATTTGATCAGGCAGTTACATTTTTCTTCAAAAGTTTAGATATTCTCTTTCTGGTATCTTCAAAAGGAGCTTTTACCTTTTGCCTGATTAGCAGAGTAACCCATCAAACTCCTTCTGACTTTAACAGGTTTGGTGTAGGTCCTAGAAGGACAGCAAATGTGGATGTGAGTCTTCTTACTAATGTACATTTCTTTAACCCAGTTAAACATCTGATCGGACAAAAACAAATCATGTTCAGTGTTTATGAAACCATACAGGCTTCTCTTGTGGCAGAGTCCAGCTTCTGTGTAGATTTCAACTCAGGGAGCCTGATGACTCTCCACCAGGATCAGATGGTGCAGGGTGCCCAAGGGATAGCTACTAGACACCTGTTAGCTACGCCAGCTGTGTGTCTCCGATCTTATTATTTTTCTGGCTGATACTTACATGATAAAATTTATATTACTGCTTGTGATGGAGCATATTCTCCTAGTAATGTGGTAACCAAGCGTTTTACCCATGTAATATCTTCTGATTGCAGGTACAAATGTATTTAACGTGTTTGCTAAAATCATATAGAGAAGATTGTGCTATTTCTAAAAATCACAGCTAGTCCTCCTGTACATATTTATTTGAATAAACATCTGGATACCAACGCACTGAGATATCAAAACCAGATAGAAAGAATTTAAGAGTGTTGCTAAAACTTATTCCATGTTGCATATTTAGACTTGAATTTTTAAAATGAGAACATTTTTCATCATTATTTAAATACTATGATGAATATTCATTACACACAAATTATTTGGCCATCATTTCCATTAGATTTCTACCTTTCTAACATTGATATGTAGCATTTTTCTGATTCTGCAGACTGAAACCATTTGTTTCTGTTTATTCTTGATAATCATGGAGGACTTACAGGTTTGTGAGGAAGCTAGCACATAGATCATCAGTAATACTGCTTTACTCAAAAAGTTGAGTTTTTCTGGTTAGTAGCATGCAGGCAAGCAGCAGCCTCACAGATTTAGGACTTAGTTTTAAAGTAGAACATTTTTTGTATTTGTCAGATGAGCAGATTTAATTTAGAAATACAGAAAGGCAATAAATATAGATTTCCAAGACATTTTATGACATTTTTTCAGAAATGTATGTTGAAAGATATTTTCCAAGCATCTGATGTATCATAATATTTCTCATTTTAATGACATAAACAAATGGTAAATATTTTCCTGTTTAGAAAAGTATTAGACCTGAGCATCCCTAGCAACTTTTTCTTCATTCAATTTAAGCAGATTTCTTACACTCAAAATGTCATTCGTAGGTTCTGACTTGCAGTTCCCAAAGCAGTAAGAGAAACAGAGCCAGAAATACCAAATGTTACATTGTGAACCCACAGGTCATTGGTTTTCACCCAAGGGACTCAAAAGTCTAATTTTTCTCTTCTGTTAGGGAGTATGAGGAAAGAAATAAGTATGCAACAGGGGGCAGAAGTCTTTGCAATACGGTTCCCAAAACATGGGTGATTGTGTTAGGAACATAATTATTCTCTTAAAGGTTATAGTAATTACATCTCTAATTTTGTTTGAACGCAGATTAATTCACTCTGCTAAGATCCATGAGAAGAGAGAGATCCCTGGAGTTCGTCAAGAACTGTTGGAAGAATTTTAATTGCAAAAAGGTTATGCAGAAACATTTCTTCCTACAGAATAAAGAAAATAATGAAAAGTTACTAGAAATTGCCATGCTTGTGTAGAAGGATAACAATTGTGTGTCCCATGTGAGTCACTTTGGTGTGTATAAGTGCAAAAAAGATGCTAGTTTTTCTACACAGGTTTTACTGGATGCATGGAAAGCCAAAAATACCAGTCTCAAACAGCCTAATAAACAAGATGGATATCCTGAAAAAGAAGAAAGAGTCTTTTCATGAGCAGCACAACCCAGAAGCACACGCTTGAAAAGTTAAAATGACAATCCATATTAGGCAGTCCCATCTTTTAACTGACTATAATCCATAATTACCAGTTGTCTCAGTATTTACATAAATCAGAAAAAGTATTTCATCACAGATACACCTGTCTCTAGGAATGAAGTCTACAACATTGACCATGAAAAGTAAGAAGAAATTTTTTTTTAATTGTATTTTTTTCCACTGACACAGTTAACCCCAAGTGTACTTTTTAAGCATTTGCACAGAGACAGAAAATACTGTAAGGGGAGAAAACTAGCCAACAAGTCTTTCATTTTGTTAATTGAATTAATGTTTTATTTTCTTAAGTGAATCTGGGAAATCCCCTGAAAGAGAAACCAGACACTTTGACAATACATTTTTAAAGACCTGAGCTATTTCATTTGAAGACCAGTGTGTACATGTTGAACAGCAAAAGAATTTCCAAAGCCTTGTACAGAACATTAACTTGTCGCTGGTGACATGAGAGAAATTTTATCTATTGATGTTAGTTAGTTGCTTTTTCCTTGTGCTTTTTTTCTAGGTGTCCTGCTAGAACAATGACCACACAAATCTATTCTTGTTCTGGAGAGGAGAAGAATGACAGGTAGGTCTTTTCTATTATATGAAGAAAAAGGTTTCCTTCTGAAGTGCAAGTACCTTCCTTCCCCCTTTTAAAAAAGAGTTGACGGGGATACAATCCCTCCCTGCACAAGATGGTATAAAAAAATAAGTTGTTATTTCTAAAGTATTTCAAGTAGTTCTGCAGATACCCAAGAAACAAAAAAGATGCTCAATCTGTTAATATTCTAATATTCACATTCACTGTTAATATTCACATGTTCTAATTGGATACCTAATCTGCAACACTGGAGTTGCACAAAACATGTATAAATAAAACAGCAATTAACCTTTAGTTCTTGACATTTTTTCTTCTACCCAACATGGGTCAGTTACCATAGCGATTATACCTACATGATCTGCAGATATGACTCAAAACCAGCTAGAGTCTTCATCTCAGCCACATCTCAGTATGGCACCAGGATAATTAAAAATCTGCTAAAAGAGAAATGAAAATCTGAAACACTAAGAAAAAAAAAGGAACAGTTGAAAGGAAAATTGCTGGCAGGGAAAAGGACTTTGAAACATTGGCAAAAAAAGTGTCCTTTCACCAAGATGTCCTGGCCAGACCTCAGTCTCCTCTTGAGGTCAGTGCACTGTGAACTTTTAGTGCCTCCTGTGGTTCAGCGCTCAGCACAGAGCAGGGCCTGGACTATTCACCAGCTGAAATCAAAGTGTTTGGTTCCTTAGAGTTGAACCACACACTAAGGCCATACACTTATTCCATGCAGCAATTATTTTCAGCTGCCTATGTGTAGAGCTCTCTGTAATGGTCCAGTGAGTACACTAAAACCCTAAATTAACTGTTCTAGTCAATGCTGTATGAAGAAAACATTAAAATTGGCAGGAATTAGCATCTTGTCTTGATGAGATTTCCTCAAGGGCTTTCCTGCAGTTTCCATAAAAGCTGGAAAAAGAGCAAAACCATGGTGTAAGTGTGCTGTAAGGAATTAAAGAGAAAAGAGACTTCAGGCTTTGATTATCCTCCTAATTTTAGGTAGGATTGCATTTTGGTTACCCTTCCAAAATTATCTATAAAAGCATTCATATGATACACTTAGAGAGTGTGCCAGAGAATTTGTATAATATCTTCAAATGGAATAGCTTTTTGCACAGTTTCTTTTAGGCATCATCTGAGAGACTGTATTAAAAGTTCTTTCTGCAATGTATTCAAAAGGAAATTTGGCTGCCCAGTGTTCACCCTTATAGCATGGATATTTCACTGAGGTAAGTATTGTGGGCTTCAGAAAGAGAGAAAAGTGCACAGAGTGCTTGGAAAATGCACATGGTGTTTTCCTCTGCATCAGAAAGGAAATGAAAAGTAGTGTCTGTGTCACACCGGCTGGATCATGTAGTGTATTACCACGATTTTATTGGAATCATCATCATAAACTTCATGTAGCATCACTCTTGTTAGTGTATCACAAAAAGCTTTACAGACTGAAGAACATCTAGAGAATTAAACAAATCATGCTAACAGTAACAGAAGAAAGTCAATTAAATATAGAGAGAGCCATATAGAAAAGCTGTATGAGTGCATAATGGTACTCTGTATGTACACAGGGTCTCTTAGCTGACAATTGCAACTTTCAGTGGTCTGGGACTCTGAGGTAGGGACCCTTCTTTCTTTCTTTCATCTCAAAATAACTCAGTCAGAAATACAATCCCCATTACCTGTTACAGCTAGTGCTTCAAACCAATGTACTGCATTACCTTGAAGTTAAAGCAGAAGAGATGAGAAAAAAAAGACCTGACGAGATAAAAGCATAGAGAAAGCAGGGGTTTTTTACCTGAAATATGAGCAAAGTTATTGATTAGGTAGAAGTACATAGTTGAATCTTGGAGAAAAAGCCTCATGTATTTTGCTTTCTTGGGGAGAAGATGAGATGAGAATGCACCATAATCCCAGAACTCCAGAAATGTCAATTGGTGTCTGGAGGGGCAGGAGTCAGTGGGGCACCCCTGCAACAACATGGAACTCAGGTGATTTGCTTTGAACAAGTAGTTGCAGCCACCCAGAAAGCAATATGGAAAGGACTGGTTACATGGAGGCTAATGCGTCCTTCCTGGTTTTTATTTCTGAGATTATGGTGATACAAATTATTATGAATTACTGTTTGTACAGTACTCTGGGCATGTAAATTACTGTTTCTTTGTAAGTCCCATGCATTATTAATGGTATCACCCTCATGAAACCAAACATCTTTATTCTACTGGGCAAAGTGTGTAGAAGTTAACAACCAAAACAGAGCAGCTTTTCTGTAACAGAACAATGCCATTCTTCTCTTTGAAATGAGGCCAGGTAGTAATCCCAGATGAAGCTGAAGTACATGACATGGGAGGTTGAATATCGCTCACGCTACCATGCTATGTCTTTGTGCAAGAGAGACAGAAAGTGCCATTACTTCCACTTGTGCATGAAATCCTATTCAGAATGTTTCAGTGATATGGATAGGGAGGGTAAACGTGCCACCTGGGACTGCTTAATGAACATTGTAATTAGCAGCACCAATTAACTAATTGTTAACCTGACAGGAGACAGTGCAGAATCAGCCAACCTGCCTGCTTGTGTTGTCCTGAATATTGTTTTAAAGCCAGGAGTCTTGTGGCATGTTAGGACTTTTATTTGTGGTTGGAAAGTGACGGCTAGATGCATTTTTCCTGATGCATCTATCTTAAGTGGAGTAGCACCATTGTCTTAAACGATTTCCAACAGAGTAATCTGAAATTAAGAGTTTGCCAGCATGGACAACACCTCTGATCAAAGGTAGGTTTTTTTCTTCTATGTCCTACTTTCCCTCAGGGGAAAAATAAAAAAACAAAAATTAAAAACCCATCCAAGAAAACCCTGACAAAACAAATAAATAAATCATTAAAAAAAAAAAAAACAAAAAACAAAAAAAAAAAACACGACAACCTGCAGGAAATTGGGATCCTAAGGGTCAAAATTTTAGATTAAGAGGAAATTTTAGAAAGACCAGATCATGCAGAGGTCCAGTATCCTAAAAGTGACTATAGCTTTTAAGAGCAACAGAATGAAAGGTAGTCCCAGACCATGAAAACAGCTGATATGAAATTACAATCCTGCCCTAGGTGCACAGAAGGAAATGTTGATCCACAGCTCACCATAGAAAAGCCTGCAGTTTCTGATCCTGCCATTAATAGACTAATTGCAGGATTGCACTGAGACCCTGCTGCTGCCCCATCATTGAGCCCAGCCTGCTGCTGGGGACCTGCTGCAGAATTCCCTGGGTCCTCTGATCTTTGATGCTTCTTAGACTAAGGTCCAAATTTTATAAATGCATTGTGAATGTAAATGCTTGTCAGCATTCTTGAAACAGATGGTTTTACTTTAACTACAGCTAAGCACAAGCAAATTTCACAGTAGCTACTGCCATAATATGTAGTAATCTGGACCTTTGCCATGAAGGAATTAAAGGAACCAGCACTTTATGAGAAAGTCATTTTGGCTTCCACCTTACTTCCTCCAGATTTTTAGCAAAACTCAGATCTATATCTGAATTAATAAATTATAAAATGCTGGTTGAAATAAGGAAACACAGCAATGTTAGCTAGAATTAAATACTTTCTCATTCTCTGCAGTATCTAAGCATTTCTTCCTTAAATTTTACTCAGACACACGCTAGTCGATCCATTAGCAGAACTGTGTTCCTCCACAACTTGGCTTTCTAGTCCACAGCCACCCCCCACTGTTCTACTCATCTCTTCACAGCTGCTTCCCGTGCTCCAGGCACCACAGCCCTCCCAGAGTGCTGCCAGCTTAACAGTCAGGATGTCTGGAGCTAAAAGTGTTGTGTTTCTTTATAAGCCAATAGACCTTCGGCACTCCTGTGAGGTATTCCAGTGGGTTTGGAGTCCCTGTATTCATGTCACACAAAAAATGCAACTTCTCTTCGAAAACACTTAGAAGCAGAGGAGGAAGATGTATAACATTGAGAAGAAAAGAAAAAATAAAATTCAGTCTATATTATGTTAATTACAGTCTCTCACCCAGCTTATTTAGATTATTTCTGACTTGCTAACACTATGTAATGGAATGGTCTAACATTAAGTTTAAATTTGGCAGATACTCAGTGGTACAAAGGACTAAAATCACCATCCCAGAACATTCAATATATCCTGATATTCCAAATCTAGTTCTAATTATACAACAGGGATATTTGTAGTCTGCAGAATTCAGTGTAGCATACAAAACCTTAGCTGGCTTACAAAAACTACCTTAGGTACCAAAAATAGCTTAGCTATGGCAACAGAGGTGTCCATTTCGGTTAATTTACACTTTACCCAGGCAATTTTTGCTGCATTAGGATCACTCTTTCTGATGCAGTGCTTAGAGAAAAAACCTTGACATTTGTGGTCCCAGGAAATAGGTCCAAGGAGAGCTAGAACAAAACACAACATTGAAGAGTCCTGAGAAGGCAAGATTTTGCATCTAAATTGATGGACCCGCATGACTGCTGGAGGGGAATCACTCTTATCCTCTACAGCAGCCACTACCTACAGCCCAGCTCCCACTGTCTGGGGCTCTCTGCCTTTGCAAAGTCAGGCAATAATGGGACATGGCCTATGCCATGGCCCCTCTTGCTCTCCTTGCCTTCTGATTCCTGAGCCACCTCCTGCATCTGTCTAAAACCATTCCAGGTCCTTTGCACTATACCACAATCTGACCATCATATAATCTTCTCTGAGGTTTGACTTGGTGTTCTTCTGGTTCATTCAGCAGCAGACATTCCTGTTCTTACTTTCAGCAAGCCTCAGTCTGAACATATAAGATATTTTCACTGGAACATGGCAACAAGCTGACACTGGACAATTCCTTTGGTGGCACTTACACTGGAGATTTCTTCTGAAGGGCTGTATGGCATGAATAGCCCATCTCTTTCAGCAGGGGCTTTTTAGGCACCCTGGCAGGCTACTTCCTCTGACTGCTTCAAGCTCCATTGCACCTGAACCTATAAACTGAGAATCTGCATCTACAAGGATATCAAGAAAAGCTAGCACCATCAACTGGCATCAAATTTTCTCAAAGTACTGAAAAAGATGCCTTTTGTTTGACTTGTTCTTAGGGGTAAGATGACATCAGTGAGTTCTACAGAGGTTAGAACTCTCTTATCTACCCTTCAGTATCCCTATATGTCCTATATTAGAAATTTCTATTAGGGAATGCACATCATCATGTTATCTGATTTTCACCCCACAATAACAATAAAACAAAAATCCAGACCACCTAACTGTGTGCCAAGAGCACATCACTACTTATCTTTTCTATTTTACCGTGTAAGCCTGAGATTCTTTCATTGCCTAAAGTACTTTTTACAGCTTATCTAGCTTCAAATGTGCTTTGAAATACAAACCTATGGCTTTGCAATAATGACACTTTCACATCTTCTGATCACTTTCGGGAAATCAAAACTGAAAAGCATATTTGAATGGCAACTTTGGGTCATGTGCCCATGCAGTGGAATTCTTAGCTGATGCTTCAGGATGTTGAAAGGCACAACAAAGACAGAGGAGCTGTTCCATTTTGTAAGATGTACTTGGAGGACAAGAAAGTTGGAAATGGCATAATGCAGTTATTCAAGGATAAACCCTTATATAAGAAAGAGGCTTTAGGAAGGAGAAGCAGAAAAATACATCACAAAAGGCTAAGAAGGGATAGAAATTTTTTGAAGTTTTTCTTTGCATTCTGAGCATCTCAGATCAACAGATCACAAGGTATCATGGACAGTGGAGATTTTTATTCTTCATTCCTACTCAGAAAAGGCAAGCAGACACATTTTATTTGTCCTGGATTGCACAGCTATTGACAAAGGCAGAAGAAGACCCTAGCAAAGAATCCCTAGCATGATTATGGACCTAGGGGCAGATATTCCTGACTCCAAATATGGTGGTGTACTAGGTCTCTCTCCATTTTTTCCAAAGCTTCTGTTTCCTGAAAACATCAGCTGCTTGCTGGGAAGCAGCAAAAATTAAACTTGAAATGATTGAGATGTGTTTCAGAGAACTTTTTGGAGGGTTCATACAATGAAAGTCAGAGTCTTCTGAAAGTATTTCAAGATGAACTTCCATTCATGGCTTGAGTGCAAAGCAAAAAGAGTTTGCATTTTTAAGTGGAAAAATGAATGGCATCCTTTGTAACTAACCTCCTCATTAAGTTTTCCTCCTTCTTCCTTTGGGCTTCCCAATTCACTAGTTTATGCTAAGTTAAGCATACGATGCAGCACAGTTGAAGAGTCTGTATTTTCGTCATCTTCCATTGGAACTCTCAAGGTCAATCTACTAATCAGTTCATTTTTCTCAGAGATCCACAAGGGCTGATTACCCCAAGGGCATCACTAATTAATATTCAGGTTTGAAATAGAAGACAGTTAAGTTTGATGCTAATTAAAGCCGGAGAGCTTCATCCCCAGAAGCCCACAGTGAAATCAGTTTTAGTGTTAGAATATGTTTTGCACCACCTATTTTTTTCACTTTTTCTATTTCACAAACTCCTTCTGGAATCAAATGTGCCAGACCTCTCTTCTGTCCAGTTTAATGGTCTGAGACATATTTGTTTAGCTTTAAAAATCTCTGCTGTTATTTCAGAGGTCATCAGACACCTTACACATCGTCATGCAATCTGGAGGGACATTTGTGAACATCCAGCAATTTCCACACTTTAAATCATTCACAAAACATAGACTCTGCTTCATCTTGCAGCCCTGCCCTTCACAGAAGATCTAAGTGGGCATGAAGGTATTTGGAGGATGAGAGAACTTTTCTTTGACCTCAACCAAGCAAAATTGGTTATGACGTCCCTGATACCTACACAAAGTTCACTGGAGACCTCTTCTAAATCCTGTAAAATCAGTCAGGAAGACTACCACCTATTTAAAGAGACTTCAGTTCACATTTTACAATGACATGAGAAATTGAAGTTTTATGTGTTAGTAATGCATATTCATGTTTTTAGATATCTTTACCTGATGGAGTTCCTGCCATTTCCCATTCACCCCCAGATACACAGAATAATTAGTCTGGATACACTTCAGGAACTACCAATAGCCTATTAACTTGTCACTTCCAGATTTATACACAGGGCACTGCGTCACCCTCAGTGTCACTGACGTTTGATGTCCTGCTACTTTCTTTTCTTGATAGGGCCAGGGTCTCTGAGGGACAAAGGATTGGAAGTAATGTGCTGCACCCATTAAAATTAATTGCATGCAAACATTAGAAGCCAGACACCCATTTCAATCATGAAATATGGATAAGGATTTGCTGAAAGCCATTTATATTAAATTACTTTTATGATAATATTTAACTTTTTGGTATTAAATATTTAGTGCCCTTCTGCTTCCCCAATATGATGCACCTTAAAGCTCCCATATTTTTGACAGAACTGCAGAAAGTTGATCAGGCTGGCTATTACCTTTAATGCTCATCTTTGAGACAGAGATGGACAAATAAGTCAGAGCTATGAGCATGATGCAGCACTGGACCAGGTGCCAACAAGTTGCGGCCAAATGCAGAACATAAAACTTCAGAGACAGATCCAGTCTCACTTTCAAGTTACAGCCAAGAAGAAGCCAAGATAAAACTTTGTGCCACAACAGCAGCACCATTTATCTCAACTGGGAGCTCTTACCATAGTAGAGTCAGGACTGCCCCTTGCCCTGCCCTTTACAGAAATAAAACCCTTTCCCTTATTACTTTATTCCTTTGTGTTCCACAGTAATTCAGAGGGGGAAAAAACCCCAAAACATCAAAATCAATTGTGCATCTTGACTCTGTTTCTCTTTTTGATTTAAGTAAACTTGGTATTGACTTCATCTTCCTGGGTAGATAACCTGGGAACTCTCTGTGTACCAGCTGCTTCTGCTCCTGATGATCAAAACCAATAGCTCAGATTATGTTTCACTAACAGCAAAAGAAATGCTTCAGCTGCTCATCAGGGAAAGACTAGAGTGGGATCAGCAGTTATGGCCTTGAAATATTGGCCTCTGAACAGCCTGGAGCAACAATATGATACACAGAGAAGCACCCAGCTGCTGGTTGAGATCAAAATCTCAAGTGAAAGACCATGCAAATAAAATCCATTTTATCACTGGCAGTATCAAAGATTATAGAAGGCATATTCACTATTCTACACAGAGCTGCTTAGTCCTGGGGATGAAGAGAAATTAACCACAGGAATATTAACTGTCCAGGGAAGTTGATGGTACTTGCCCTCTTGCTAAGGAAGTGTATTTGACCAGGTGGCTAAAAGTTGGCCAGAGCTGTTTAATCATGCTTGTGGCAAATACTCCATGTAATTCATAAGCATCTATTTGTAATTCACATTTAATTTCACTTAAATGCAAAAATACTGTATGTGGTTGAAATTAGTTCTTCCCCCATTCACTTACACTGAAATAAGCTGTCAGGTTTCTTCCTCTTCTCTCCAAAGATAAAGAGAAGCTGGATATAGCTTTAAAGAGCATTGCAGTACCTTTCTGGAAGTACCCATCATGTTTCTTCTTTTGCTCAAGTGCTTCAAGGAGAATTTAGACTGCACATAAAGATCAGTCATTGTCAGTGATAATCAGAGGAGCAGCTCTGTTTCTTATCTCTGCATTCAGCCAAGCTCATGGATGAAAAACAGGTGCTTGAAGTTGAATTCAAGCAAGTTAGGCCAACTGGCAGAGTGCACTGCCCATGGAGTTGGCAGTTCTGGTGCAGGCACCCAAAGCTACTGATATAAAAGCCCATTTGGTCAATGCTGTGCATAAATTGGGTTCCTCAGTTTTCAATGGCAAGCTCTCACAGTGTTTTGTGGGAAAATCCAGCTAGTGAAGGAAGCTACAGAACATTAGTTCAGCTACAGGGGTTATGGCAAATGCACCTTCTAGTCTTCAGCTCTGTACATGAGCTTCCCAGAGGATGTGAAATTAAGTTCTTAGTCTCGGTCTCTATCCTCAACATGTTCAATGGCTTGAGGCCAAAGTAAGCTAGAAGCTAGGCACCCAGAAAATGAGAAACACACACATGCTGTGTTAAAAAAAAAAAAAAAAAGCTTTAAATGACTTGCCAACTTCCTAATAGAAATCTCCTACAAAGATTTTTTTCCACAATAGATAAGGAAATGGAAAAGCAAGCATAACATCTATGTCTGAAATACGTCAGGCACCTGCCAACTCACAAGAATTTTCTTTTCTTCCGGACACTCCTTGTCTTATTCGCTGCATATTGGTTAACATCTCCAACACACAACAAAGGCATCTCACATGAAATGACTTCACACCCTGGGTAGGCCTGACTCAGTCCACAAGCAGGGCTCATGCTGTGCTGTGAATGAGGCTCCATATGAAAAGGTACCACTGCTGCATCATCAAAGTGCACACTGCGAGGCGTAAAAGGACAGCTAAGATTTCAAGGGCAAGTTTGGTCACATCTACATTTCTTGCTCAAGTTAAGACCCCATTATCCAAGTTGTCCTGCTTGTATTGCCCAGATGGTGCAATGACCTAGAGTGAAAAGGTGAGCAAACACAACACAGCGTGCAAATCCACTAGTTATGGACCTGAGTGCCACCTAGGCCTCTGAGCTAGTATAAAAACATAACCTTTCTTAATACAACATTTACTGGTTTTAGGTTAGGGGAATTCACAATCTTAATGTTATCCCTGTTTTGTGTGAAGCTTTTCTCAAAAGATGCTACCCAAGAGTGTGAGCTGAAAAGCAAGTTCTCTTTCTGTGGTTTCTGTGGAGGCAAGGCCAGATCTCCTGTGAGAATGATGATCCCTCAAGCATGTCAATCTGCTCCTTAGGACCTTGACCCAATCCATAAAATCATTACTCTCTTGTCCTGCTTGAAGAGGTGCCTCTTCAAGCACGGGCTAATATTGTAAAAACCCTGTTTGACTGAAATGTTTAAAATTTAGCTTGGAGGGTACAAACTGCTGCTGCTGGGCAGGATCAGAGATTCCTGTTCCTCCATTCACTATGTTTTCCTTTGTACTATCTCTGTGGTGTACCAGTGTGTTCATAGAGCAGCGAGCAGAAAATGGCCTGGGGTCCTAGGAGTCTACAAATCCTTACCACAGAAACAGCAGTTAATAATTATGCCTCTGCATGCACTGGGGCAACTGAGTCCAAGGGATTCATCCATAGAGAAAAAAGGTAATACAATTGCGTGGCCACGTAAAAAGTTTTGTGTTTTACTGACAGCACATTAAAAATAATGACAGGTTGTTTGTTCAAAATTGGAATTTATTATGCGCATCTTCTTTCCATCCAGTAGTGTGGGCCTAGATGTTGAGCTGCCTTTCAGCCTGCTGCAGGGAAGAGACAGCAATCCTCATGCCCTAGGCCTTATCCTCAGAACCCTCATGTTATGGCCAGCTCTTCTGACCAGGCTCTGCCAGATCCCAGCAGCTTCTTGTCTCTGCTACTGCGTACTATTTCCTCACTGGATGAGTGCAAGGGTGCTGTAATTCCCCAGTCCTAGGCTGCTAGTGTCCAAAGTCAGGCTGAGAGCAAATGATCCTCTGTATGCTCAGCACTTGCACACCCTGTGCTTGTAAGGTAGCAAGTAACTTTGGCTGTGAGTGGCACATCTTGGCAGAAGGAATGCCAGTCATTGGAGGCTGGTGACATTTTGCCTGCCGCTATCTACAGATGCTCACTTGTTACGAGTACATGTTGCACTTGTCTCACGCTTTGTAGCAATCAGGCCTTTTCTCAGATTTAGGTGAAATGGTCTGAAAAGGGACAAAGGTTCATGGTGTGGGAGCAGCAGTTTAAGAAGTGGTTTTGATGCCTGCCCAAACAGCCATTAGAGGCAATAGAAGTGCCAATCCAGAGCTGGCAGAGTATTTCAAGTGCTTTGAGTGCACAAAACTGTGATGGAAATGGCAATCAGATGATGACCCAATCATCTTTTCTCATTGGAAAAAGCTTAAATGCACAGTCATTATCAAGAAGATAACACTGGTCTAAGGGAAAAAGGTCTTGTTTGAGGGCTTGAGTGGTGTACTGAATAAGTCAAAACATATTTTAAAGCAATTGTTCACAGCAGCCCTAGTACTAGAAATTTCCAAGGAAAAATGAAGCATATCAGGAGGGCAGAAAGCATTAAAAGCATAGACATGACTTTAAACCTCTATTGAGAAAATAAAGCAAACACCTAAAGAGTTTCATACCTGACATAATTCCATCTTTTCATGAAAACTAACCCCAAATCATTTTGGTTACCTCAGTCTCCAGAAATGGATGAGAAAGACAGAATTTTAATTCTCAAAATAAACTCCTTCTTTCTAATCAGCCTACAAAAATTTCAGACCCTAATGTTTTTAATACTATCACTTTAGTGTTTCTAAAACACCTCATAATTTGACTTGGTTATCCTGAAAGGCTATTTCTTCAGATAGCCTCATCAAACAAGTGCTTCTAAAACTATTTTTGTTCTTCTGTTGACTCTGGCAAGGTATTCCTGAAACTGCTGCCATCTCCACTGAGCTTGTCCAGTTGTCACTATGGGGCCCTGTCCAGTGAATGGCAAAGGAATAGATGCCCCCACACATCCTTTATCTATGTTGCTATAGGCACAGCTGTGGATGGAGCACACAGCAGAGATAGGCATGATCTCACTTGATTTAATACAGCATTTTTATGGACAGAAAAATATTCTTATGTAAAAATGCCTTTGGCAGAACCTCACCCTGCAATGCCAGTCCTCTTTTCCATCCCCTCACATCTCAAACAGCTGTGGTGCTTGCTCCAGTGTTACTCTAATGCCAGAAATGTTTGTTCATATCAGAGAGATTTTAGGGATACAAGCATGTGTGTGTTTATGTAATGATTTTGAAATATCTTCCCCCACTGTCAGTGGAAAGAGACCCAGAAGAAAGATCCAGAATGTCTGCAACAACTGGTGAATTAGCCAACTTCAAGGAAAAAATTAATTGCCAGAAATTCTCTTCTTTAACACTCCACAGACCTCTCCTTCCCATCCTACGGCACCAAAATATGCTTAATGGATCACAGTGAAACTTTGCAGAATAGTAGGTGCTCATTTTGCAGATTTAATAAATTAAGAGCCAGATCCAATGGACTGTGGGTCTGCTAATGTCAGACATGAATTGCGGCAAAAGAACATGATAGATCTGGGCTGTTCTGTGATCACTGTTCTCCCAGAACACAGGCCAAGAACTCAAGTTAAATGGCCAGCCACAGCAGTAGTGAAATAAGAGTTTGTCAAAATCAGTAGAGATTGAGCTGAGCTCAATAAAATACATTTTACGGCTTCAAGCAATAGCCCAGTTTAGGAAAAAAAAGTCTGCATTTATTCAGCAAAGGACTTGTCGTTGTATTATTGCTAGTGGATTTTGAAAAAATGAGCATCGCAGAACTGCCTGAGTCTCTGGTTGTCCACTGTTGAACTGGGTTCTCAGTCATGTAAGTCAAGGTGAAGTATTAATGGCCTTGATTGAAGGAAGCACTCAATCACATTCCTAACTTTGGTTTTATAACTTGTCCCATTGGAATCTATTGCACAGGTCCAATACTTAAAGGTACACATAGGTCTAAGTACTTTCCTGCCTAAATCTTTCAAATGAGGGGCTAATATTTATAAACAGGAGAAAGGATGAATAAAAGCATAAAGTGATCCAGACCAGGCAAAAATGGAGACTAGTAAGTGCAATTGCAAAATGTTTTTAATAATTGGAGAAAATGCAGAGGCACTGAAGGGATGCAACTCAAAACTCTATAGATACAGACATTCGGTGTTGCACATGAACTTCAATGCTGAGAAACACTGTAGCCAAAGGATAGCTTTCCCCAAAAGCTTGGACACAATATTGCCACTGAGGAAATTAATTTAGTTAGATTAATAACAGTATGAAAGTCCCCTTGCAAACATGACTACTCACATATACACAAATGCAATTATTTTGTGTTTAACTGACATGGGAAATCTGTGTGTGAAATTAGCAAGGAGAAGAACTAGTGCAAAGCAAACAAATAACATGGTAAAGAGCTAACTGCACAGTCAATGCAGCAAAGATCCTGTGTTCTGTCTGTGACTCAAGGAATGAAATAGAAAAGTTAAGAGCTCATACCGTGAGCTCCCAGCAGTGTGACTGTTTATGTGCAACAAAAGGACTAAATAAATACAAGGAAATAGGGAGAAAAAAGTTCCATCAGCAATTTTTAACCATATGCTTTTTAAAGAAATAACCTCTCATGGAGCTTTAGCTCCACTTACTGGCTGTAAATTAAAGTCCTCATATATACTTGAAGGACAGCTCCCAAATAATTTTTACTGCCTTCAGTCTGATCTCCCTTTTCATCCATCTGAGCACCCCGATTGACCTTGGTGCAGCTTAAATCTGAGACACAGCAGTCAGAAGAAGTCGGTGAACTCTGCATGGCCACACCAGCATTCACCACATTCCTGGTGCTCTGAACTCCCCAGGCTGCCCAGCTGCTACCAAGCGGGTCCACACCTGGCAAGGCTAAAAGGGATACCGGGATCTGGAACATGGCGGAAGCACGGCACAGTGAATGCAATTGTGATTCATGAAGCAGAGAGATCGTGTACAAGTCTTCATACAGTTGCAAGATATAAGTATTTATCTGCATGAAGCAGTGGCCCTGCCACCTCACTGCCAATGTTTTTCTAAACCTACTCTAAAGGGTGCCGGCCTCATATCACAGAGCCATGGAGACTGCTATGCTTATCTGGCTTGGCTCTTCCTTGGCATCACAACTGGATTTGCAGATTAAGTTACCTTAATCCTCCTCAGTCTTATCATGGAGTGCCTGTGGAGCATGTCAGCACATACACTTAGCAAGAACAAGAAATGCCAAACATAATATGAGCTACAGTGTCCAAATGTGGGTATGGAAATAGCTGGAATCCACTGAGTTACCCATCCAGTAAAGCAAATGGCAAATGGTGGACTCTGTAGGGATAGGTTCAACAGTACCTATAGATAGCTGATCAGAGAAGAGCAGGGCAGCCTGAAATTACACCAACAGTATTCAAGGGATCTCAGCAGTTATCCATTCAGGCATGGGGAAGCACACATGATCCAAAGAGTTACAGAGGACCTCACTAGCAGAAGGAAGAAAAGTTCCTTCAAAACTAGGGAGAACAGGACACGCTGTGAGTGGTCCATTGAAGGGAATTGCATTACCCTAATTAAGTCTGAACAGCAAATGGCAAAAATTCCATTACAGAGACACAAAGCAATCAAAGGTGAATTGAGAAAGCCATGAGACAACTGTGTGCCAAAGAAACTACACATTCATGCTACCTGTAATATCAGACCATCATCAAGAAGGGGAACAATGTTCTCAGCCAATCCCCTGTTCTTCAGTACTGTAGGTTCTGGACATAGGAATAGCTTTACAGCTGCCAATTTTCACAAACTTTCTGACCATCAGCAGGGCGAAACAGACTGGGGATTTCCCTACATATTTCCTAGCCATGCCCCAATTCTTCTGGGAGGAATCTCAGCAGTGTGAATTAACCACCTGCTGCTGTTCTTGCTCACAGTCATTACTTCACCCAAGCGCCTGATGCCTGTCACAATGTGACAGATTGTGGTGGTACACGCAGGCAGTGGGTAAGGCAGAAGCACAGGTGGTAGAACACACTGTTTCTGTGATCACTGAGTCTGCAGAGAGTCAAGGCTACCCCTTGACCTGCTCATTTGAGGCATAAAACATTGCAGCACAACTATACTAGCAAAGCAGTCATCTTTAGGTCAGAGTTAACTGAACCCAGCATGACCTTACTTCAGCTTATTTTTCTAGTGCAGAAAAGCCCAAAGGCATAATGCAAAGTAACACACATTAAGAGGGACTACCTTAGAAAGGTTACCTCTTCATTTAATCATACATTTCATTTATTGCTCAATTAACATAGCTCATGCATTTTCATCCCTCTATTACAGCTGTAATATCTTTAGACCTGGAGCTGTACAGCTCTCTTCAAGGCATTTGCTGTTATCTACTCAGATAGGTAAATCATTTTCTTAAGTACAGGCTGTCAGCATCTATCCTTTCAAAGGAGATGATAATTTATGTGGCATTTTATGTGGTATGCCACGTATGTACCACAGCGAAAGCACCCTTTTTTGCCTCCTTAGCTCCCTATTTGCACTAGGGTTGGAGATCTTCCAGGCTGTGTGCAGGTTCAGGACCCAGGATGACAGCACAGATCCCCATCTCTAGTCTCCTGCTCACCAGGGTCTCTGGTCTCTATACACCAGGTAGCACCTAACTTGTCTGTCATATCCATGAGTAAGAAATGCAATACAACAGTTTAGAAATTCAGAAGGAATGATCAGGAACTTCATAAGCAGATTGTGTCTCTAATAGATGAAATGATCTCTGAGCACAGGGTGAAAGATTTTATTCATTCATACAACAGCTTTTCATCATGGCTGTATTGCACCATACATCAGAGCACACACATGCAAAGATAATTTAGACTTCTGAAAAATTAAATGCCAGTATAAGGTGCTGTTGTACACTGGCCCATTTTAAGCTCTAGGTACCTGCAAATATCTCTTTGTTTAAGGAAGTTTAACTAACACAATATTTAGACACCTAAGAGGTCTATAAATCACAAGCACATAAAATAATCCCATAGCATGGATGCCAGATGGCCCATGTTATGAACTGACTGAAACTTTAGATCAAATTTGCAAACATACTGTTTTCACGGACTTCTCCTCCCCAGCATATTAGGTGATACTCATTAAAACTGGCAATGCAGTTGAAGTAAAAGGGAATAATGCAGAGGTAGTTCAAAAGGAGGATTCAAATAGCTCAGAAGCTGGCAGCAAGCATGAACGGACCATCCTCATATCCTGCCTGGCAATGCACTTTGCAGCAGTCTTGTCACAGCCATGCCGCAGCACCAGGACTGCTGTCAACTAAATGTGGAAGCTCTTTTCTTTCTCACTCCTTAGTCATACTTAGGAGTTACTCTGGAGCTCTCCCTCCTCCAGGCTGAGATCTGACAGCCAAAGCAGGGCTATTGAATGACTCTCAGTCTTCTCTCTGCTTAAGTCTCAGCAAGTTCTTCTGCCATGACAATGGGACTTTGAGTGGTACCTAAAGCTTGCGGTGGCTCTCTGCAAAAGAATAAATCTCACTCTTTGGTACTGTGTACTTTTAAAGCGACTGATTTTGCCGTTCATCCAAGGAAACTGTTACAGAAATATTAACATTAGAAATATTCATGTTGGTATACATGAGATGTGAATGGAAATGCGGGTACATAAAAGCACCAGAAAAAAGAATGTCAGAGCAAATATCAAAGGACTGTAGAGCATTAACTGCCTCAGAACACCATATCTGTAATTTTATGCAAATGACCAAAGAAAGGAAAAAAAAGCTTAAACATAAGGTGAAGGTGGAGAACAGTGTTGGAGCCTTAAAATACTCAGATCAGGAAAAAGAGAAATTCATGGGTTTTATCTAAAACATATATGGGAATAAGAAAAATATAAGGCAACAGGTACAAATACTCAGAATTCTACATAGAGTAATGTGTATTTCTCATATTCCTTATTTTTAACTACAATAAGCTACCATTGCAGAAAGACTCCAGAATGAGTCTGTATTATTTCCTCCCTTTTTCACAATAAGTCATTTTCTTCATCCCTGTATTATCTGACCTCATTCTAGCTTACTGGCATTCTTTCTTTCTGGGATGTCAAACAGTGAAAGTAATACTTCCAGAGATCCTTCTGTGCACACCCTCTTCAAAAACTGGACCTTCTGATCCACTTGCATAGTTGCTGTTTGTTGTGTGAGTTTTACGACAAGTACATAAGCAGTTAGCAGCATATAGAGCAGACTTTGTTTGCTGGTTATAGCAGGACGCTCCGCCCTGGAATGTGGTCAAACAACTCAGACAATACCCTATTTACAAGGCTATCAGTGGTGGACTGAGGGGGGCGTGTCTTACTGGGTTTGGTGTTTAATTATGCTAAAACCAATTTGATGCATTAACTCCCAGTTAACATCCTGATAGTGAAACAAAGACTTGGCAGAGAAACTGCCAGGCTGTGGCTGGAGACATATGAGTGGCAGTCGCATTACTTTATACCACAAAAGTCCAGTCCACTTTCATAAGGGAGGTTCTTCTAACATGTTCCTTCTTGGAGTGTGTGTATGAAGTTTTCTGCCTTGAAGTGGGGACACCCCTTCAAGGATACTCCTAGAAACTGAGTGAAAGAGACCTGCACAAGAGCATTGGTATAGTGAGGTACATCAACCTCTGCCTAAAAATTGTTTCTTTTTGCTAGCTTTAATATAATTGCTTTGATATAGTGCTTCATACTATACTATACACTACTAGTACTTTTAGCTTTTACACAGTGTAGTAATTAATTTGTAATAATATTTTTGTCTAATCATTTGTCATAATAAAAAATTCCTTTTATATAAATATATCTGATTTGCCATCTTTAATCCTGCAGGACAAGGTTACTTAATCCACTGAAAATCTGGGGCTAAGACTGGGTTCACCCATCCCCAGGCACCTCTCTGAGAAGGAGTTTGTAATGCAGGGGTCCTCTCTACACCTCATGGCTCAGCAACAGGGCTTCTCTAATAAACTTTGTCTGAAGCTCCCACTATCACCCACAACACAGGTCTGATCTTTCTTTTCCTAAACAGTGTCAACAGAAGAGTCAATAGGTCCTCAAGGTTGCTTAAAGCATATTGTATGGCCTCTGGAGTGATGGGCATTTCTTCACTAGGAACATTTCAACACTAGAGACAGACCTAGGGCCACTACGGCTCTTTGCAGCATTTGCTGGAATAGCAGTAGCAGGAGACCTTGTCTCCTCTTCTGTGAAGATATACGGATGCCATCCCCAGCCCTGCCACAACCCATTGTGAGCTTTTAGGTGAGCTGCTGACACAATCATAGCATGGAGTAGACACCTGTCCTGAGAATTGACTCTGATAACCAGACTGCTCTGCCTGCAATAACCTCGCCAGAATAAAATGTGCATTGTACAACTTCTACCTGAGGCAAGTTTGGAATAACTACTGTTGGCCCAGGAAGAGTGAGTGTTCCTTTCATCCACACGGCAGAACATATGGCCCAAATTCAAGTTCCAGCTGAGTGAAAGACAAAGAACTACACAGGATAGGTGGATGACGCTGAGTAGCTGGCAGGGACAGTTTATCATGCCTCTTGTGACACTAGTAACAACAAACAGGTCGTTCTCACTTCAGCCTCATCTTGTTGGAAATGATACAAAGTTTAAAATTTTTTCATATAACTTTAGTCGGGAGTTTTCTGCATCTTTTCCCAGGGGCAAAGGAATTGAAGTTTCTTTTCAAAGGACTGTTTCACCACTCAAGGCCTGATGAGTTTAACATCTCAGCAGACTGGGAGTAGCACAGAAGATACAAAAAAGATAATGACCATTAAAGAACATCAACTCCAAACATCACTCCCGGTGTGGTCAGAGACACCTGGTCTGGAAAAAGATAGGTAAGAGAACGAAGAATTAGAACCTAATTAACATCCAAGTCGAAGGGGTCAATAACCAACAGGAAACCGAGTACTAAGAACTGTGTAACTTGAGACCAATGAACATTGAACCAGTTAATTTCTCTGACTGTATAAGTAAATGAAAAATCTAGTAAAGAGCATGTGTGATGGAATGACTTTCTCTGCACAACCCAGGCAATGTGTGGATAAAATGATTTCTATTGCACATCCTGGCCAGAACAACATCCTGGCAAGAATGAAGTAATGTCTTAATTCTCTAACTCTAAAAAATGTTGTTGAAGAGTCTTTGTTTTTTCTGCAGTTTCAGTGACAATCTTGTCAACAGATAAAGCTGCCAGCTGCCAAGAACGTGGAGGCAGGAGAAGCACTCTGTCCCCACTTTGTGTGGCAAGTGGCTGAGCTGCAGGAGGCAGTGAGAAAGCTGCCTAGCATCAGGGAGGCTGAGAAGGAACTGGATGCAGTGGACTCACAGCCCACTGCCAAAAACTCCTTCACCAGCACACACAGAATGGACGGGAGCCAGTAATGCTGAAGAATGGAAGCTTGCAACAGCAAGGATCTGCAGGAGGAAAATACTTCCCCTGAAGCCCAAGGTGCCCTTGCAGAATCGTTTGGTGGCTCTGCAGGCTGACGAGGAAAGACCCATCACATCAGAAGAGACTCTGGAGCTGAATAAGGCAGCACGATCTCCTCCCCATGTAACAACCAGCACAACTAAGAAAAGGCAATGGGTGGAAGAAGTAGGCAACTGTCCTCTGAGAGCCATGTAGGCACCCACTTGCTGACCTGACACACTCTCTAGAGAGGAGTGATGCAGATGCTCCTGTCAGGGTTGTCACTGAGAAACTACTGAGCCTTGTACAGTCCACTGCTCTTGCTTCTTGTGGGTGCCAGTGATATAACCAGGAGAAATCTGAGGTGTATCAAGGATTACAGAGCTCTGAGAATGGTGGTAAAGGACTCTGGAGCAGACGTAGCTTTTTCATCAATCCTTCCAAACAAAGGAAAGGGGTTTGAAAAGGTCAGTCAGGTCAGGAGATTCAACAAAGGGTTACAGGACTGATGCAACAGCCTACTGAGATGTTTGCCTACTGAGACCATGGGAATTGCTCTGGAAAACCTGGTCTACTGAGGGGGCAGATGGGGTCCACCTGTCACAGAAAGGGAAGAACGTCATCAGTCATAGGCTTGCCAAGATGGTGAAGAGGGTTTTTAAAGAGTTGATTGAGAGAGAAATCTCAATGAATCCCCCTCTAACCAGTTTGATGCCAGGACCAGCAAGGGATGCACTGAGCCTGGAGAGGGTAGACAGGTCAGTGGGAGACCACCTGAAGAGCAACGCTTGGCCATTTCACTATCTCTATCTACTGCAATTTATCAAGTTTCAACAGCATGGTGCTTTTTCCTTTTGCTTCTGCCCAAGACTAAGCCAATAGAGACAGGATGTTCCTGGAGAGCAGCAGGGGCCATAGAAGCAGATGGGGACAGGCCTGTTCCTCACTAACTCTGGTACACTCTTCACAACATCACTTCCTGTGCTTTGCCTTGCGCTGTTACAGTTCCTGCAGGCAACGGAGAGAGAACTGCTTGTAACATAAGCATAGCATGTGACTTATGACTTCTGTCTTTACTTCTAGTCCAGGTCTTTGAGTCATAGAATATATGTTGATTGCCAAGGCAAGAAGGTATTCCTCAATGGCTTCAACAGTCACATTTTTAAAAAAATAAATCTTCTCTTTCCCCCATCAGCTCACCAAACCATTGTCTCTTTAGACTATTGTATATTATTCTTACTATTTTTCAAATCAAGTCAGCAGATTTACTGGCACCATAAACTGGAAGACTGACAGAGAGACTCACACAGAGTACTCATTTCATATGTCCCACCACATCTGGGCTAGACTGACTGCATCCTCCCAGAAGCAAGGGCAGTTTTCCTTGCTTTTGTCAGACCTTTTTCAATACAAGGTTATACAGAGTTACACACACCACCTCACTGGAGCAGGTCTCATGAGGAAAGCCCATACTGAGTACCATGGTACGCTTTCTGCAGGATTATCCAGCCAGTGCTGTTTCCACACTTCTGCAGATTTTTGGTGACCATAACAGAATAGTAAATCAAACAGAACTACTTTCATTTCTTATGCGTTAGGAACATGGTCACTGTGCAGCCTAAGCTGCCTGGTTTTTGTACACTTGAAACAGCTCCTTCAACTTTATGCTGAGAAATGCAACAGTAGGGAGAACACCAGATGAATTGCCAAATGGAGAGGAATTAAACTATGCCAAGTGCTAACTGGAGTTTACTCACAGACACATACGCCCATATCATATCACAAACTGTCTTGCTGCAATATTTTTCTACTAGAACTAAAAGTGGTGCAAGGTGCATTATTGTGCACCTCTTCACGGATCACAAGCTTCCTATGCACTCCAATGTGCCCTGATCTTTCTGAAACACTTTGATACACCCCAGCCTGTCTGCTCTCTGTCAGCAGTGCAAGTGTTAATGCATCAGATACAATAAAGCGGCATGAAAAATAGCATCCACACCAACTCAGGTTTATTCCTTGGGAGGCAGATAACGCTTTCCTTATTGTTTTGACCAAACTCCTCTGAGTTCTCTTAAAGTTCTGCTGATTTTTTACACCACACCCCAGCACCATCTGTTCACATGCAGTGGGCATCCCTGTGTCCTGCAAATGAAATGCATTTGCAGGTCTGTAAGTGTATTAGAAATAGCTGAGCTTTCAAAGCTGGCCCTGTTCGAATACATAGTCCATCTTGTAACTGACTGTCAGCTTGACTTACAAAGGCAGTTCTGATGGGCTTGGAGATTTCAGTTCAAAAGGCTCTCTGAAATTAAAGGACAAAAGTCAATCCAGTGCGGCAGCTTGATTTGTTAATATCATCAAAGAACAAGGAATGGTTCAGGCAACACAGAGAGCCAAAACAAAATGCTCTGAAGACAGAAGTAGCCCAGACAAAAGCAGTTCATAAAACAAATCCCAACTCCTGTAAACATTATAGAAGCAGATAGAGGAATGGAGGTCAGCAAGGTGAAATCAAAAAATCATTCTATTCAGAAGCAAATCAAGGAACGAGCAAGAATATTTAAGTTCTGAAGATTTTGACACCCCAGATGCTTTATATAATTTGGGGAAAAAAGCTTCATAAGAATCTAAATTATATGTTTTGGGCCTGGATAGGAGGCATTATGAATCTTCCAGTCAGTTTGCTTCAGAAACATCACGCTTGATCATTAAATTTTTGTAAAATCCCGAAACTCTGGTTAAACATTAGGAAGGCAGGTAAAGGATAAGGGAAGTTGCTGATAGAGACCTCCATGTTCCTTGGTTGCTCTCTGGAACAACAGACCTTAGCTTGACTCCCCAGGCTCTGAAAACCTTGGATTTTGCAGATATTGCCTCTTCAGTTTTAAAGTGAATAGAGACACTCCAGACAAAGTAAGGTTAACCAGAACTGAGAGGACTGAGGGAAAACCTATTTTTCACCTATGGCAAGAGCTTGTCAGCAGGTGGACAATGTTAACACCTTGTTTTCCAGCCACAATTTTGGTAAGTTTTACTTCTGTGTTTAGGATAAATTTCTTTGTTTAGACTAACACACCTGAGATTTTCACTGAACTAGAATCAAAAACATATTGTTCAGATATAATAAACAGCAATGAAAAGCAAAGCTGACTTCAAAATATATTACATATTTTATACAGAAACTTATATATTAAGGTAGAGCAGTTTTTGACAGAGACACAACAAATTAAAATATGAGTTATGATCTTGATTCTTCATGTAGACCCAACTGACTGATTTGAATAAAATATTTCTTTGCCACCAGGATCCTTCCATCTCTTACTTCTGATTTCTGTGCTTTGCTGTTAGCAAACAATTAGTTAGTCAGACAATTAGCCAGATCAGCAAGCAGCTGCCTGGTAACAATACTTCATGCATGCCAGTGTTGGACTTGACATTGCAAACCACAGGTGCTGTGGTCTGTCCTTAGGTGTATCAATCCTGCTGGTCAGGCAGGTTAACCCCTTTGTAACTGAAGCATGCAGAGACAGGCATTTGGTTCAAAACCAAAAGCTTCTCCCACGTGAACTACAGAATAAATTTCCAGTTATTGGCAATGTAACAAAGTTATTTCTGTCCTCTTGCTGCAGAAGAGCAAGGACTTTTGAATGTTTGGTTGCACCATATACCTATGCCCAACATCCAGTCCAAAGTCCAACTCTTAGTGCTCCAATTTCTTTCTTCCCTTATATAGCTAAGGCACTGTGCTTCACTCCTTGAGAAGGTTTAATTATTTCTGGATTTCAAACCAGGTTTTTTTCTATTGGGAAAATATATCCTTAATGTTTTCAGTGACAATATTTACAGAAAAATTCTCTTTTTTCAGCTAAAAAGGAGTATATTTTTTAAAGAATATAATTCTGTTCCAATTTCTGTTGAAAAATATTTCACCTTGGAAAATCTGAAGAAAACAAAAAACAGTATCTAAGTGAAAATATGTATTTCAAATAAACCAACATACAAAAAGACAGATGGTGCTTTTCAACAACCTTAATTCTCCTTCTTCCCCTCAACTTCACTCCTGCTTTCCTCATTTTCAGAGCTTAACAAAGCTTGTTCAACACATGACCATTCTCCTTCCAGTACTTCACATCTTCTTAACCTCATCATTGGAAACTCTCTTACCTTTCCGTTCACATGCATCTCCTAAACTCAGCTAAAGACCTCTTTCCTGTTTCTCTACTACTGCCAGAGTGGCTTTCAATCCTACATAAAGCAGTGTTCTATCTTTAAGTCGCTATTACAGTTTCTTCACATATATCAGCTGTGCTCCCTGTTACACGAAATCTGATCCATTAACCAGACATTTTCTTACGCTTCCCTTGACTTAATCCATTGAATTTCGTCTCTGGACCTGGAAAAGAACCTATGGGAGCTCATTAAAATTGCGCTTTTTTGCCCTTCTCCCAGAAGAGAATGTAGGACAATGATATTAATTAAAATACAGCTATATCCCAAAATCTCAACAACATTCCCTACAAGTAATGTGCTCACAAAATTCCATCCATTCACATTCCCCAGAATGTGGATTTATATTTTGGCTGTCTGTAGCCCTCATGGGATTGTTGGTTTAGGACCCTGTCTGGTGAAAGAGAGGAAGTGCTGCAGCTGCATAATGCCCCTGAGATAAATAATTTAGCACATTTTCATATGCGGATGACTTTATTAAAGTCATTTAATTAGGGCCAGAAGTGTTGAAGTTCAAAATCTCCAGAGAGTTTAAAAATAAACCCAAAATGAATATGGGATTTGACAACAGCAGTTGTCAGGGCACCATTAGAGAAAGGGACAACGCAAAAGAGATTTAAATATGGCATTTTGGTATGATTCAGAACCAGTGGAAATAAAGTATGAAGTAAAAGAATAGGAAAGAAGATATGGTTGAAATATAAGATTCACAAAATATTGGAAGTCTTTGAAAACAACGTGAAATGAGCATACACTAAACATTGTATCACTGGTGTGTTATCAGAGAATTGACTTAAAGTAGATTAAAACATAAAGAAGTAAATGCTTCCTTCAAAGTAGCTGTTCATTGAAATGAGGAAAAAAAAAAAAAGGAAAAGGATAAAACATTGAATGGCTGGAGTTCCCTGAAAGATGAGATGCAGCAAGACAAAGTCTCTCTGGGAAACCTTTCTTTCCAGATTTTTGAAGAGTCCCTGCTTTTCAACACAGAACTCTGCTCTACAGGAAACTTCACTCCTCAGGACTGTCAAGCCCACAGTCTGGGTAGCAAGTGCAGTTGCTTGGAAAGTAAGTTTCACTCTGGTACCAAAAGAAGAAGTAGCAATTGCTTCTACTTTGTCCGTGCTCTGTTCAAAGATGCAAAGACAATGTCTTAGACTGAGAAAAGCTCCTGTGAAACAGTGAGGTATTTCAAAGGATGGCAAGCAAATACAATGTAAGAAGGAAGGGATGACCAAAGCCAGCTTTCCTCAGAATACTGGAAGCCTTTGAAATAAACTTGGAAAAGATATTCGCCAAGTTCACTAACATTTGTATGCTGAGATCTGTGTAGACAAAATCATCCTTTGAGTTCTACATCTCCTTTGGATCCATCTGTTTCTTGACTACTACTTCTAAATTCTGCTTTGAGTCTGGGATTTTACATGCTGAAAGAAAGATGAAAAGAGACATACAAACTAATGCATACTCTCAGTAGAAGGTTCCTGTGAACATAAAGGAGGGAGGACTGAGGGCTGGAGATTTGCTCAGTATTCAGGAACAAACCCAAAATTATGTCACTGGCATCAGAATTCATATTCAGTTTTTGCTGCTGTAGCTGAGAGCAGAATCCAACTTTATTTAGCACTGGCCAAAATTCCTTCATTATAAACGTGTGTGCCTATTTTTTGTGGTCTAGCAACTTCAGAGAGAGAGTCTACCTGCATTATGGGATTCCTGTCCTTGGGATGGAAAATAAAAATAATCTGAGGCTTCTGAAGCATCAACATTCATATGCTATCCCTCTGCAGGAGTCATTGTTTTCCAGCTAAGGCCAGACTTCTTTTCACAAATAAATGTGAGCCAGCATCCTGTTTTCTCACCTTCTGCTCAGTCTTCCCTCTGTTAATCTGTGTAAAGTACAGTAGAAAATCCAAAATGAGAGGGCAATGCTAGAAACATACTAACAAAGGAAAGTTCTCCTGTGGGGGCTTTGAGAGTGAGCACCAGGAAACTGAGCAAGTAATAAATGCTACTGGTTCTGTCTCTAGCATCAGAAGGAACACGCACTGAATGCACTGGATACCTTGCCCCAGAGCCTGATTGTCTCTTAAACACCTGTGAGAATTTGCAGTTGCACAGCAGCCAAATGTCCCGTAGCACAGCCCTTACCTGGTCAGTGTGTGCGTGCTGTTCTGCCCCCCCATCACCTGCCAGGGGAGCATTCCTGTAATATCTGGGAGCCGCACACCTCGAGCATCCTCAGGGGGAAGGTGTTGGGGAGAGCAAGGGAAAGACGCTTCTATCTGCCACTCAAAAACAATATACCACGTGTGAGCTTGATTTCAGACCTATCATATAATCTTTTTTCCTAGCTGTTGAAAACATTCTTATTCCTCTTAGAAAAGAGAGTGGAGTTCATTCAGCTCTTGTGAAAATCCATTGACTCATGTTAGAGATAAATTTGCCCCTCAGGACTCTAAGGAAAGCAGTCAGAGCATTCTGACATGCAAAGAATCACTCCTCCTCCTAAAATCCATCCTGGGGCAGAATGTATTCTCACCCACGCTTTGAGCAAACTCTGCTGGCTGGTAGTGAGTAGGAAGCAGAACAATATCTCTGCAGCTTCTCCTTTTCACTTTGCTTTTTTCCAGTCACCATCCCACCTGACTGTATGGGAGCTGCCTGTCAGCTGCTGCTCAGCCCTTACCAGACATGGAATAGAGGAAGACAATCTCCTGGTTTTTTCCCCCCATGCTTCAGCCAGCCCTGGTCTCTTGCCTGAACAACACCAGACTCAAGCTTACTACCAGACTGTAAAACTGCAAAGGTTCTCTCAGCTGACAGTCTGTGGAAACATAACATCAATCTTAATGGCCTCCTATTGGCAGTATCTGGGATCATCGCTGCTTGCCCACAAGCATTTATTGAGGTCAGTAAAACCACTCTGACATTTATGTGTTGTTTGCAAAAGGAAAGGAGTGGCTAAAGACTTACATTGGAGGTTGAGTCTTCATTTTATCAGGGGCTATTTGCAGAGCGCTGTTTGAAGAGTCAAACTAGATTTAGTGAGACACTTCAGGAGGGATCAATGGAGCTTTATTTCATATAACCCAAACTTGGGAGTCAGGATTCCTTTACCTGAAATTGTTCTCAAGCTGCTTCTCAGCAGAATATATGTGAGGTTTATGCAACTTGCCACCATTTTCGCCCTTAAAACCCTTTATCTGACATCTCAAAATTTCAGCTTTTGAGGATGCGTTATTTGACTTTTACATAGTGACCTCTTTGATTCATCAGGATGCACAGGGAAGCCTGATAGTTACACAAAAGCCCAAAGCAACAGTATGAAGTAAGCTCAAAAGCCAGAGTTTTCTTTGACATACCAATAAAAATTACAAAATTTCCAGGAAGAAGTTCCCATCTTTATTTACCACCCAAGCAGCCCAGGCAATGGCAGCCTTTATCAAGATGTCAATACCAAGAATAGCACTCTGTAATTTTGGACCATCGCTGCAGAGTAGCACAATCAGGTCAGCAGACAAGAGCATCTGGTTCCATCACAGCAGCAGCAGCTCAGCCAGGCTGCTCTGCAGCTCACTAAAGCCAAAACACCTTGCAGAATAAGTCCCCTCCAGACTTTTTTGTTTGTCCTTTTGAACACCTCAGAGGGGCTATGCCAGGCCAGCCCAGCCTCCTCACTGCATTGGTGAGGTTTAGTAGCTTTTCTTTGCCCAAAACAAGGAAAAGGAGACAAACCAGGTCATCACAGATAAATAATATTTTCTTCATCCTTCCTCCCCCAAGTCTCAGAGTGCAGAAACTGGGATCTAAGAGCTCTACTCTGGCTCAAGTTCTCTGAAAATAACAGCTGGGTTTTTATCAAAGAGCTGTAAAAATCCTTTAACTAACATGAGGCTTAAAATATTAACTCATTGCTGAGACCAGACTGTGATTCTCCTGATTCAGCAGTACTCACTCAGTGTGTCTGAGAATGCTTATAAATTTAATCACTAAGAGCCTGTGTAGATGACAGATGGAGATAGACAAAGTGGTGATGGCAGGGATGGAGGCTTGAGCATTTCCTTTCGTTTTTGTTTCTTAGTCAAATAAATGGCAGCCAAATAACACTCTCCATCTCTCCAAGTTAAGGGCAGATACAGGATGTAACAATGGTGTGCAATATAACTCAAGGCTCAGCTGGTATTTTTCAAGTGGAATGAGGCAAGAAAATATAATTGGAAGGCTTGGTGGCTGCATGATGCCTATTTCTTATTTCTCTGATTGTACCTGAGAGTTAATTGTGAAATTATGCACTTAAAAAGTATGTATATATGTTATAGTAAAAAAACCATTTACCTGACTATAGAGTTTTTGAAGAAATAGAAAGCAATGAACTCTTTAGTACTCACCTGTAGGAGTATTTCAAGTAGTCTTTTTATCTAGCTATTGTTCTTAACCATTTTTTCCAATAAATTTATTTTGTACTGGTAAAACATACCAAAACAAGAATCTTGCAATCCTATAAACAAAGAATAACTGTAGCACATGAAGCAGCAACACAATCCCTCTTATCTTTCATTAATATTGCCAGCCTCTTTCTCTTAGAGCTGAAGAAGCAAAGCAACCTACATCTTTTTTTGGGCCATATATCTCTTCATCCAGGTCTTTCGGTGTAGAACTAGAAATGCCAAGTTTGCTCCTAGGTTGCTACTCTTTAAAGCACTGTTTTAATCCATGGTCCAGCTTTGCTGGTCTGTTGTCTATAACCTCTTTATTCTCGGTGTCAAAAACATGTGCTGTAGGGGCCCAAAATAGCTCCACATGCTTTTTCCTATTCCTCTTGGTTGTTACATTCTTCCAGCTTCTTCCTCTGTATCTACACATTTATTATCATTGACCCTGTCATTTTCTACATTTCATTCACCGTGAACACATCCATCATACAGTTATGGCAATTGTGTCTCTTCATATCCAACAGCTGCATCTCACCCCAGCAATGTCTGCATTTTGCAATTTGTGTCTATGAAAATTCAGTAGTAATGGACTATAGTAAAAATTCTGTGGCTGCCCAAAGTGGTTCTCATTTTCTGTCCTTCAACTGGTTTTCTGCTCCTGGAGAAATTATTTTCTTTGCCAACTTGGAAGCTAAAACTTTGCTGGTTTTTACAGTGTTTTTTTTCTTAGCTCAGAAATGGCCTGTTGTTATTGTCCAGACGGGAGCCCCAGGTGGGATCTAGGCCTGAGACATCAGCTGTTTAAACAAGTGGAACGGCTGTCATTAATCTCTGCTTCTGGAGCTCATAACAGGAAAATGGAGCAAGCAGGGAATTGGTTCTCAATAAAAGAAGCGTCCTTCAGCCTTGCACAGTTTCATGTCCAGCCACTAATCAATATATATTGTTCCCATAGATCACAGTAGCGGCTGGTGAGAAATTGCTTGGACTAGAGGCTTGTGTAGAGTGGACATGTGAGGATTTCCCATGCACATTACAGACAAATCAATCTTCTAGAATAAGACTTGAAAGAAGGATCAAGAAAAGGCAAGAAATGATACCAAGGATGTTTGGGAACAGGTCCTTTGTGAGGAATATTTAAGACAGGAAGAAAGCCTGATTCTTGTCAAAAGGGTTTTCTTGTACTTCAAAGATCAATACAAACATGTTAGAGATATATCTTTGCAAAAATACTGGTAGCTGAGAGCTAACTGCAGTGTCACCTGCCTGCACACCAGGCTTTAACTTGTCTTCAGTACCTAAAGGGAGCCTAAAAAAAACCAAAGAGGCACTTTTTACAAGGTCATGTAATGATAGCACAAGGGGGGGTGGCTTTAAACTAAAAGAGGGCAGGTTTATATTTGTTCTAAGGAAGAAATTCTTCACTATGAGGTTGGTGAGACATTGGAACAGGTTGCACAGAGCAGCTGTGAATGCCCTGTCCCTCAAAGTGTTCAAGGGCAGGCTGGATAGTGTCCTGAGCAACCTGGTCTAGTGGAAGGTGTCCCTTACAATGTCCAGGAAGTTGCAACTAGGTAATTTTTAAGGTCCCTTCCAATTCAAATCTTTCTGTGGTTCTATGTTTCTAATGTCTCATTCTCAGTGTCTACGTCAAAAATCTGCAGCCTCAGAATTACATTTCTTATTAAAGGCTTTAGCTACAAGAAAATCAGTTTTCCTTCAGAAACAGAGTAAAACATCAGCAACATTTAAGCGCTGTGGTGTTCAAACCCTCTGTAAAGGCTGCTATTTCGTGGTCTATCACAATCTTCTCTTTTCACTGGTGGACAGTAGGGCAGGTTAGTTCTGGCATGCACTTGACTGTGCATCTCTGAAGGAATGCTTTATTGGGCCCAACAGCTGTCTTTTCTGTTCAGAGCAGAGGGTACCTGAAAGTGGGCTACAATGGAGAACAGAAAGGTTTTAATGGCTTGGACTTTGCTCGGTAGGTAATAGAGCCCAATGTTTTCAGATGCTGTGCAGGTTAGAGCAAGAGGCATTTCAATTCCCAGAAGGAAGAAAACACTTCTGGTTATATTACCAAGACAAACAGTGCAGTGAAATCAGTTTTGAGAGACAAGAATCGGTCCCAAAAGATTGACTGAGTAAATTTTCAGTACAATTCAATTCATATGCTCCTTTGGTACTTTCTATTTTTTCCTCATAAGCAGGTGGTAGGCAGTGCAGAATGTGGCAAGCTCTTTTATATGATTGATGGTTTAAACTTTTCAATTAAAAGCATGTTTGCAGGTTTGAGGAAATCTTTGGGATGAAGGAGAATGGTGAGCTCTGTGTGAAGAAGAAAGCCTTATTTTCTCTGCCTATTAGCATCTCCATTCCTGTTTAAATTCACTCATTATTTGACCAAGCGGACAAGGCAGCACAGGACATTGTTGTTGGGTGGAGGTGTGACACCCAGCTCCTCTCCAGAACAGTGTCCACAGCACCCTGCCAAGGACATGGGGAAATGGAGAGTGAGCTGGAAGTTTTGCCATTGTTGATTCAGTCTGGGTGCCACCGTCACCGTCACACTGTTGTTCCTGATGCTTTCTGTCACACATCTTATCATTCTCAAAGGGCCTGGCTAGGGAGGGATAAACTCAGGGGAAGCTGTGTGTCACTACAGGACGGAGCATTTTTAAAAAGTGGAAAAATAAATAGTTTTGCTCTGCAGTATTATCATCCAGTTCCCTTTTCCTCTTTGGGAACTCTGGAAATCCACCACTGGTGCACCTCCTCTTTCAGTCGGAGAAATGCCCTGGTTTGGTTTGGCACAACGCCTGCACTGTGTCCCTGCTGACTGCCAGGGCTGTGCAGGGATGAGTGGATGCTGATGGGCTGCTTCTGTGTGCTCCCACACACTGGCTTATTTTGCAGACTTTCTAATAAACCCTGAGACCAGACACCTTGGATTGCTCTGCTGCCTGGCTCCTGACTGATGTTTTGAAAAAGACGTCACCTTTTTTTGCTAAATTAAAAAGATTCTTTGAGGATGACATGCAATGAATATTCATATTCCCCAAGATTCTTGAGATGTTTAAACTTTCTTATCCTTATAAATGGTAGTCTGTAACATGTCCTTAGCATATGGGTTTTTTGTGGGATTTAGTATCTTTGACACTCAGACATTTATTTTGCCATCTAAGAAATAAGATTTTGATTGATTCATTTGACAAAAGACCTTTTATCATGGTCATGATTGCTGAGAGTGGTCAGAAGCAAGTTTTTTCTTTACTTTTTACTAATTTCTTGCAAATTACATGACGGAGCACCCCATCAAATGGCTGATACTTTCACTGCCTAAACAGTCATGGGATGAAAAATGCCCATTGTCTGCTAGCAGAGAGAAAAGCAGACTTCTGTAGCTGTGTTGCCATTAGCTGTATTTTGAGCTGGGAGTTCACTGACAGTTATTTGTAAGGTACTGAAACAACATTGTAAATTGGCTTCACTCCAGCTGTACTTTGGAAGGAGTGCATGAACAGTGTATATCATTCAAACCCACCACGTTTCAGAGATGTGCTTTTGTTGTAAATTTCGGATACAGAGCCATGTTAATGCAACTATAAGGCTCCCAGACTACAGGTGTTACTTCAGTTAGTTGTCATGTTCTGTTAATCTAAGGGATGTTACTACAAAACAACCTCTCACTAGCTAAATCTGAGTAATCCTCCAGAGGTGCATCTCTTTCTTTCCCTTGATTGCAGCTATCTTTATACCTTGATCCCCAGTGCAAGTGCTTGACTTAAACATCCCAGACTAGATGGAATAAAGCCAGTCTGTGCATCCACACTGAAAGCCATGGAAATTGATGTAATCCTGATGTCAGAAGTATAAAGACTGTGAGATTTTTAGCAAGATTGCTAAAGCAGGCAGCGTACACCAGGCTGGATCCACAATTTGTGATGCTGAAAATATTCCCACAGAAACAAACATTGTAGCCAGGTAGAGGTGGCATGGCCTGCCTATGTTAACTGTAAATATGAATAAAGAGCAAACCAGGTGAGAAGTCCTTTGCATGGGCTTCTGTGGTATTTGGAGCAGAACAGAAGCTATCAGGCAGCATAAGACACATTATTCTACCATGTCCACCAACTCCCAGCCCCTTGCAGCTTGACATATTCTTCTCAGAAAGGTTTATTTTGACCACAGACTGGGCTGTGGGACAATAAGCCTGGCCTTTCCCCCTTCTAATGTCTGAACTGACTTAGGTCTGAAAAGTATATGCCCAAGCCTTACCTGAGTTTCCCTCTATGACAGCAAAGATAAAACCTAAGACAAGCAGCAAGGATGCAGCATTAAATTATTTTGACAGAGCTAAGATTACTTGCCCAGAGAGTCAGTCAGAAGAAAGCAAAACAGCATGAGAAGTACACTGATAAGGCAGCCAAGACTGGAGTCCAAAGTAGAGTCTTTTGAGGTGAAAAGTCAGTAGATTCAGAGCATTTTAGACGAGGCAGACCTGGTAGCAGCTGCAGTACTATGCCTTGAATCCTGCAAGACTCGGAAAGGCCCTGTCATTTGAATGTCTATGGCTGTTAAAGATAAGCCGGACATGAGCAATGGTAATTAGCATCTGCCTATCTTTTTTGTGCAGTCACTCGGTTCCCAGAGCCATGGTTACAAACACCCGAAAACGCTGGTGTTTAAGAATGACTAAATCAACTTTTATCTGAATTTCCATATGTTTCTTATAAATATTCATGTATTTATTTCCACAATACTCTTACTGCTCCTTCACAGCAGGGATTTAAACACCTGAATGGTGTAAACTGCCAGCACAAGGGGGACAGGCTCTGACACTCTGAAGGTATAGGCTAATGCCCCAAAAACTCACTGTACATGAAGGTCTACATCAACTCAGAAATGTGCAATATGGAGAATGGGGCTTTCATTATCTTCACTTTTTGTAACGTTTTTTAGCCAGAAGACCATCCTTTCTGTGTATTGTCCTAGCATAAACTATGAGACTGCATCTTACTTTGTTAAAATGAAAACAAGTCTTAAAGGAGTGTAGTAAAGCAGCAAGTGAAAAAGTTCTACCTATTCACGGTTTGAGCTCTACCTGCATAAATTCATTAAATCTTTTCTAAAAAGGGGGATATGGGACAGATATTTGGAATTTTATTCAAATAACCTCACTAAGGAGACAATCTTCACTGCAGCCTGTGAAATTATTAGCTGCTTACAAAACTCATCATAACTTCAAGCACAGCATCTTAGCCATGACTTTGACTGTTCACTTGTAAAATCTATGTTAAGCCTTCTGTGCCTGGATAATCCGTAGTTTCTTCGTCCTTCCCAGGATGGATGAAGGTGTGAAACTAAGGGGCTATGAATATTTTTCACCTGTTCCTAAAGTTAGAATTCCAGTTCATATCATTGCCACTAGAATAATTACTTATTAGGTTTGTCATTAATTCTAGTTATTTTTAATGCATTAGCATAAAGGCTGTAAGAACCAAGGGAACAGAAACATTGGAAGCTACTTCTAACACATCAGTGAAATAATAAAACACTATGAACTCAAAGTGGAACATGATCTTAAAAGAACAAAATTGCATTTGGAAAATTTATTTATGTATCAAATCTAATTATTGCAAGTTCCACCTCAGTAGTACTTGAGGATTTCATTACAAGACCTAATTGGACTTATATGTGCTGTAGAATTTTTTTATCTTTTAATTGGTAGCAGAGATCAAAGTAAAGAGAATGAAAGACAAACTTGGTATTTGTTTCATAAACTCATCTTCTGACTTCATTTGCATTTACATGGTTCCTTGGAGCTGCTCACAGAAGAGGCTTGTATTAACATGCCAAAAGAGAATCTGCTCCTGTTTTTTCAGTTCAATGCTTCAGAAATTTGTCAAAGTCATTCAGCCAGTCAGATCTTAATTACCAAAGGATGCTACTTCAAGTCAGTCCTGTGTATCCAGCCTTTCCTTATGCCTCTGTAGAACAGGTTTGGAAAAAAAGATAAGTAGGAGCTGTTGTGCCATTTTACTCCACTTTCCACTGTGTAGCTGCAAGCCTACTTTCCCAAGAGTGAGTGTTTCCTTGTAATAGCTCATCTGAATTAGATTTGTGGGGCTGGACCATAGCCCTTCTAAACTTCACCCAACCTGGTAACATGAACATTTTTGTTTGATTCTGTCTTAAATGCAGCCAAATTGAAACAGCTCCTTCAGAGACCATGGATACAAGAATGATAATGACTGAATTCTGTCTGCACTTCCCAGTGCTGTTTTGTGCATTGATTCTCACTAATGCCAACCTGGCTGGCACCAAATCCAGAAGCAGTATAGGTGTTCTGTCTTAATGGCATAAGTTAAAAATGAAACATATACAAAAACTAAAAGTCACTTTTTGCAGTACCATCCAACAGTTACTGGGGTTGAACCCCTGTGATTGATGGCAAAATAGCTCTTGAACTGATGGGGAGACACTTCTGGAGTCAATGATGAAGAAGGGACCTTAACACACTTGAGAGGCGGGCTGATTCAAACCTCATGAAGTTCAATAAAGCAAAGTGCAAGGAACTACACCTGGATAGCAGCAATCCCAGAAACACCTGCAGGTTGGGTGGAGAAGTGCTTGAGAGCAGCCCTGCAGAGGACTTGATGAGGGAGGACCCCCCCTGCAGAGGGGTTGATGAAAAACCCACCATGAGCCAGCACTCACAGCCCAGAAAGCCAATGGAATCCCAGGCTGCATCCAAAGGAGAGTGGCCAGCAGGTCAAAGGAGGGGATTCTCCCCCTCTACTCTGCTCTTGTGAGACTCCACTTGGAGTGCTGCATCCAGTTCTGGTGTCCCCAACATCAGAAGGACATGGAACTGTTGGAGCAATTCCAGAGGAGGCCATGAAGTTGATAAGAGGACTGGAGTACCTCCCCTACGAAAACAGGCTGAGAACGTTGGGGCTGTTCAGCGTGGAAAAGAGAAGGTTGAGCAGAGACCTCATAGCAACCTTCCAGTACCTGAAGGGGGCCTACACGGAAGCTGAGGAGGGTCTCTTCACCAGAAAGTGTAATGCTAGGACAAGGAGTAACGTGTACAAATTGAAAGATGGGAAATTAGGTTAGATGTTAGGAAGAAATTCTTTACTGTGAGAGTGTGAAACACTGGAACTGGTTGCCCAGGGAGGTTGTAGATGCCCCAACCCTGGCAGCGTTCAAAGCCAGGTTGGATAGGACCTTAAGCAATCTGGTCTAGTGCGAGGTGTCCCTATCCATAGCAACAAGGGTGGAAATAAATTATCTTTAAGGTCCCTTCCAACCCTTAACATTCTATGATTCTAAGTGGATTCTTCCAGTCCAGTGAAAAAATGGGCCTCTTAAATGTTAAGTATTTAAGCTGGCAAGTTAGGAGGCAGAATGAGCAACAGCTGCCAAAGAGACTGTAGAGTTCATTTTGTACTTAGCACTCACATGTTCTTGACATTCTTTCAAGAATACAACATGATTTGTTGTATTTTGCCAAAGACTAGCTTTGTTCTTTCTTTTGTTACACTTCTATTTTACATGCAAATTCAATATTTATGACAGATGTATTGCCTGTCAAAGTTTCCATTGGGAGGTATTTAATCTTCCCACATTTTTATGTGTTTGAGCTGTGTGTGTTACATCTGTAAAAGCCTATTCCAGTCCTGGCCACCCAGCCTGGGAGAATGGTTTTATGTGTCAGATGTGTACCCCATCCCAGCCCCTTCATTTGAAAATGTCAGAGTTGCCAATCAAACTTTCTGATTGTCCAGCAAGAAAAAGGAAGGTTTTTTCAAAATTTGAAAATACAAATAACTGGCAAAACTGCATTCACACCACAGACAGAAGGGGAGAGGGTAGAGGAACACTGTTTTCAAAGGCTCTTGACCTCCTTGCTGTGTACCTTGCTCTGTCATTTTCTGCGCTTCACTTTGCCAGGCAGAAAAAGGAAGCCACAACCTTTACACATAGATTTCCAAAGCGAAGAAGGCCAAACTGTCATTGCTCAGTTACTTTGGGAACCTTCAGAGAAAGTGACTCAGGAAAGACAAAATGTGATGCTGACCCAAATGACACCATCATTTACTCTCTGTGATGGTCCTGGAATGTCTGCTTCACTAAAAAAACATCCTATTTCCCATGGTATTTGGACATAAAATGAGTATTAAGGGGGATTTTTTTCAGAAAGCTGCTTTATTTCATTTTCTCCATCTAATTCTAACTCTCACCCTCTCCTTGAGATGGCCCAAGGGCTTCAGTAGTAGATCCTTCCCTTTCTTTTCCAGATATTAATTAAAGAGCTCAATCCTCGATGCATTTATTATAATAAAAGAGCCATGCAGTGCAAAGCAATCTAATTTTCCCTACCTCACAGAGGCCAACAAAATGCCCACTTTGGGGCCTTAATATAATGAAAGAGCTGCAGAGTTATTTAGAGCCAAGCAGAAGATTCACGTGTTTGAGTGGGTCATGGGTGCTTTATTATATGCTCGTCATTACAAAAAAATGCTTATTCTGTTATGAGTTCCAGGGTGACAGAAAGCAGGCAGAGGCTCTTGTATGAGCAGCCAACATCTCACAGAAAGTATGTGCAGTCCTGCCTCTGAATTATTAGCTTCTCACAGCTAAACAGCTGCAGAACTGGATGTGGCCCATGATACAGATGGGCTGCAGAGGGGCACATTTCTTCCTGAATCTATCAGTAGTGCACTGTACCAGGTCATATAAATGGACAGATGGGAGCAAAAGCTCCAACTTCTTTCTGATCCTTAGTGTGCCCTAGTGACCATGCTGGGAAGTAAATTTTGCTCTTACCTGGTATTTTTTCTATCTGAGAAAATGAAGATTTTTGAGATACGATCATCTTCACTCAGCATTAGAGTTCACATGAAGAAACTTGTCTGAAATGCCTCACCTGCAGTGTGTACATTACAAGATACTAGGAAACCCAACCACAATATACAAAACCATAGGAAATCAGACTTCATTAGTTCATTTGGTCTCAGAACTGCATGTTTATATATGATGGTAATTCTCTTGTTAAGAAGCCCTTCACTGCATGAAAGTTCTCCTGCATCATAATCCTCTGCCTGGAACATGCTAATCCTCTGTTTGCACAGGCATGTCTATACTTTGAAGTGTTAAATCATTGAAAAAAGACAGTTCACAGACCAACAGTCCAAAACCAGCTTTGGAGTTTTGGTATATCAAAATATACATGAGAGGCTGATCTCCCCCTGCCTAGGTAATCATTTTACATCTGTGTAAAATCAACTTCAAGCCTTTCCACTCTGATTCAGTTGAGTTCTGACATCCTTTATGGGTTAGTTCAAATGACAGCATAAGCGGCAAGACAACAGAAAATCAAGCACTGCGATTTGGATATGCCAGCTCAAAATGGATAAAGCAATAATAAAAAAGATTAGCATTGCGGCTTTCATGCCAGCAGTCCTAATATCATTTACATACTCTACAGGAAAATAGGGACATAGGATTGGCAGACACTACCTGGGTCATTGAGTCCGGTCCTCTGCTACCACAGGCAACAATATCATCTAATCCCTTTCATAAATCCTGTGATTTGCCAATAAAACACAGGAAACACATGGGAGAACACTGCAGCTGTTCAGAAGAGCACAGAAAAACCCATAGCCTTTTTACAATTAAAAATGCAATGAAGTTACACAGGCTTTTAATAGGGATGAACCAAAAAGTTTGGGTTAGTTCAAATTTACTCCAATATTTTCTGCCGTGCAGGTGGGAAAGGGTTACATGTGAATATCTCATGCAAGAGATTCACATATCCCTTTCACATATAAAGAGGTACTTTGAGATCTAAGTTTTGATTTGAGCACCAGCATCATCCAAAAGTGCCCATGGATCTTGAATAATCAAGACAGGTTCAAAATTTCCCTTTTTCTATCACTTGACATATATTCAAGATGACATTTGATTAGGTTGCCTGTTGACTCCAGGAACAGCTAAACAAATCCAGAAGAGAGAACAGCCCAGCCTAATTCTTCTTTTGCATGGGATATCAGAGTCATTCATCTATGACATGGAGAGTTCTGAGAAAACAACTGATGTTTCTAAGAAACTTGTCTCTGTTCCATTTCTGATTCAGACATTTAGTTCTGTCTTGCTCCTTGCTAAGTTTCATATAAATAATCAATTGCTAGTTGAGTTGGCTGCCCAAAAGGGCAAATTCAATGGCAAGAAAAAGGGAGTAGTTGGAATGCCTCACTGGGACCAGTAAGACTAATGAGGAAACAGCTCATATTGTAAACTTCTAAAGAGTGCATGTCCAGAAGTTTAACCTTTTGCTGTTTCCTTGACAGTGGCTGATGTTTCTGTCTGTATCTTAATAGGGGAAATCACAGGTCTCTCTTTCAGATCTCTTCATGCTGCAGACTGTATTATTAGCCAACCTATAAGCAGTAAATAATCAAGACATTGGAACCCATGCCAGAAGAAAAGGTCCAGACTGTCTCTTAAGCTAAAGAGAAACAGGCTGTTCCCTGCTTGTCCCCTACAGGAGACAGTTCTCAGTGCTGCAACAAACAAAGAAGGAAGAAGTACATAGCTGCAGAGGATCTTCTTATCAAGTTTGTTCAGTCTGGACTGAAAAATGGATGGTTTGGTCAAAACAAGGTCAGAGCTGAGAAGGTGTTTCAGTGGTCTCCTGTTGCCACAAATTCAGAATGAAAAGAGGAGACAGTTGGTAAGGGAGAAAGTTTAGCCAGTCCACAAACTGCCACAAACTCTGCTGACCCTCGCGTATTTTCACGAGTCACTGTTTCACACCCTGTTAAAAAATAGAAAGTGAGGCCAAGCCCGTGCCTTTTCCAAACTGTTGCGAGATTACATGATGTCTGCAACATTGTTCCAGAGAGAACTTGTTTTTCACTTTTACTATATATTATACTCAGCTTTCCATAGTATGTGTAAGATCGTATTGCAACTGCAGATTTCCATCATGAAAGGATATAATTATACTAGATAACCCTTTGCTTGGGATTCTCTAAATGATGCAGAGAAGAAAGAGGAACTGAATCAAGGCATTGGTGCTCATTAGGAATATATTACAGAGGAGATGTTGGGGGAAGAGAGGAAAATGGCCAGTTTATAGAGTTGAGGGACCATTTTGTCAGAGAATAACATGAGGATATACCTAATAATCATCTCTAGCTTCAGAGCCTGGGGAAAGAGATGAGACAAACAAAGAAGGAATGTGAGAATGCTGTGGTTTAACCGCAGACAGAAACCAAGCCCCACACACCTGCTCACTCACTGCCCACCATGGGATGAGGGAGAAAATTGGAAGGATAAAAGTTGGAAAACTCATGGGTTGAGATAAAGACAGTTTAAAAGGTAAAGCAAGATCTATGCACACAAGCAGAGCTAAGCAAGGAATTCATTCACTGCTTCCCATGGGCAGGCAGGTGTTCAACCATCTCCAGGAGAGCAGGGCCCCATCACACCTAATGGTTACTTTGGTTAAAAAAACATCACTTTGAACATCCCTCTCCTTCCTTCATCTTCTTCCCCCAGGTTTAGAAACTGAGCATTTTGCCATAACGTATGGAATGTCTCTTTGGTCAATTGGGGTCAGGTGTGCTGACTGTGTTCCTGGCCAGCTCCTTGTGCACCCCCACCTTCCTCACTGGTGGGGTGGGGTGAGGAGCAAGAAAGACCTCAAGCACTGCTCAGCAGAGCACTGTTGATAACTCCCTGTTATCAACACTCTTCACAACACAAACCCCAAACACAACCACATGCTTGTTTTAGTTTTAAAATGTTGAAAGTACTTTCTTAGAAACTTTTTATTATGAGGTTCTTTTGTTCTCACCTCTACTATTAAAAATTAAGACACCCCCTTGTCTTCACTGAAGTGTATTCATCACATACCCCAAAAAAGTCCGTTCACTCCCTGACAAACATTAGATGGATATTCCCTGTCACATGCTTAGGTGCATATTTTAATTAGTTCTTTCTCTTTGAAAAAGCAGGAAAACTCAGCTATATACAGTGTTCATAACAGTGTGACAAAATCACACTTTCACCACAGCAGGTGCAACTAGTGAAATGAGTGTCCCAGAACTTCCATGTCCTGACAGAAAAACCCTGAAAATACCAGATGCTACTGGCCTTCTCTTTGATAATGGAATTTTTAGACTGCTCTTTCCAGTAGGTGCTGTGCTGATTCTCCTGACCATTACAAATACTATGTCTCAGTCCCCGCTGCCAGAACAGAAGATGAAGGTGAAGAAATAAGTGCTATGGACCTGAGGCAGCACTGCTCATGCCAGGGTCTGTTCTGAGCTGAGCAGGGACTGGTCAGGTGATGAGCTGAGAGGCACTGGTCCAAGGAGGTCCTGCCCAAGGAGTCCCAGGGATACACAGATGTGAAAGAGCATCTCTGTCATAGGGCCTTGAAATGCAAGACAGAGGGCAGGTAACCTACACAGCACATGCAAATGAACACAGGGAAGGGCCACTCCATACACTGGGCAAAATAACATGGCATAGCCATGCCAAGACATGGCAATGCTAATATTTCCTGAGATCAAAGGCAAGAAAAGCATAATTCCTAACAAGAACAAAAACAAGAAACAAAAGAAAGTGAGAAGGGAAAGAGAAAATGAGATAAGGCAAGGAGATAATCTAAAGCAGGTCCAAGCCAAAGTAATGCAAGCAAACCAAAGCAGGGAGAAAAGGACCAGGTACACTCACCCTTATGCAAAAAACAAGGAAGAACAGTCAATGCTGCCACATGTTGGAGGGCAGGGAAAATAAATGAATAAAGGGCAAAAGAAACAGCAGCTAATTCTGGTGTACTTCATGCCCCTCTTCTAGTAGTTAGCAACTGCAGCAGCAAACTTTCTGCTCTTCCTCTGGTAGGAGAGAGAAATACTGACAAAATGCACTCAGACAGTGAAGGGTCCCCAGTGCCCTCCCTGCAGACTAGAACTCTCTATCCATGTAAAAACACCTCCCACATCAGTGCTACCAAAGACACATTGAGTTGCCCTTGGGGGAAGGAGATGTCACTCTGGTCTCTGGCCATTCAGTCATCCACTTCCCTGTTCAGTGCTCTCATATATGAACTGGTGGATAATAATAGGTAGGGACTGAGGAGAGAAACTGCTTGTTTCTTCCCCAGCTTTGAGCCCGTGCAGCAACACTCAGCTGTCCACATGATGCATAAACAGTCTGCTGGTGGTTGTCTCAAGTCTACCTCCTGCTGGGCAGAGTTCATTTCTATCTGAAGTACAAGAGCAGAGAGACTATGGAAATGTCACCAAATTACAGCAAGGTATTCCCAAGGGAAAAAAGACATGCTAGCCAGCAAGCGTTTTCAAGGCATGTTAATAAATCCAGTTTGTCTCACATGCCAGCTTGCTCCCACCTCATTCCCATTCCCACTGAAGAGATACTAATTGAAAATTATGTTTTCAATGTGAAGCCTTTTTCTAATTTCATCTTGTTTAAAAGCATTTAGGGATCTTATTGTTTGTTGTATTTCAAAGTGATTTTCATGAACTCCCCAGGGAAGCCAACAAACAGCACTACCAACATTTTGCTGGCAGACAGCAAGGGTTTCTACTCAGCACAGAATATTCATGTACTCCAAGAAACACAGATTCTTGAGGTAGAGGAGACAGCTGAAGAGCTCCAGTACAAAACATCTAGGAAATTGTTATAATATCTATTCCTCCTCAGCATTTTTTGTAGTCCTTTAGCAATCATGGTATGCACAGAGCTCCATTGAAAATTTAAATAATTTTAAAATATTTTTCACGGGAAAGGTAGAACTGCCTATACAATATAGTTAGACATGGTCAAAATATGCTTTCCAAGCTTTAAGTCTCATGTATGCATCACACTGCATACTCTAAAGTCTCTTCATTGAATTCTATACACTCCCACACATTTATGACAAATGAGTATACAAAGTATAAAACATTCTGTATTTACCCAACAAAATATGTAATCATGCACTCAGGCATGCACTGCACACATGCCTGTATACTTGACACACACATGATGCCAGACATCGTGCATATGCACGTATTTGTGCATTATGTTATATAACAGTGTCTTTGCAGGTCATACAAAGCACAGGAACAGCCTGCACCTTGCAACACACACCTGCAGGATCTGCACACAGCCAGACATGCCAATAAAGTTCAGATTACTTATATCTGTGTGCATTAACAAAACCTGTGTTTACGACATCTTCCAATTTGTATGCATGCAATACATGTTCGTACATTCATTTACTTAAAGAAGTATGGTATTGAGGAGAAAAAAACATTAAGGAGTACAGTGAAGTCTTCAGAAGAGAATTTGTTAAACAGCAAGTCCAGTTCCTATTATTATGACTTTTCATATTGGTGTAAGACCCGGTCTGCATGCAAAAGCTTAGTTGGCACAGCTAGGTTAAGAACATAAAAAACAACCCCGTTAATTGACATCCCCATGACAACAAAAGTCTCAGAGCTATGCCAGAAAAAACCTCTCTGGCAGTCTAATTTCTCTAGTTCAAGAAATGGAAGAAGGGAAAAGAACATTTTGCGTCTTTTTCAGAGTAATTGGAGATTCAACTTGCCATCAAATTTTTTCCAATATAACAAAGGCCTGCATCTACTTAGGATGATTTGTTGCATTAGAGTGACTCAAAGTGCTGGAGGAATACTATTTCATTCTAATCTAGTCAAGTTCCAAGTCGAAAGGAATCGGCTGGTTAGAGATCCTATTTCAACTATGATTTGGAGCACAGCAAGTGCAGTGGTTTGTGTGGTTTCCATAGCCATGTTTACACAGCCTGCTACAGCCCACCGTGTGTCATCCTTGTGACACAGGCCTTCCATTATTAAATGCTATTTGAGCATATATTCCAAGTATTCCAGGTATTTCACCCGCAGTGACTGGGATTTTTCTGAAGTATGTCTGGATAACATTGCCAGAACCCACTAAAAACAAACCTCAGTCCTCAAAATTCTTCTGTCTCTTTTGTCACTGTCTAGCTCCTTTGTAGCCACTGTCATTTTCATACTCTTATCAGCCAGCACAGATGAAAACAATGCTCCATGCCATTGCAAATGCCACTGCAAATACACAGAAGCTGTGGAAAAGTTTTCACAGCTTGCTGCCATGTGGCTTTAGCACTTCCAATCTGTCACTGTGCTGCAGAGCAGCTCTCATGTGTTTTCAGAAGCAGTGGCAACAGCTGTCTCACCAGCAGCAGCCTCAGGAGCAGTGGAAGGTACAGGATGTCAGGCTGCTCAGTGTGGGAGCTGGGTCAGCATCCATGGCTGAATTTATCAAGCAAGAGGCAAGTGGTGGGGAATTTCATAGTCATAGAATGGGTTGGAAGGGGACCTTGAAGATCATCCAGTTCCAATCCCCCTGCCACAGGCAGGGACACCTTTAAGTAGAACAGGTTGATCAGAGCCCCATCCAACCTGGCTTTGAACACCTCCAGGGATGGGGGATCAACACCCCAGAGCAACCTGTTCCAGTGCCTCACCACCCTCACAGTTCAGAATTTTTTTCTAATATCTAATCTAAACCTATTCTCATTCATTCGCCCTTGTCTTGTCACTACACACTCTTGTAAACTCTTGCCCCATCTTTCCTTTAAGTTCCCTTCTGGTACTCTAAGGCTGCAATTAGGTCACCTCAAAGCCTTCTCTTTTCACAGCTCTCTCAGTCTTCCCTCACATGAGACATGCTGCAAACCTCTGACCAACTTGGTCAGTCTTCTCTGAACTCACTCCAACAGGTCAATGTCCTTCTTGTGTTGAGGATCCCAGAGCTCCAGGTGAGGTCTCACCAGAGCAGAGAGACAGAATCCCCTCCCTCGCCCTGCTGGCCATGCTGCCTTGGATGCAGCCCAGGACATGTTTGGCTTTCTGGGCTGCGAGTGCACGTGGCCAGGTCATGTCCACCTTCTTATCTCCCAGCACCCCCATGTCCTTCACAGCAGGGCTGCTCTCAATCTTTTCATCCCTCAGCCTGTGTTGATATTGTGGACTGCCCCAATCCAGGTGCAGCACCTTGCATTCGGTCCTATTAAACCTCATGATATTCCCAGGAGCCCGTGTCTCAAGTTTGTCCAGCTGCCTCTGGATGGCATCCTGACCTTCATGTGTGTCAACTGCACCACTCGGCTTGTTGTCATCTGCTGAGGGTGCTCTTGATCCCATCTTCTATGTCATTAATGAAGATACTAAATAACACTCATCCTAATACAGACCCCTGAGGGACACCACTCACCACTGATGTCCATTGGGACTCTGAGCCATTGACCACTACCCTCTGGATGCGATCATCCAACCAATTCCTAATCCATCTAACAGTCCACCCATCAAATCCATCACTCTCCAGTTTGAAGAGAAGGATGTTGTGGGGGACCTGGCAGCATGAAAATGCAAAAGTATGGAGGCAAAATTTAGAGATGAAACCTGCCCTGAGTGAGCCCAGAGAAGCAGCAGACACACTGAAATGTCCCAGGACATAGGAATCATGGCATGGCAAGTCAATGATGACCATCATAGCAGAGAGGCACATTGCATCCAAACTTCAGCCTGTAGAAAATTAACATCCCAATCATTTTATGTCTTTTCAATGAAGGATGGACTACCTGATATCTGTCTCATTAATCTGTCTTAGCCAGCACTGTATACATGTGGAACTTCTCAACAAAAGCAGAATAAACTCAATATAAACCAGTCCTCTCTCCCTTTTCCATTATCACTCTCTGAGCTAAACAATTCATGGATGCTACATCTGCTTTTAAGTCTTTTTGCCAAATCTCGTATTTCACACTGTCATTTTCTTACCCTTCAAGATGTTTTGTCTCTAATATTGCTGTATGAATGTTCCACACAAACAAGACAATCAAACACTCTGAAGAGGGCTGGGTTTTCAGTCTTTACCCAGCCTTTCCCGTGTGGAAAGACACGCAGCATTCTGGGCTCCGAACGAGAGTGCCGATTGACGGCAGTTAATGCACACGGCACACGCTTTGTCGGGGCTGTGGGAGCTTCTGAGCTACAGAAGAGAGGAGCATTACTAACACGTTCACAAAGCATTTAAAAGGATGTTCTAAATTTCCTACACACTGTGGCAGGGTAAGCAGTCAGAGGGGTACAAGCAGACTGCTCTTGCGTGCACAAAGATAGCAACCTGAAAAAAAAAATATAGGGGGAAAGAAAAACCCAGCTCTATTTCTCTAATCCCTTTTTTCGGCTGAATTGGGAGATGTGACTTGGAACAGAGTAGGTGTACGGTTTTTTCCAGAGGGCCGTGCGGCGCGGCTCCGAGTGCCGCCGGGAAAGAGCGTCACAAAGGCTGGGAGCCGTCCTGGTGCCGAGAGCGGCTCCCGGCGGGACGCGCACCGGCTCCTCCGCGGGGGCCGAGCGCCGCCTGCTGGCAAGCCCCGGGAGCGCGTCCGCGCAGCAGGCGCGGGGATCGCCGCTCCTACGGGAAAAATTCTCGCCTCGCCAGGTAGAAATTTTGCAAGAGAACCCGATTACACTAGAAGGAATCTGTAGAAAACCTGCGCTTGTCTGAAGACAGCAGTTAGGTGCCTATAGCCATGCGGGATACTTTTAGTGTGTGCCAATAAAAGGTTTTACGTCTGTGAACATAGTTATGCACTCATTGTACTCCGCCGTGGTACCTGGACACCATTTTCTGAAAAACTCGTCACAAATTTTTAAGATGGATAATTGCTATACCCCTTCACATGTAAAACCTCTGTTGGTGACACAAGCCCAATTCTAAAAAGTGAGATTAGAAGAATTCAGGATCTGTTGCTCATCCAGCATAAGCCAACAAGTGACCTCTATTTCAGTCACTTTGTTATCCACAGAAACTTTCCAGGTTTGGTTCATGTGATTAGACCACCGTTCCAGTGTGACGTTTTCATTCAGCATGTCTTCTCCTTCTGTCATAATAGAAGTCTTTCAATGCCCTGCCTATGGCTTTGTCTGAAGCCTGTCCTCCACCAAAGACCGGGGCACTTGTGGGATAGGAATAGTATTTTTTTTCCTCTGAGGAAAATAGAAAATTTCATTGATTTCACAAGTAAATTATTGTTCCTCTGGAGAACCTGCAGTGATTCCAGAGTACTTGATTTATGGGCAGCGCACAGGAATGGGAGTCAAATGTATAATGATACCACTTCATTATCAAATGAGTGTGTAACTTGCCACAGGGTTATCTCCCTGTGCTTGGGTTTGTGGAGACTGAGAAGAAAAAAGAGAGAAAAATCCTGACTGATGGCCAGATTAACCCTGTTTTGTGAAACTATGAGACCTGCACTACAGAGTCTGAAAAATCTGTGTGTCAAGAGCTAAAGAGTAACAGTGATTAATTTTAAACAGGTTCATTATAAATAATATTGTATATATTTCATAAATAGATGAAAACTAAAGACTAGAAAATGTAAATTGTTGTAAGGAGAGAAAAAATGAAAATAATGATGTAAAAAGACAAGGAAGTAGTTGAGGAAACAAAACACCAGGATGAAAGGATGGAAACAGAACAAACCTCAGAGAAAACAGTTTTTTAATGTGGCTCTGAATACCCCTTCTCATTTTGTGTGTTCTGTGTTAGAAAGACAATGAGAGCAGCTGAATGTATCACTGCTACAGAAGGTTAAAAAGTATAATTCCAAGGCCTATAATAGATGTTACGATACAACATATAAAAAATGTGATTAAAATAGTTAGTTGTAACAGAATATATAATGCTATTATAATATTTTGAAGCTGCTTACCATCCCAACCTACCAACAAATCTCCCTGCCATGCAGCCAAAGTCCAACATTTGAGTTCATCTCCCATCACTCTTCGGTGTCTGAAGCCCCCCTTCTTCTCTGCTATGGGAGGCAGAGCCTGTCTTCATCAAAAGGTACACAGCCCCTCTTACAACTATTTTCATCCATGCTTACTTCTTTTTTCTCCACAACTATCATACATACAACAATGTATAAATGCTACATATTTATCCATGCTTGCTATGGAACATAATCACAGTTTAATACAGTGTTGTTGAGGAAAAAAGCAAGAAAAGGAGACAACGAGGCAGCTCCACCCATATAAACACTTCAGCAGGGGAGTGTAAAAAGCAGTTAACTGAGATGTTCATCTTTCCTCCTTTCTGGCCAAGTTGTAAAAGCTTGCCATGGTAGTGCTGATAAAGGTGATTATTGTGAGTTTTTAAATCTGCATTCAGATGCAATGCTGCCTGGAAGCTGCTGGAGGACAAGAGATTGACATCTCTTTATATCCATCAGGCTGCTCACGGAGCTCTCCCTTCCCAGAAAATGAGAGGTCCTTGTAAGTATGCAAGGACCTCTCATTTTCATTTAACTCTTCTGTTACATTAAAAATATTTTTACTCTCATTTTATATTTTGTTCCCACTACTAAGATGACCCAGCATATTCTTTTAATATTACTTTGGGTAAAGGTGATGGCCACAAGCACAATGAGGCTCAGGATGTGGTTAGAGCTCTCTTGGATCTGATGGCAGCCACAAGCCTCAGACCCCTTCAGAGCATGCAGGAATGCCATGACTCCACCAGTGAACAGGTAAAGGCACCGGGCCAGTTCAAGAAAGGGAAGAAAGGTGACTGATGCTGTCACTGCTGCCACTGGCTGAAACACTGAATAGAGGAAAAACAGACGGTATATGATTGATGCTGCTGTACATCCCTGCTGCATGCAGTCTGCCGCCATGGACTTCAGAGACAGGCTGGAGCTTCAGATGCCTCTAACATCATCCTTCATCCTGCTGGGAAGGGTATTTAAGAAAGGTCCAGAGCTTTGTTTAGCTCAGCCTCAGATTCACGTTAGGGGAATACTCTTTCATTTTAAGTGCCTGTGAAATTTGCAGGATGCTAAAGCATATTGAGGTATGAGGAGAAGACACTGCTACAGCCTTGTAAGTTTTGCCACACTTTATATTTGGAGATTAGAGCCTAATGAACACGTGCTGCCTTCATTGACATAAGTTGCAGATACTCCAGGTTCTGGAATTAGGGAGCATCTTCTTCTGCAGAAAAATATGAAAGTCACCAAATCACGGGAAAGCAATCTCTGTCTCGTACTAGGAGCTCAGCGTGCAACCAGCACTTCCCGAGCATCTTCCATCGTAGTTGTATAAGACAGACAAAAACGGATACAGAAGCTTGGCGCTGGGGGAAGGCAGCAATCAGGGGA
>VZRQ01002798.1:446007-464231 GCA_013397975.1 Machaerirhynchus nigripectus | reverse complement strand
CTGCGGATCTGCAAGGACGGCAGCAGCTCCCGTCGCTTTTGCAGCATCCGCGTCGTGTCGGCAGCTCTCCTGTAAACGTCGCCTCGCGGATATTAACTGGTTCTTAGATAGAGTCAGGCTGCTTTTTGCATGGGGGCGGGGAGTTTCGCCTGGCGTATTCAGGCCTTGAAGTCTTCAACACCGGTGGCCATCCGGGTCTGATCCAGCGCACTTGCAGATCCGGGGCCTCTGGCAGGCTGTGTTGCTAAAAGACTTGCTGAGGGAAGGTGAAGTCTGTTATTGTTTGAAAGTTGCTTGTAGCCCCTTGATTCTTTCTTCCTTGAGGCAAGAACGTAAGGTCGACGCTCAAGACTGAAGACTTTTTCCGTAAAATCTTGGCAAGATCTTCCATTTGTGTATAGCATTAATGAATTATTCAAGAAAAGAGGATGACTTAGTATATTACTAATAGAAAATATTATGGTTAGTTACAACTGGTTTTGTAATTGGATTAGGCCCTCATTTTCCCAAATGGCCGCCTGAAAAAGCAGAACATACTTTTCTTTTTGTCATAATGTCAATAAGTAGGAAAGTAGCTTTGTCATATCTGTATGTAACCATGGATTTTAAACGAGAATGCTGCTATACGAGGTCACTTAGAAAGTTCTTTAGGAGAACAAATAGTTTGGTTGTTGGTTGGGGGCAGGGGGCGTTGAAGATTTTTTCGTTTTAATTTGAGTCCGTTAACTTTGCTTGTGTAGTTGTGCCCTAGTGAAACAATGCATCCTAGTGAAACAAAAACATCACCTCAGAACCAAAAACAAAGTGCAAATAAAATGTGGGCAACTGCAGGGAGAGGTGCATAGTAAAATGTGCTGTTACCCTACCACTTCAGAAATACGGTTCATCTCATTTTGATTCTTGTGAGTAGCTTTTGTCAGGAAGGAATGGCCATGTTAGGTAGAGCAAACTCCAGCATGGTTAAGAAATGCAGCCTGTGACAGGGTAGATCTGTAAGAACCTCTGAGGTGATTCCTAAAACACTCTCCCAGCTTTGCCCCTCTCCAGCTTTTGGGTTCCCAGAGCCAGGGGAAGTGTCTCTATAGTGAGTGTTGCTTGTGAGGTTGTTCTTCAGTGAACTTTTCTGATACTTTGTTGAACGGAATGTGCTTTTGGCATATAGAGATTCTGTGGCACAACGTTTCATTATTTTGTTAACTTTGGTGAAGGAGTTACCTCTTGGAATTTGTCATTTCATAATCTTGCTTGATGTCTCCAATTATTGCATTCTGAGAAGCTGTGAGTAATTGTTCCTTGTTCATCAGTTTTATCCCACTTGGTGCCTTATTATCTCTTAACAACCTTATGAACGTGATTTCTTACTGCAAGAGGTCATGGTCACCCTTTCTCAAATAAGGAAACGTTGATCATGAGCATGGAGGCTCCCAGAAATATGACATCAGGAGAAGTAGTTTAAAAGACTGAAAGTATTGAGCTTGTGAAAGAGTGTTTCAGTTGAGAAAGGGGCTCAGATATGAGGAGTCCACTAGTGGAATGAAGGTGAGAAATTGAAAAAAACTGTTAGGAAGCAGGCCAGAAATAAAGAGGAAGACAAACATTTTTTCATAACACATTGTGAAACTTGTCACAGGGTATGAATTGACTCAAGAACTAACCTAGAGAAGTTAATGGATGATTGGTCAATTAAGAGTTATTAAAAATAAAGGTCTGGACACTGTGTCCAGCTTAGGACATTCCTTTAGTACAGATGGGAAGGAAATGCACAAAACGGAGGGATCACACTGCTTCTATAGTTGCCTGTGGTTTTTGTAGAGCATTCCATGCTTCCGGGTACAAGTGAAACAAACTCCTGCCTGAACTGTATTTTGCCTACATGGTAGGAGTGGTTAGCATGCAGGAACACAAATGCAGGGAACACAGGCTACTCTGTTCCATTGCTGTGTGAATGCTTTTTCATATGCATTCAATTTTATGTTACGAGTTTTACAAAAGAACTTCTTCTTAACGTGCGGCCTGAGAACCCGTGTCTATAATGATGTGTGTTTTCATTGCTAGTTTGTGCTGGCTCATTCCTGCCTTTGCTGCATTGGCCCAGCTACAGAGTAAACCAGGTGGTGAAGTGGTTCAGCTGAAAGGCAACTGATTCTTTCCCTGGTTATTTTTCATCCAGGTCTGTGTCCCACTACAGTTCAGATTCTGGCAACACAGAGCTATCAACAAGCTGTACAGAGTGGTTCAGGAGCAGGGGCACTAAATTTTAAAATGCAGCTTGCATTAGAGGATGTTAATACAGTGTACTGCTTTGTAAATTAGTATCTGTATTCGCTGTGGGAGAACTTTCCTGTGGAGTAGGGGTGATGATATATGTGGCTCTGAGAAATTTAATGTAAATAAAGCAAAGAAAGTGTCCTGTGCTGCCACTGTTGCTGTTCAAAGTAGGATAAGCTATTTTAAGCATTCTTTTTCACAACCATAGGACAATTAATCTCAGAAGGTCCTGATTTCCACTAGTATCCTAATAATGCCAACTCCTATTTCAGAAACACACAGCTAACCACAACAAAGACTTCAATTATTCTAAAGTTTCAGTACTGCAGGCACAACATCAGAAGCACCTGTCTGATTCTAGTTGGAGCAGCTAGAGTATTTTGCTGTTGCTGAAGTGGTTATTTCTATAATTCAATTGGAAATTTCTGGGATTTCTTTTAAATCCAGTTTCTCTTAAGAGTTCTAAGCACTGTGTTTCATCTCAGATTAAGTTAACTACCTGCACAGATAGTGGAGATTCCAGGTTAAGTTAGCTACCTGAATAGATGGCCAGAGATACTTTAGCACCATATATGTTAATAAGAATTCATGATCCACTGCAGTGACACAGTTACTGGGAAATGTAGTCTCTACTTCAAAGACAATACATGAGCATACAAAAGGCAGAAACTCCTTGAAAAACTGGCCAAATTCAGTGACAGTGATCATATAATGCCTTGCACTAATATGATCACAAACAGTGTGTAAGAGCTGTTACCCTTAGGGCCAGCAGTTGGAGTGGTGCACAGTTGAAGAGACAGGAGCCAGAATAACAGTAAAAGCCAGGCAACAGAGGCAAATATTACCAAATTGGCATGGTTATATCAGTCTAAGAGAAAAATGTATTCCTTTGTAAGAAGCTTATATAATAGAGTTCACTTAAATAGTTGAATAGAACAGGAGAAAAAAGTCGTTCCTTGTCTTGAGAATAATCCAGGATTTTTCCATTTATGTATTCTGGTTTTCTTCTTTCAGCATAAGGATGCCTACCAGGTGATCTTGGATGGTGTGAAAGGAGGTGCCAAGGAGAAGAGACTTGCAGCCCAGTTTATTCCGAAGTTCTTCAAGCATTTTCCTGAGCTAGCTGACTCAGCTATCAATGCCCAGTTGGACCTCTGCGAGGATGAAGATGTTTCTGTAAGAATAAGAACTTTGTAGCAAGTTGATACTTTGAATTTATATTTTGCTGTTGTTTTCTCTTTTTGTTTAATGGGCTCTGTCTTTCGGGAGAGGAGGGTTGGTCTTTGGAAAACATAAAGTTAATTGTATTCTTGTATTTAATTCATTGTGTGATGGTTTGGGAAGATGCATCAGTTTTCATTTATCTTTTTTTGCTTCCATCATTGATCAAAGGAATAGCTCTGTAGAAAGAAACTTACAGTTTATTTAAAGAGCATTTACATGTTTTCTTATCAAAAAGCACTTTCTGGTAATTGATTCTGATAAATCCTGCTGGGAGACAAAATCTTGTTTGCACCTGAGAACCACAGGGATGTGATTCTGACTGTTATTCTTGAAGAAGTCTTGAGATGCTTCATGCTGTGTCTGTGCTGTTGGTAGAACCTGTACCTTTGAAGCATCTTTGTTTTTCAGGTCTTAAGGGATTTAGACAGATCATTCAAGGATTTTTTCAGTGCTGGGAACAAACCCTAGAGTTTATCCCTGCCATATGCACAACTGTAGAACTATCCTTCCTGTTAGCAAATAAAACTCTTTAATAACACACATTCCAGACTTTATTTTGTTGATCATATGAATGATGATGTGAACAGAGGTGCTGTTTGAATTTGATTTTTCTCCACTACTGCCTAGATCTAAGAAAAATACATTATTTTCTTCAGAAATATGTCAGAATAGGGGGGTTTGGGGTGTTATGTAGTTAGTGGAGTTTTTAAAATTTTTTAATCTCTACATGATTGACAATTTTGACAGATCCGGCGACAAGCAATCAAGGAATTGCCTCAGTTTGCCACTGGAGATAATCTTCCTCGGGTAGCAGACATACTGACCCAGCTTCTCCAGTCAGGTAGGAGACACATCCTGGCTGATCACCTCATGGCACACCTAAATATATATGCAGTTTTTTTCTGTAAAACGTTTTCCATTGATTCATAATTTATCCCAGTGCTGTTCATGTCCTTCTTCTGTTCTTTTTCTTCTGCTTTATATTTGCTGTATAGTTAGGCTGCTGCTTCTGCTGAAACATCACTAATTATTCTAATCTAAACTGAAAATCTTTCTTTTAAATAAAACAATTTTTTTTCATTCAAGTTCTCTGAAAGCATCTGTAGAAAAAGGCAAGGGGGGGAGCCTTCCAGTTATGGACTACAGCAAATTGCTTTCTGAAAAAGAGTTACTGAATTTCTGATCCAGGTTCCAGAACCTGAAAAAGCCTGAGGGTGTTTTGTTCCATACAGTGCATTTCTGGTGCAAAATAAATATTTTGAGGGGTAAATTCAGAATTTAATATACATTTAATCTCAGTAAGTTACAGAGTGCTAAATATTAGGTGTTCAAACTTCTGTTAAAACTGCGTGGTTAAGTCTCTGGGCGCCTCAGAAGATAGGTTTTGGTTTGGGTTGAGAAGTACGTATTTCTTCACTTAGTTCAGGAGGAAAATTGTTCCTGCCACCTAGAAATACTGTAGATTAATTAAGAGTTTAAAAATAAATAACTATGTATTTTACATTAACTTAGTGGAGGTCAGCTTGTTTATTAAGATAACTGAGAATATTGACAAGTAACTTTCCTTCAAGTTTCCAGTCCTATCAGGTTTTAAGGTTTAAGTTTTAGCAGGGAGACTAAAGTGATAAATAGCTTTTTTTTTGCTTACAACTTCCATAATCATGGCTTTGAACTTCCTCAGTCTAACAGTTTTTAAAAATACAGGTTATTTTGTTTTTAGCCAAATGCTGACAACAGAATACTTCTGCAGTATTAACAATCTGTTTTTCTGCTCTTACCTTTGCATTTCAAGGGTATGTATATCAATTTTTTTCTCTCTCCAGATGATTCTGCAGAATTCAATTTGGTGAACAATGCCTTGCTCAGCATATTTAAGATGGATGCTAAAGGTAAAAGACACATTTTTCTATACATGGCTTTTATTAATACTTCCCACTCTGTAGTAGGATAACAGGACTCAATTTTGTGTCTTCTTAGTACAGTGCAAAAGTGAGGCACACACTAATTGTTTGATTTTACAAACAATACTGAACTTAATAATTGTGGATCTGAATTATGCAGACTAATAAAAGAGTGTTGATTTTTATGTCAAGATATATAAAAATTGTATTTTTGCTTAAAATTTAGTATAGCAGTTATTTTAAAATGTGTCATGGAATCTTAAAAGAGGAATCTTCTTCCTTCTGCATAAAAGGTCCAGGTCATAACTTCTAAAATAATTTGTGTTACCCGATTTATTCTCCATTCAGGGACTTTGGGAGGTTTATTCAGTCAAATTCTTCAGGGAGAGGATATCGTGAGAGAGAGAGCCATTAAGTTCCTTTCTACAAAACTGAAAACCTTACCTGAGGAAGTGATGACAAAGGAGGTGGAAGAGTTCATATTGACTGAATCAAAGAAGGTGAGTGTCTGATTTCAGTTCTAACTCAAGTATTGTTACCCTCCCTTATCATTGGTGTTGCTTTGGAGGGCTGTTTGAGCATTGTACAAACGCAATCTTGTACTAACCTATTCTGATACACTCCAAAGTTTGCAGCATTTTTTTGTGGTAATGTTAAAATCACATCTCTTCTAATTTTATGACAATGTTGATTAGCATTGGACCCAATCATTCACTTTGGAAAGGGTCTTTGAGAGATTGATCAGCTCAGTGAATCATGCTCAGCTGAATTCTGATCACATTTCTTGGTGCTTTTTCCAGTTGGGTTTTGAAAACCTCTGAGGAAGGAGAGTTCCTATACCCTCTGGGCAACCAGCTTCAGTGTTTAATTGTCCTCAACAAAATTGGTTTCTCCTCTATGCAATTGGAACCTCCCATGTTAGTTTTGTGTCATTGTTTCATTCTGGCCATGTCCACCTCCTCAAAGAATCTGGCTGCTATGCTTGGTGACTTGCTCTTTGAGTGTTGGAAGATAAGTGTTAGTTTGCCACACCCACATACAGCTCTTTTCCTTTAGGCTGGAAAAGCCTGATTGCTTTAGGTTCTCCTCACAGGTCATGTGTTGTAGACACAGATCAGTTGATTTGGCGTCCTAAAGCTTATCAACCACTTCCTCATACAGGAGAGCCCAACACTAGGTGCAGTATTCCAGATTTGGTCAGATGAGGGCACAGCCAAGGACAATCATATGTCCCTTTGCTTCTTGTAGTCTTTGCTCCTGTCATAGCCCAGAACACTGCTCATCAGCCAAGGAATGCTGCTGTTATGTGCTTAGCCTGCTGTCCCCAGAACCCTCAGTCTTCTCAGCAGAGCAGTTGCCCAGCCAGTCAGTCCCCTACACGTGCTGATGCAGGGAAATTGGTTCATCCCAGGTGCAGAGCTTCGCATTTGTCTTTGTGGAATTTTATGAGATTTCCATGCATTCCCTAAGCTGAGAAAGATGCAAAAACTTTTGAAACAACCAGTAATGAGTAGATACTTGTTTAACATTTATTCTGCCTGAAGCACTTGATTTTGGTTAGATAGAAGTTTGTTCTTAAATTTAGAGTTAAAAAAACCTGTTTCCCTTGCACAACTTGATGACAGTTGCTTTAATTTGTAGGTACATTCAATTATACTGAATGTTTTCATGTGTTCCTTCAAACTTGTGTTTTTAAATAACTAAATGCTAAATTTAAGTGCTAAATATTTCCATACTTTACCTTTTCAAATCCAGTAAGTTTGTCTTGAAGGTTTGCAAATTACCACCAAAGAAATATGTTTTCTGTTTTTCTGTTAAGGTTCTGGAAGATGTGACAGGCGAGGAATTTGTTCTGTTCATGAAAATATTGTCTGGATTAAAAAGCTTACAGACAGTCAGTGGGAGGCAGCAACTGGTGGAGCTGGTAGCTGAACAGGCTGACCTGGAACAAACATTCAATCCATCAGATACGGACTGTGTGGACAGACTTCTGCAGTGCACTCGGCAGGCAGTGCCATTGTTCTCAGTACGTATTTGTTTGCTTTGCTCGAGAAGTATTCAGGAAAGCTCATGGCTGGAGCTTGGCTTTGGTGTTCCCAATGATTCTGTTGGAACGACCACAAATCAGTAATTCTCCACCTTTAACCTCTAATGTATTCAAATGTTAGGAAAACATCCTTAAAGCCTCCAAATGTAAATATACCTTATGTTTTTCTCTTCTTTTTTTCAAATTTAAGATGTTATAGTGAATTATGACAAGATTCTCACATTGTTCTGTATGAATTTGATTATTTCAAGTCTAGTGCCAGGCAGCTGCAGCATTTAAAGGCCTATTCTTGGCTTGCAAGCAATCTTTTCAGCTGCTGTTGCAGACAGCCTCTGAATTTAGGCTACCTGCAAGGGAGTCTGTGTCTTAGGAATAAGAGGGAAGTTTAATAAAGCTTTAAGGTACAGCTGTGAGGCAGGCATTTATACGGGTGCCGGGGTGATGGGAGAAAGACATTTAGCTCTTTCAGACTCAAGAGTAACATGAATAATGTGTGATGGTTTGTTTGTGATTTTTTTCAGAAAAATGTTCATTCCACAAAATTTGTTACTTATTTCTGTGAGCATGTTCTGCCAAACCTCAGCTCTTTGACTACTCTAGTGGAGGGCCTTGATATCCAGTTAGAGGTAAGCCAAAGCTAAAATGTCCTTCAAATAGTGAAAAATAACCATCCTAGATAAACCAAACTATTTTTAAAATTGCAAGCTCTTTCCTTAAGTAGTTTTCATTTCTTGGCTTGTAAGAAAAGTAGCTGAACTAAAAAAATTGTTTCCTCTATTGAAGCATGACTGAGCATTGCCTTTTAAAGCATGTGTTGTCTGTCCCAAGCTTTTGAACTAAGGTAGAATAAGTAGATTAGTGTAATTAGTTTTATATTACTCTCAATTTTTTTAAGCCCATAGCATTTACTGAAATGATGGTTGCATAGTTTGTGCTAATTTAGCCTCCTAAGGGAGTGGCTTAATGTCTGTAATTTTGTTTACATTAATCAGTGCTGCAGTTTCAGTTAGATCTCTGTGGCTCTCACTTGAAGGTGAGCAGAGCTGCAGATGTGGGAGATGAAGTTTTGTTTACTTGTTGACTAATGCTTGTTGGGATTAGACACACAAACCTGTGTTTCTCTTTATGGACAGGAAAAACAAATTAGGCATGTTCTTCCTTGTATTCCTTCCTGATGTTTGGGGGGGGTTTAGTTGTAATAGCTGGCCTCTACTGTGCCAGCCATAGTGATGTGATAATTGATTTTAGGTTGAACATTTAGCTTGTGTACTTTCAGTTAACACACAAAAACCTGGCTATCCTTCTGTTTAGGTTTTGAAGCTTCTTGCTGAAATGAGTTCATTTTGTGGTGATATGGAAAAGCTTGAATCAAATTTGAAGAAGCTGTTTGATAAATTACTGGTAAGACGAATTAAGTTTTTATTTATGTAAAATACTAAGAAATTAAGTTTTCATCAAAAGAAGTTATTTTTATGTATTCATCTCTTTATCCTTTTTCTAAAATGGCTGTTTCAGAGATAGTCCTGTCCACTGATAGAAGGTTGAATGTAATTTTGCAATTTAAAGCTTTTGTAGATAGAGAGATGTTACCTGAATAATGCTTTTAATCCAGTAAACTCATGTATGTTTCTTTTCTTTAAATTTCATAGTCAGGAGAGACTCATACTGATCTCATTAAACACTGTATCTGCACTGACAATTCTAAGCAAATTCAGCACTATTTCAGAAGCATTGGTGCAGTACATTGTTGCTTCCTGTGGTAGTAGTGCCACCATAGTATTTCCTCTTAGTCAGAGGTCTCAAGGCACAGAAGTGTGGGCAAACCACCTGCACCAGGACTTTATTCAGTAGTTCATCACAGTAGTATAGAGATGGGGGATACTTCACAAATTGTCAGCACAGATAAACCATCGAGTTCAAACACTGCAAAAGAGCAGTCAGTCAGCATAAATGTGTCTCATGCATTTGTTTTCCTTTCTGTTCTTCAGGAGTATATGCCCCTTCCTCCAGAGGAAGCAGAAAATGGGGAAAATGCTGGCAATGAAGAGCCCAAGTTGCAATTCAGTTATGTGGAGTGTTTACTGTATAGCTTCCATCAGCTGGGCCGCAAACTTCCAGACTTCCTCACAGCCAAGCTGAATGCAGAGAAATTGAAAGACTTTAAAATCAGGTAATGTTTTAGAGGCAAGTGTTAATGTTCTGTTACAAAGTGTTCATGGAGTTCCCCAGGGCTCAGTACTGTTTAACATATTCATCAGTGATGTGAATGAGGAGATTGGCTGCATCCTCAGTAAGTTTGCAGGCAACACAAAGTTGTGTGGGAGTGTAGATCATCTGAAGGGTAGGAAGGCTCTGCAGAAGGGTTTGGACAGGCTGAATCGATGGGCTGAGGACAACTGCATGAGATTTAATAAGGTGGAGTGCGGGATCCTGCAGCTGGCTGCATATGCTGGTTGCACAACAACCCCGTGTAACACTGCAGCCTTGGGGTGGAGTGGCTTGAGAGCTGATCAGCAGAAGGGGGCTTGGGGGTGCAGGGCATGAGCCAGCGTGTGCCCAGGTGGCCGAGAAGGCCAATAGCATCCAGGCCTGTATCAAGAACAACGTGGCCAGCAGGACCAGGACAGTGATTGTCCCCCTGTACTCAGCACTGGTGAGGCCTCACCTCGAGTGCTGTATCCAGTTTTGGGACCCTCACTTCAGAAAGGACACTGAGGTGCTGGAGTGTGTCCAGAAAAGGGCGATGGAGCTGGGGAAGGGTCTGGAGAACAGGTCTGATGAGGAGTGGCCAAGGGAGTAGGGGTGTTTAGTCTGGAGAAAAGGAGGCTCAGGGGGGACCTCACTGCCCTCTACAACTGCCTGAGTTGAGGTTGTAGTGAGGTGGGGGTCAGTCTCTTCTGGCATGTCTCAAGTGAAAGGACGAGGAGATGGCCTTCAGTTGCACCAGGAAAGGGACAGATTAGATACTAGAAAAAACAAATTTATTCGAAGAGTGATTGGGCACTGGAATAAGTTGCCCAGGGAGGTAGTGGAATCGCTGTCTCAGGAAGCGTTCAACAGGCATCTGGATGTGGCACTTGGTATGGTTTAGGTGTGACATTTGGACTAGATGATTCTGAAAGCCTCTTCTAACCTTTTATGATTCTCTCACTCTATGAAAATATGAACTATTTTCTGGATGCTAAAGAAGCACAAATCAGATTGATGGAAGGCTTATTTTGAGCATTTTTCCTAAAGGGGAAGAAACAAGATTACAGCTTCCCTTTGCTTATGCTTTTATTTCTACAGGACTATGTAAATGTTACTAAGGGATTGCTTTTAAATGTTTTAGGCTACAGTATTTTGCTCGAGGGTTGCAGGTGTATATTCGGCAGCTTCGTCTGGCACTTCAAGGAAAAACAGGAGAAGCTTTGAAAACAGAGGAGGTAAGAATTGTTCAGAAATTTTGATTTTTTAAATTCAGCCTAATGAAAGAACCATTGAAACATATTAATAGGCTGCAGTTTTAAGTATGCAAATACATTAAGGGAATAATACTGCTAACGTTATTGCAAGTGCACATCACCTTATGCTACATTTTGCAAATGAAGATGATGTTCTAGTTTTGACTGTTAGCTGCTCTGTGCAGCCACATGTATTTGGTTTAATTGTGCTCTGTGCTTTGTTTTGAAGGGGAGATTGTCATGTGTTGAGCAGAAAACCCCAGTGGGAACTACATTGGAACATTAAAAGCAACTAGTTAGTGTAAAACTACAAGAACCTTAAAAGCAGCTGTGATGAAAACTCAAAAGTGCACACACCTTTCACTCTCACTGTTACTACAGCAATTCACTAGGAAGAGCAGTCAGTTTAATGTTACGACTTCATGAAATGAGGTTGGCATAAAGCTACTAGATGTTCAGCAGTGGTGTTCTTTTTTTTTTTTTTTACAGAACAAGATTAAAGTGGTTGCCTTGAAAATAACCAATAACATTAATGTTTTAATCAAGGTAAGTCCTCAAATTATGAAGGAGTAAATTCCCACAGCAGAGTAACCTATGCCAAAGAAAGGAATAGATTTGAACCAAGTTGTATTGTATTATTGTGTATTGTGTTAGTTGGTGGTAGCCAGCTCAGAGTTGGTTCTGCTTTACTGTTTTTGAAGAAAGGTGGATCTTGCTGATCCTGCAAGCAGCTCAGCTTTTGCTGCTACTGCTCTTGAGACAGGGTGTGGACACTCTTTCTTGCAGCAGTAGTTGCCCCCAGGAAAAGACCACCTTGCTTCTTTAGGGGTCTTTAGATGTCGTTGTCATTTCCCTTTCCTGCAGTGTCAGTGTGGAGTAAGGAATAGTTCAAGGAGATGTAAAGGAGGGAGGAGGCAAAGCAAGCTTCTATTCAGAACCTGTTTCTCCAAAAAAAAAGTCTAGAAGAGATGGGCTGCAAGAAAGAGACTTTCATCTGGAACCCATGAAACCGTTCTGATTTCTTCTAACCTCCTTTTCCTCTCTTTCTTCACTCTCACTTTCACTCCCTACAATAAACCAAAAACTTGGCCCACCATATTGAGAAGCCTATCTAGTACCATCATAGGGATATCAGATGTCTTCCTGCAGGAGCCACTGTAGTTCATTGTAAGATACTTGATGTGCACAGGGAAGGAGAGAAAGCTTGTGCTTTCTCTGTAGATGCCCCCTTCCTTGAAACCCCGCCTTGGATGGGGGTCTGAGCAACCTGATCGAGTGGAAGATGTCCCTGTTTATTACAGGGTCATTGAACTAGATGGTATTTAAACATCCCTTACAAACCAAACTAGTCTGTGATTCTGTATTTGGTCAGTGTAAGACACTATTCTGCTAGTACAAATTTTACTTTTATTTCCTAGTAAAGGCAGCTGGATAAGGCAGTAAGCTACTGCCTTCTCTCTCTGCCATGGGACTAAAAGATCTAAAATTATTAGAAAGTAGTAGTTATTCTGGAGTCTCCAGAATAGTAAGCAGCTAAAAGTTTGAAGAGTAAGAGGAATTTAACTGTAGAATAAACTGCCCAATTTTGCCTCCACAGGATCTCTTCCACATTCCTCCTTCTTACAAAAGTACAGTTACACTGTCCTGGAAACCAGTACAGAAGGCAGATGCAAGGTAAGAGTTCTTCTTGAAAAGAAAACAGTGGAGTTGTTTTGTAAACGGTAAAAACTAGCCTCCCAAGCTGTGTCTGTACAATACAGACAGCACGTGAGCTAAAAGTTCCACATGGAAAATAACACCCATCCTGCGGCTGTGGAGAGATGATGTTAGTCTTGCTTTAGGGATATTAAAGACTGAATCAACCGGAGACTTACTTACTTCTCTTTTGAGGTATTATTATTCAGAGCATCATCATTGGCTGCTGCTGGCTTCCAGTGGTTAATCTTTGTGGCTGAACTACTATTACTGCACTTGTCACCACAGGGGTGTAATGCTATGTTTTTGTTTTCTTCTGTCAGTCAAAAAAGAGCAAGTGAAGATACAACCTCAAGTTCACCCCCAAAGAAAGCTTCAGCAGGACCAAAAAGGGATGCCAGGCAAATATATAATCCTCCCAGTGGAAAATACAGCAGTAACCTGGGTAGTTTTTCTTACGGTAAGTTAGGCAGCTTGGAAAAGCTTTGTCTAGTGACAGTTGTGTCGTGGCGTGGGACGAATAAATATCATGTTCCTGGAAGATCAAATTGTACTGTCAGGAATTTTTGCTTGTGATGGTCTCTTCCTAGCTGTTAATGAATTGCAGTGTTCAAGTGTTACCAGCCTATGACCTATGTCATTTGCAAGTTAGTTTTAGTAGTGTTTTAATACCTAGAGTTAGTAATTGAGCTATTGTGTTCTCTGTTATGACACACAGTGCACCAATTTCCCATTGGACAGGCCAGTTGCAGCAAGTGGCAGAGCTGGGTCACATCCTGTCATACAACTGGACCTGTGCTGCATTCCTATTACAGCCACTGCTGATGTTGCAGACCTGATCCAGAAGTTCTGGGAATTGCCAGGTTCACTGTGCGTGTCCTCATGCTCCCAGTCACACTGAATCTGCTTTTCTGCGAGTTACACTTTTGGGTGAAGCACAAGAGCAGTTGCAGGCTGGATGAGTAGGCCCAGCAATGGCAGCACCCCATTCCTGTCTTCCCTGTAGGCCCATTGGTCCTATCTCTGGCAAGTAGAATCTGCTATGACAAATTGTCACCCATACCCACGGGTTGAAAAACTAATATAAAGCACTGGCAGATACATAGAGCAAAGAAAAAAGATAACATCATCTGCAAATGTCTTCTTCTAGACTTCAGGTGATGCACCAGTGTCTTTTAAGATAAGCTTGTAATCCTGCAGGTCTAAAGATTGGGAATCTTTCAACCAGATATGTTTTATTGCTTGCTACTGTTTCTTGTTAGTGAGATGCTTCAGCCTTGTCAGTCAGCTTCAGATTTCTGTAGCCTTCAAAGCAAGCATGCAGTTCTCTCTGTAGATTAGTATAACCTGTATCTTAAGACTGTACACAAAGAGAAATCATGAAAAGGGAATGAGAGTTTGGTACATTTTCAAACAAATTCAAGGAAACTATATAAACTATTAGGATTTGTGTTGTTGGGGATTTGTTTGCTATGATCAGATTAGTTCTTAACAAAGAAAAACGAAAAACTTTCTACAGTATACAAATAGTTTGTGTGGTATCCATCTCTAGCTAAGATTTGTAATTGAATGGAGTGAAGATATCAGCCCCAGAAAAAAGAATAATGTGCTGGTGGTAATGTTAAGAATAGAAAAGGACAGATGGAATGACAAAGTTGTGGTTTGCCATCATTTTATAAAATCACTAGTAGCAAGTCAGACTGACAGCTCAAGATTAATATTGTGTTATTGAACAGAAGGAAGAGCTAGGCAGCCAGTTTTCAATTCTGTGGTGATGGATTGGCCCAAATATAGTCCTAAATTACAGGGACAGTTATGTATCACAGTATTAGTAGGCAGAAAGACTGCACTTAATTTAGATGGGCTCATTCTCCTGACCTCCTTTTACAATTAGTGGGGTCCATTTTCCATCAAAACATAACTCGGCAATCTCATGGTCCATAACCAGGCATAGCCTCAGAGACTGAAGTTACCTTTCAATACCTCTACATCCTGCTATTCACTTTGGATCTCTATACAGTATAAAACCTACCTGAAAAGTTTCAACTCCTATTTCAGAGCAAAGAGGTGGTTTCCGGGGTGGACGAGGAAGAGGCTGGGGAGGACGTGGCAATCGTAGCCGAGGAAGAATCTACTGAGAAGACTGCTAAATCTTCCATGCCCCTGAAGGGCTGAAGTGAAAGTGCTACTCAGCAAGTTTGCTTGGAACATTGTTTTCTTCAAGGACTGCCTTCCACTGAGACTGACTTAAATGTTCTTTATACCTTTGTATGTATGATCTACTTTTCTAACGGACTACAACTTGTCCATAGTGAAACTACAACTGTATTTTTGGATGCTTACAGTCAGCAGTATTGGGTTCTTACTTTTGAAGTGTCTTCAGGATTCAAAATTGGAAAAGAGCATAGATGTTTCATCAAAAGCTGCATCTTGACAGTTTGTATATTAACCTACAAGTCAGCTACTGCATAACTGAAACTATATAATTGAGTTTATGTATTAAGTAATGGACAGGAAAGGCATGACAACAGAGATACGTGTTAGATAAGCTTAGCAGCTGAAGTAATCCTTTCCTCATCTGTAACTGTATTCTGCAATATGTGGAGAAGAGTACCATTGTTAAATTTGCTTTGATTTACTTTGTGTAATTGAATTGGATGAAATACATGCTGGTTTTTTAAAGTTTGCAACCTGGCTGGCAATCTGTTTTGCTTGTAGCATGAAGCAATCTTATTAGAAATGTGGAGAACGTGGCGTTTTTTGGTTTGCACATCTTACTCTTCTCCGTGCATTGTAATACAAAAGTGATGTTTTGAAAATTAATTTTTAATGTTTAATATGAATATGTGCATATAGTTATGCCGTGAAATCTCAGTAAATGAATAGCATAAAAAACCAAAACAATAAATGATTACTTATTTCAGGAATGGGTAAAGACTGATGCAGTGATTAAGCTTCATAGGCTGGAGCTGGACCATAGGAGTTTCTGGCTCTTTTCTGTTTTTTGCAGATTTCTGGATTAGTTGGCACTTGAGGGTGGGTTGGTTGGTTGGTTTTCCTTGTTTTGTGATTTTTTTGTGTGTGTGTTTTGGTTCTTTTTTTTAACCAATAGTTGCATTTAAAAATATATAAATAAAATTGTATTTTGGGTAACATTGAAAAATTCCAGCTATGTAGTTCAATTCAGGTGGGAAAGTTAACAATTCCATGCATTTTTTTTTCCATAGCAACTTGAGATTTTTATTTACTGGTGTGCACCCAGAAAATACAATGTAAGAGCACAATGCTTTTTTTTTATTCTCACCACCCAAAATTTTAACTTCTCAGGTCATTCAACATTGTAAAGGAATTAGCATATAGTAAAAAGAAGTCAAGACAGGAAAAGAATTTTAATTAAGTGTTCCAGAGCATGTTGATGTAAAATACCTTAGGCTTTAGAAGAGTGAGTAATACTTCTTACCCTCTTTTTTTTTTTTTTGTCCAGCAATATCCACAGAAGGTGATGTCTCCCCACCCTAGTTCCATTTGTGTTTGCTTGTGAATCTGACTCAGGTGTTTTCATTAACACTCTTTGATATTTATCACTACAATCAGAAGGCCAGAATACCAGAATTATGTCAAAGTTCGGAACATTGTTGATGATGAAATTCAAAGTCTATTTTTGCTTTACTCTGGAACAGTAGGTAGGAAACTTTGGACATTCCAGGACATGTGAGCTGACCTTGTATTTCTCATTACATGCCAGCTGCTAAACTCTGATTTGGCATTAATTCCTTGAAACTTGGCTAAAAGTTTTGAAGGAGAAATTTGTAAGGTCAAAATGTCACCCTGAAAATAGGCACTAGATATGTAATAAGCTTCTATTGGGAGGAAAAAAAGGAAAAAGACATTTTGCACTTGCGGCTATAATTGGTATTTTGAGGGGATTTAATAATGTAATCCCAAAGCCTAAACATTGCTTGTATTTAGACTAGTAGCTAGGTACTAGCAGCTTATTTTCTCACTGAATTTTGAGTGAGTTTTCTTGGTGTGACTCCTGTATTGCAGAGGTGATGTGCAAAGTTCTTGTGGCCTCAGAAGTAGTTAGATTATTTTTTCCCCAGTTTCCTATCTAATTTTAACACAGTGAGTTCTTGTGGAAACACCTGTTTACCATCTTGTTGACTTGTAAATGTTCCCTTACAGCTTTGGAATAAATTCATTTTGTAATTTTGTTTGGCTCATTGTTTCACAGTTAATCTGCAGCATTGTGTCGCCTTAGTAAAAGAGGTTCTGTGGTACCTTTTTGTTGTAGTTGACTTACTCCTTAGATTGCTGTAGATGCAGAAAGCTGTTTGCCACTAAGTAATGGATCATAGTAAGACTGCATTACCTATTTCGAGTTTTAAGTAATTGAACTTTCAAATGCAGAATTTTGAGGGGGAATTTAAATATTCAGCAAAAGCCGCATGCTATACATCTTACTTGGGAATTCGGTGAAAAGGAGTCAATCATTGTCTTATTCAGCCGTCTCGATGGTGACTGTGATACAGTTTGTTATTACCTTATGAGACCTCATGTCTTTATTTAGTTTGATGGGTGAAAGTGTGGGTGTTAGTGTCTTTGATACGGGTCTTAATGTCTGTCCTAACTCTGGGCAGCGGGTTTGTTGGCTCCTGAAACAGTCAAGGGTCTGCACAAGCCTGAACTTCTGAACTTTGGGGTAAAAGAGTCGGTTCAAGGGGGCAAATGTGGTAGGCGGTTCGGGGAGGCTGTACCTCCTAGTACCTGAGCCAATGGGGAAAGGAAGAGGGCAACACGCGGCCGGGAGTTTAGGATTAAAGGCGGCTGTGCCCTCCAAAACGTTGAGAGAGAAAAGCCCTTGGGTGTGTAGCCCAGTGGATTCTTCCCCCTTTATTCGAATAAAGGTGCAGGACTCCTCTGTCTCCGTTTTGGACATAAACCTCTGGTGTTCGTGGATTTCCCTGACATTTATGATAGAGCAAGAGCTACTTGGAAGGGCAGCCTGGGGTTTTTTGTAGAATCTGTAATATGCCGGATTTGAAAACTCTGGCAGCAGTAAGGAACTATCATATTTGTGGGATATTTTCTCTAGGCTGATAGGAGCCAAATCCCTTGAGCCACAGACACACCATTTGTAAACTTGTTCTTATTTCTACTTAATGAGTTTGAGTCGCGAGCGAATGTTGCTGTTTAATAGGCTCTGGGAAGTTTGGTGTTCCCAAAAAGCAGGACTGCAGAAAGACCGAAGAGAACAAAATTTAAACGTGGCAGTTTTTAGATTTCTCTCGGGACTGGGCAAACAGGCTCTCGCTGCTGGGTTAGTATTTACTGTTAACTAGAACAGGAAAGGAAGAGTTCAGGGTGTTTGCTGTGTAACTGAAAAGCATTAGAAGGGGAAAGGCGCGACGTGTCCTTCAGAGCTCTCGTCACTCAGCTCCTGGGAGGGCTGGCATTAACTGTATGCGTGGCTGCAGGTACGGCTTGGCTTGCGCTGGGCGCAAAGTCATTCTCTCGAGCTGTCGTGGCAAATGTTCCGGTGAGCCCTAGACAAAAATTGCCTCTTTTAAATCGAAGCGTCCAGCGTGCGGCCACACGGCGCTTGGTAGCATTTAACGCCGGTCTTGTGCTCGGGGCAGCGGCCCC